>CAWUFW010007176.1:600000-1043093 GCA_963921515.1 Calotriton arnoldi | reverse complement strand
AGGTTATTCTTGCAGAAAATACGTGTGCTGCAATGATTAGTAGACAGAATCAGATAAACGTGATAAGCACCAAGAGCATAAATAGTAGATGTGGTTCTACCATGGTGCTAAACAATTGTATATATCCCGGCATATAAACAAGGCAGTAATCTGGCATACTCCTAATATGCGAACCCTACTCTAAGTGTATCTAGAGTGTGTGTAGGTGTAGAGCCAAGAATCCCCTTAAGGGACGATCCAACCCCATTACCTGATGGGATATAGTGAAGGACCCCGTCTTGGTCACAAACTGGACACCCCTCACGAGATGTCAGACCGCTGCGTGCTGATTTCTCAGCATGCAAGGACCCTCGGTGTCAGGGGAAGTACCTCCTCTACTACTCTATCGGGATGCTCATCTTTTATAATAAAAGCAGCCTTGCGATGTATGCATAGATTAGTGATGTTATGGGAATGCAGACAGCCCTATCGCCCCGTGGATGCAGATAGTGATGAAATTTGTACGTAAATCGAAAAGAGACCTTGTACATGATGTTCAGGGCGTTGTGATAATGTTGTGTGAAGCTAAATGTAAAAATAAGTTTTGTTTCAGGGAAACTAATCCAACATTGTCGTGCATGCAAATGTGTGCAAAAGGTCACAGCTGGAAATGGTATTTGTGAGGACAATGTAAGAAATAAGCTGCTTCACTACATGGTTCTAACTCGGGAATATAACAATGTCTATCACAGTTTCCTAGGTCTGAAATATATCTCTGACTATACCTCGCCACCTGAGCTCTATTTCACTACTATTTACCTTCCACTAAGTATCAGGGTTCCCAGACTCTCGATTGTGAGGTTGGCTGGCGGGGGACACTTGTCTTTGTTAGAGAGGTGTTACTTAAAAAAGTAAAATAAATTAATATCTCTATTTAAGTTTTAGTTCCCTCTTTCTTTTTCCCCCACTCCATCATATTGGCCCAGTGTACTCTGTTAATGATAAATTTACAGTTTTTCTGTTTGTTTCCTGTTTAAGTAGGTCTATTGTGCTGCAGCAATTTTGTGTCTGATTCCCAAGGCAATTAGGTAATGTGTCAATGAAGCACTAATTGTCAGTAGACATTCATCCTTGAGCCAGCCCCCAGTACACGGCTTGCATTATGAGAACATGTGTGTTAATGTTTGCACATGTTCTACAAGCTTGCTTCCTTCTTGTTCATCTGCCTTTTCTTTTTAACACTATTCAGGGTTGGACTCCAGTTTTAGTGCAAGGTGCGGGGGTTCTTGGCCTGGGATTGGCATTTCCCACCATCTCACCTCAGCCACTCCCCACCTTTGTTTCATATTTGAATCGAAAGTTCCCTATTAGGAAATCACAAATTTGCGATTTTCTAATTCGCGATTTCCTAATAGCAAATGAGAATAAGAAGGAATCGCTATTAGGAAATTGCAGGTTACATACATTCCCTTTTGCGATTCCCAAATAGCGATTTTTATGAATTCGCTATTGTGGGAATCGCTATTTGGGAATTTTGTACATATGGGCCATAGTGTTTAAACGCAGCACTCTGAGTGATTCAGTGCTCCAGAAGGCCGTAATGTCAGCTGCAGCAGACTACTTTGTGCATTATGCAAACATGCATAATTTTACTGTAAGTATGATATGGGACTCCATTTGGAAAGTGGATAAAGTAATAAGTGCATGATTTGATCAGGCCACCTGAAAAAAAGTTGCAGAGGACAGGAAGATCAAATTCATTAGAGGAAGAGAAAAACAAACTTGCTCGAGCAAGATCATGCCCCAAATTTAGAATCTGAGAGACCACAGCCGCAAAACTGGAAACACTCAAACATAGCCTACTTAATACTAGGCAAATTTTTTAAGACAAGGGAGATAAAGCATATAGATAGCCTCTTGGTACACAAATTGCAAGTGGGGCATACCTGTAACTATATCAAAGCTGTTGGAGATGCCTAGGTCACTCAGCAAATGAGACTCCTGTAAAATAGTATTCTTTGAAGACTAAGGACCAAGTACTGATATAGGATTCTGTATAGAATAAGAACCAGTTTAGACCAGAACCTCTGGATACTCAAGCACCAGCAGGAACAGATGACTTGGATGCAGTTCCTGAGCAGAAAAACAACATTGAGGGATGAGCTGGAGTCACAGATCACTGGATATGAGGCGAGAAAGGGCCATTAAGTCTCCTAACGCGATGCCTTCTTCACCAGCCTTTTACAATGCCTTTCATCAAGTCCTGGTTAACTCCTGATTACTTTTATTTAATTGCAATATAGACTCAGGAGTACCCGCTCTCACACTAGTCTCATTGCTAAACATGGAATTGTGCTTTTTGTACTGTCACATAGCCATTCTTGTTTTTGATCGAAAAGTATAATCTAAACTATTAGCTATCCGCTGATACAGAATACTACCAGACGGCCCAATCAAGGTGTATCCCCTACCCATCTTTTCAGCTTATGTACTGTTCTCATCAAAAGAAACCCAATGGTAATGTGAGACGCTGACACCAAAAACATGCATGCCACATTAAAAGATTACAAAAACTGTAGACTGCTACAGTGCACTTGGACTAAAGAAATATGCCAGTCAGCCATACCAAAACTCAGAAGCCTTCACTGGACCCCGGTAAAGGCCACATTCACATTTAAAACTCTTTAACTTAACTTGAAAATCCTAGAAGACTCAGCACCCAGGTACCTATAGGCAATAACACAACTGCTACCAATCATCCCGCCTGGTACCATCTAACAAAGCCAACATCCTGCGGAGCCCTACCACCTAGTTCAAGAGCAGAGGAGGCTATTTTCAGTCATAGGAACCCACTTTTTGGAATGAACTCCCATATAAGGTCCACAGCACTCTTAAACTCATGAACTTCACAGCCAAACTGAAAGCACACGTTATAACTACCCATCAGACACTCACCAATGTCATGACCTGGCAATGAGTAAAGTAGGCTAAAGGCCGTTCTTCATTCTAACCCTAGATGCTCTTTAGTGATAAAGCAAGGCCGTCGTACCTATAAAACTGTACTAGAGGTACGCAAGATCAAGATAAGGCAGAAGGTTTCTCAAGATTCTGGAAGGGAGTAAATCACCCATTCTTCGCGGACTCTGGCACTCCAATTATAGAGTCCTAATACCATCCAATCTCTGGGGACAGCATTGTACAGATGTCTTCCACACAGTTGAGACAGAACACATCTGTAAGGATATGGGGTCACCTTTAGAGCTAGATGTGAGAGCCTTCAGCAACTCAATAAGTGTGGAGGAAGTGGCTGAGGCTATATCAAGGAGTACCACTGGGAAGGCACCTGGGCCTGACAGAGTCCCCTTTGACATCTATAAATCTAACATATCACTCTGTGCTCCACTTTTAACAAACGTATTAAAAATTGCCATAATAGGTCAGCTTCCTGAGTCCTGGAGTAGAGCCATTATCGTACCCATTTTTAAAAAGGGCAAAAGAAGCCTGCCTGCCTGCCTGCTACAGACCAATTTCTTTAATAGATTAGAGTTCCAAGATCCTTGCATGGGTTATCCTGTAATGGCTCGAAGCATGGGCAGATGAACAAGAGATACTTACTGAAGCACAGTTTGGCTTTTGCCATGAGATTGACACAGTTGGGCAATGTATACATTTATATCTGATAGGAGGAAAATATGTATTAGGAAAAAGGGGGCACTCCATCTTGCATTTAGGGACCTTTCGAGTGCCTTCGACTTGGTTAACCGGGCAAAGTTATGGGACCTAATGGATCATTTGGGGGTAGATAAAGACCTGCTATGCCTAATAAAATGTCTACATGCTGAAACCTCAGTCTCAATTCGTTATGGAGTTACAGGAGAGCTAATCTGTTAGGACTCATAGAGGTGTCCGCCAAGGATGCATCTTAGCACCATTTATTTTGCTATACATTAATAATGTAAATAAGCACTTACTTGAAACAGGCATCAATATGCTTTAGATGGGAAACTGCTTTACCCCAATTTTATTATATGCCGACGATGAAGTGTTCATCTCTAGAACGGTGAACGGCATTCAAAGTTTAATGGATTCTTTTATGTCTTTTATGAAAAGCTTGGATTTAAAAGTAAACCACACTAAATCTTTCATAATTACTTGTTGCCCAGCCAAAGCAAAAATTAAGATTTACAGGCTAGATGGGACAAGGCTGAGCAGAACTAATACTTTTACCTACCTAGGGATCTTATCTAATTCTTCCCTGACTTAGTCGCCTATGATTAGGGGCCTGATTTAGATCTTGGCGGGCGGGTTACTCAATCACAACGGTGACAGATATCCCACCTGCCAATATATAAATCCCGTTATATCCTATGGGATTTTTATTTCATCTGACTGGCTATCCATCACCATTGTGACATAGTAACCCACCTGCCAAAATCTAAATCAGGCTCCAAGTTAAGAAACCAACATTTTATCAAAACTAACGATGCAGCATTTAGGTTTGCACATACAATGCGACACAAACCAGTTAAAGAACTAATCATTATATATAAATGCAAGTGGTTACCCGTTGGTTCATATGGGGCTGGTATCTGGGGTTACTCGAACTCAGATATTCTACAACGCACAGAAAATGGTTTCATATGTAGATTATTGTCCGTCCCAAGAAGTACTACTTCTATCATTGGGCACGAGGAAGTAGGCTTATCTTATATGGAGGATGCACTCGGGCTAGCCTCGTGATTTTGTGGATAAATTGTTGGGCCAAGCAGGAAGCAGGCTTGGTCAGAGCTTTTCTATCAGACTGTTTATTATTAGATAACTTGCAACACATCCCATGGCTGGCATATGTTAAGAGAATGTTCTATCTATTGGGAGTCCCAGAAATATATAATAACCCTGGGTCTATTGTTATGAGTTGCAAAGATAAAACCAAACAGCGTTTTTTAGACCACTATATGGATTTAAGGAGGGAATGGGCGTCATCATTGTAAATTATTCTTGACTGCTCTGCCATCCGTACAACTACAGGACTAGAACTATATTTATCACTCATAATGAACCCTACCCAGCATTTTCTCTTATCTCACTTTGGACTCAGTACATTGCACTTTATCACAGCATTTCCTATAAAGGGGACTTTCTTCAGAACGCTGCCACCTTGTCCCTGTGATGGTGTTTCTAGTCAAAGGACATGTCACTTTATCCTTTTTTGCACTTTATTTTCTGCGCCTCGTCACTCGTTTTTGGTCCTCATTCTCTTCCAGACCATGGTCAGATCATATAAGCTAGCGCTGATAAGCCTTCAGAAACTAGACACACCACTTATCTGTTTCGCTGTTTTAAACGTTATAAAATGAGCCATCATCATTAGGAAAAGATATGAATCAGGCATCTGCATTTTATAAGGTTTTAGTCAGTGGATTTTTAAACTGACTGTAGTAATTATATTTATATTGTACTTGATTTACATGTAATTGTATATTTTCTTGGAATGTGTTTTTGTTGGTTTTATGACTGTTTTATAGCCGAATAAAGATTGATCTGAATTGGGTAAACTAGGTAAATACTGAGATCTGTTAATTAACTTGCAAACTGGTGCCTAATCGATAACACACATGTAAACACAAAAGCAGAGATGTAATATATATTAACAACACATTTCATTTCTATTAATTGCTACACAATTAGCCCTCTGTAAGTAAAGATGTCTCCTAACCTAACCGCAAAGCACCTTGAAATGAACTTGAACCTTACCAGCAATTGTAGAACAGTTGACAATATCTTGAAGGTAGTGAAAACACTTGATGAAAACTTGGCTTTCCCCTGGTGATTCTGTCCTTTGATGCTGAAAAGGACTATGACTGTTGTGATTGCACTTTATTAAAATGTAAGTACAGGAATGTATTCATTTGCTGATAACCATGCTGATAACCAAGTATATGTCCAACCATTAGTGGTGGTTGCTGAAGAGGCCGGTTTGTCCGCTTTTCATATGCAGACGATACCCAGATAATTTTTTCCCTTTCTTCTTCTAAGAGTTCTGAATCCTTAGTCCTTCAGTTAGGATTGAGTAAAGTTGCGTCCTGGTTGCAAAACAACCGGCACAAATTAAATGGGGTTAAGACTGAAGTCTTGATCTTAGGTAAAAAAACAGGACCTTTGGGGACCGCAACACTGGCCCTCTGAAATGGGAGCTTTACCCATGCTGGTGAACCATGTTCGAAATTTGGGTTTCATCATAGACGAACATCTGTCGCTGAAACAACAAGTCGCCAAGGTGTCCTCTACCTGTTTTACTGTTCTGAAATGGCTAAAGAAGATTTTATGGATGATTCCCCTCTCAGCACAGAGAACCGTAGTTCATGCCCTAGTTACTTCTAGACTGGACTCCGGTAATGTTCTTTACCTGGGCTCTAACAAAGCGACGATCCAGAGGATTCAACTAGTGCAAAATGCGGCTGCTAGCCTGCTTTGCCGTGTGCCTAAGTTCTCCTCTGTCTCGGGTTCTCTCCTTGACCTACACTGGTTGACGGTGGAGAAATGGGTTAAATTTAAAGCTTTGTGCTATATGTTTACAATTAAAACAGGAGTGGCACCCCAATATCTTCAAGATGTGGTTCAGCGTTACCAGCTCTCCCGTCCTCTACGCTCCGCCCAGCGGACTAGGTTTGTTGTCCCAAAAGTTAGACGTATTCGTATGCGAGGTCGGTCCTTCTCTTATTTAGGACCGATCCTATGTAATTCTCTACCTGCTTCCCTGCGAGATGAAACCGTGTTTGGTGCCTTACGCAAGGGTTTAAAGACTTGGTTATTCTAACTTTTAATTCTTTCCCCTTTTCACTCACTACTTTCCTTTCCCTACCAGCATGGCGCCGGGAAAACCTCTGGGGTAACTGCGCGCCCTACAAATTCAATTTAATAATAATAATAATAATAATAACCAACTACCAGTGCCTGCCTGCTCCAGTTGAAGTCAAAAACCTCCACTCTTCCAACCAACGCATCCCATCATTGATTTCCCGCATCTCTGTTGATATCTGCTCTAAATCCAGAAACATTGGTCCACCATTAGATATAATCTGCTCATTGAAGGACCTATAGCTAGGCCGCAAATGATACCAGCCCCTTTCCTGGATGATGTTACTGCATGTTGCGATATATGGCCATAGCACTCCTGCATGTCCTATCCAAGCTATGTAAATATTACAAATTATCCAGTTTCAAAATAAATTTGAGCAAATGGGCACATTAAACCCTAGCAAACCACTGAAGATGGTATGTGACAGGCCAGGTTTGTGTAACTTTACTTCGGTGAGAGAGAAGATTACATATCTAGTGGTCAACATATCTATCTTTAAGAGAAAATGGAAAACTTGAATGTTCACTCTTGCCACTTAATTTGCCTTAGTTGCAGTAATTAATTTTTGTGCAAGGATGCCCTTTTTAGAGTAGTTTTCACGCACTACAAAACCAAATAACATAACTAGGTTGCTCATTGGAGTGTGTAGACGTAACATCCTAGAACCACTAAATGATTATTTTAGAACCTCTACTGATGTAGCAAGTGATTTCCTTAACTGGCAAAGGAATTACTGTAAAAATTAACTTTGGTTGGAGGGTTATCTATGTGTTACAATCCTTCTCAGTAATGACCGGGTATGAAGTGATCAAGAGGACTCAAGCTAAAATACTTATTTTGGACCAGCAAGTCCCAAAAAATGTCATATAAGCTGATTTGGAACCTTCAACAAAACGAGGGGGGAAACAGACCAGAGCCTATTTAATTTAACAAAAAGCAGCGACTATGGTTTCCATCCCCAATCGTCGATTGATAGTTGTCAACAATGGGTCTATTTAGAACAATCTCTGTCCCATGATCCCTTAGATATCCTGACCCAGCTTTGTAAATCCAACACACCAAACTATGACACTACGCCGGTCAATCCCACTGTCACGGTACTGGTCAAACGAGACAGCGTTTAGATGCTGGAAGCAGCTATCTGCAGCCAGCTTTCAAGTGGTGTTTATAACCCCAGACATGGATAGCACACTAAACATTAATGCAGCCTGGGATAAGTTCTCAGTTTTTTTTCCGAGGCTCTTGATACTGTCATCCCATATAAAACCTATATGTCTAAATCATCTAGATCTAACGCCCCTTGGTTCAAGGCAGAACTAAAAACTGTCAAATCAAACTGCAAGAAACTAGAACGTAGATGGAGGGCTTCGAAAGATACCCTCCACAGGCACCAAGACAAAGAAGCATTAGGGGCTTACCACACAAAAATCAATTCAGCTAGAAGACTCTATACTATAGGTAGAATCGAACTGGCTGGAAACTTGGCAAAAGAGTTGTATAAAGTTGTAAATGAGCACACCAATCCCCTTGCCTGCAGCTCAGTTAGCAAGGCGATACTCCAAGGAGTCTGAGACGCCGACTGTGGAGACAGCGATTCGTTGTACGGAGCAGTGCCCGTTCTTCAATTCTATACTAAGTGATCGGCGACGCCGGCACTTGAAATAGTCCGTCCGTGTGTACTGCTGGAGGATTGTAAGCACTTTTGTGTTTCACATTTTTGGGACCTCCTTGGAGTATTGCGAGCTATTCATTAGCTGTTTCTTTGAAGTCGGGTACACAATTTAAACGAATTAGACTACATTCACAATTCTCAAGTCACCTATGTAGTCTTCTAAGGGTCATTCAACATATGAATTTACCGTCCTGAAGATGGCCTAACAGATGGCTTCACTACCTAGACCGAAATGACGACAATTACACCTATTTTCTTTGTGAATTGTTTCACTAAAGGATTTGTTTTCTGCTTAATCAGTCACAATTTCCTTCTGTATATATTGTTTGAAATAGGTGTCCACACTAGAGACAATGAGATGCTTATAACAACAAATAATTCTTGAATCTCAGTTATGTGTTGATGTATGTTCATATATGTAACAATTCTTTGTACCCTTTAAAACATTTTCATTATACATTTATGTTTCAAAAAGCATACACCTGTGTCAAATAATTTTTGGCTGATTTGTTCAAGTTGAAATAAGTTAATTTAACTTCTGTAATAACTCGATGTAAGCAACTCGATAGAGCTTATGACCAATGTTTGCTTATAGATATTAGATTAACTAGAGAAAAAAATCCCTTGTAGGCATGTTTACCCGCTGACGACCCCTCATATCACATCCTTGCTATCTAATTCTCTTGCGCCAGCGGTCACTGCTTTATGCAATCTATCCTTGCACTTAGCAACACTGCCGAAGGATTGAAAAAATGCTTTTGTTACACCTATTTTTAAAAAGCCTTCGGCCAATACCATGGACGTGTCAAGCTACCGTCCTATTTCCTTGTTGCCCTCGATTAGCAAGCTGCTAGAATCTCATGTCAACAGACAACTTTCCTCATGCACATCATCTGCTCGATTCCTCCCAATCGGGTTTTCGCCCGGCGCATAGTACAGAAACTACTCTTGTAGCGGTAGTTGATTCACTCAGCGTCTCGTTGGATCCAGGTACACTCGTGATGCTGGTCCTGCTTGATCTGTCTGCAGCATTTGATACAGTGTCTCATCCCATCCTGATCCAAAGTTTGTTTGAGATGGGAATACACTGTACTGCACTGAATTGGCTAAGAAACTTCCTTAAGGACAGGACTCAAAAAATCATGCTTGGTCCTTTTCAATCTAAGACTTTGTCCTTAGGAAGGGGAGTGCCTCAGGGCTCAGCCTTGAGCCCCACACTTTTTAATATATATGTCTCCCCTTTGGCTCAGTTGTTCAAGCCTTTCGGTTTTGAAATACTCTCATATGGTGATGACACACAACTGATTATTGCTCTTGAACCAGAGTCAGAGAACATCAAAACCCATTTCACTACATGTATGAGAAACAATGTCACGTGGATGTCCCTAAATTGCCTTCAGTTGAATGGGGGGAAGACTGAGATTGTACTGTTTGGAAAGGCACAGTCTCTATGGTCGACGGACTGGTGGCCCACGGAACTTGGTCCTGCGCCCCTCCCAAAAAATATAGTAAGAAATCTAGGCTTTTTGATAGATAACAAACTATCGATGAAAGAGCAAGTCATAGCCTCTTGTGGCTCGTGCTTTGGGGTAATGCGCCTCCTTAAGAAAGTATTTCAGTGGCTCCCGGTGTCCTCCCAGAAGACCCTAGCGCCCAGGCAATTATAATCAGACGCCTGGACTATGGAAATGCACTACTCGTAGCATCCAATGAATCCCTTATATCTAAACTACAGGTAGTGCAAAACACGGCCGCCCGGCTGGTGAACAAACAGCCACCAGGCCCTCCGTCTGTTCCCCTTCTTAGGACCCTTCACTGGCTGCCTATAAAGAAAAGAGCAATCTTTAAACTACTCTGTCTGACCTTCAAAGCAAGGTTAGGTAGGGGACCACGATATCTGCAGGATAGACTAGTCCCTTACCGTCCTCAAAGAAACCTTAGATCCAGCAACCAGCTTCTTCTTCAACCGAAAAGTACTCGAACTTTAAAATACGGAGGTCGTTCACATTAGGGATTGCACCGAGTTTCCAAGCTTCAAAAGACATCTGGATACCTGGCTCTTTTAAAGGCACAGGGTTTTTGACCTGCTATCTAAGCGCCGAGATGCCCTTTCGAGGACGAGTCGTGCGCTATACTAAATGACATAACATAACATAACATAACTGTCTAACATGCAATCAAGAGTTACAGAATCCTGTATGCATCAATGGGAATTATGGGGAGGAAGATCAAAGATGATATATGGTCAGCAATCTGATCCATAACACAGCCAACTCCTCCATATGCACCTGCCATACAGAGAATGCCTACAAAATACTATACAGATGGTACCTTAGACTGACTATTGAAGACAATCCTTGGCCAACATAGACCTGTTGGTACAAATGTGGAGGACAAAGTGATATGTTCCCCAGCTGGTAGGCCTGCAGTACTACCCAGAATTTTCTGGAAGGAAATAATGATCAAAGATACCACTACGATCGCTCTGTCTTTTAACAGGATGAAGTAGTGTATGTCCAGGCTCAGAGTAGAACAAACTGATTACCCTCTGTCTATTAGCAGTGAAATGTCATCTAATGCCTAAATCAATGCAAAAACCCATTTAAAACCTACTAAGGATACACAACAGTGATGGAAAAACATTGGGTTTTAGGGTTCATGGCCACGATGACACCCCTAAACTACATGAGTGGCTACTAGGCCTCTCCTGTTTAAGTAGGTTTGAGCACGCCACTTCTCTGCATCATTTTCACATCTACCCTACTATGTACTAACTCAGAGCTGCAATGCAATGTGCAATGTGTCTATACTCTAATTGTTTGTATAATTGAATGTGACTGGATACTACATAAGTTATTCACATTACTACTTTAAAAAAAATTTTTTTAGAGTTTTATATAGCGCGAACTAGACCCGAGACATCGGGTATCAGAGCGCTTTACATGAGCACCAGTTTCATTACAGATGGACAGATTCATTTTTGTTAGGCACGGGGAGATTAAGTGATTTGCCCAGAATCAAAGGATGTTGAACGTCGTTGCCGAGACTCGAACCCGGTTCCCCAGCTTCGAGGTCGACTGCTCTAGCCGTAAGGCCACATCCTTTTATATTGTTTTCTCTCTCAATAAACATTATTTGAGAAATGAAACTAAGAATGGGTCTGAGGTGCTAATATTTCCCCAAACCAATGCCTTCACACACAAGCCACCCATATCATCAACGCACAGAGGAGAACAGAAGAAGACAGGCTCATTTTGCCGCTTCTATCGGTTCCACTTTGGACACGTTAGAGTGTGCTCCACTAGTAAATGAGTTCGCCTATTTCCTCCAATCAGACAGCTACAGTAGGAACAGCCCATATTTTTCAGGTGGTTGCAGCAGATTCGATGGTTGCCAATATAAGCAAGCATAATGTACCATTGCAAAATGCTAGAATTTACACCCATACTATCCCTGGGTGAAAGATTTCATCCATTCAGTAAAAACATCTTTAAATAACTGCTGTGGACAGTTTTCCTAGTTACACCAGTCTCCCATATGACACAATTAAAAGGTTCACAGATGTCCAGCAACAAAATCCATTTAAAAGTCTTCAAACTTCTATTTACCTCCTACTGCAAGATACTTGCATATATATATGGGTGTGGTGTTGAACTTACAATAAATAGTTTAGTTATAATGGGAAAGAGCCACTCAACTGGCACAATACCAGTTGTTGTCTTAGTCAGTCTTTTTTCAGAAATATAGACCTTCTCCTGATAGCTTCAAGTCTATCCAATGTTTCACCATTGGGTAGTATTCTGTTGCCTTTGACAAATTCCATTGATTTAAGAGATGTGGCTCTTGGTCACGCTTTTGGGACTGCTAAAGAAAGTATAGCCATATGTGAACCAGGCAGGATGGAATTCAGGACAAGGCAATACCAGGTGGATGGGTGGGTAGGTTGCCACCAAATTTCCATTCCAAGTAGCAGTGGTGGCACATTAATGTGGGTGTCGGGGTCTGCCCCCCATTTTCCAGTGCATGATGAGTGTTTGTCAGACTTAGCGAAGGTCAGCCTGAGAGACGCTCATCATGCCAAGGTCAGGCAGTCATGCACTTTACATGAGCTTATGATCAGGTGCCCGGCAGCCAAGGTTTGGCAGGCTGAAAATCTCACAGGCCTAAGGGTAGTAAGATCATCAGGATGGCAAACATCTGTAAAGATCCTCCCCTGATGACAATAGAGCAGTGTCACTGATAAGGTAACCCCTGGGCACCTAAGGTTTAGGACTGTCCACCTGTGAAGCTTCACACCAGCCTTTTCCAACTACTCAGCAAGTCTCACTAACTTCACCCCACCCTGTGATGAGTTTGGAAAGGACCCTCTCTCATTGGTTGACCCTTGACATGGGTAGACAATGAGAGGAGGCAATGGGATCTTGTAGTTCCTGCTTCCCCAAAGCCACTGGCTCTTTCCAACTCTGTCGTGCTTCTGCCTCACACCACTCACTGGTGCTGCCTTACACATCAGGTAAGTGTTTCATTGAATGCTTGGGTCAGTTTGTGTATATATAGGAATGTATGTGTATTTGAGTGTGTGTGCTTGTGGATGGACGGGTGTAACAATTTTCCATTAAGGAACAAAATACGGGAGCAGAGGACCATTGCGTGCTCCCCAACCCCCTATTCTGCCAATTCGATTCCCAAAGAAGAAGTTTTTAAAGCACAAAAATGTAGTAAAAGCTATCCTGTCTTGCTGCTCATGTAGGTATCACCAGTCAATGGGCATTGAGGTGTTTAGCTCCATCTACAAATTGATTACAATGCTTAAAGAAGAAAGTGTTCCAGGTTTTCTGCAAATGAACACCAATATTCAATGTTTATGACCATCAGTGAGGATCCTATGATGCAGAACCTCTTTTACGCTGTTCCTATTTGCAATTTATCATGGATCACAAAAGACATTTTGTTAGTCGAAAAGCATTTTCCAACTTGTAAAAAGGCTTTGATTTTAAAACGACGTTTTGCGATTGCAAACCCTGTGTTTTTGTGAATTGCAAGCTCTGCTATTGCAAAACACCTTTATACACTAGGTCCTAGGGATCTGCAAGGTTTCAAATCGACCATAACACATTCTTGCTCTACAATGAAGCCCTGAATACAAATTCAGTAATGCCTAAAGAACTGAACATCTTCAGTCCCTGTAACCAGTGACAAATCCAGTAGCCTTTAAATCTATGCATCAAATTGTAAACATAAAAATTAGGTTATAATGACTCTTGCCTATGTCTGGATGCAGCACACATGGGCTCTGTTATGGCTGCATTAGATTCCCACCTCTACTCGAGAGGTGCAAATACTGTGTCATGTGAGGCTGTATCAGGCTCTTGTCCATGTTGAGGAAGCACAATCTAGTTGTATTAAACAAGTATTAACATGTTACCTGTGCTTAAGTGCAAAGCAACTATGTCAGACATGGATGCATCAGTGTTTTACTTGCACTTGCGAACAGGACAGGATGGGTCTGTGGTGACTGTAGCAGACTCTTACCTGTGCTTAAGAGTAAAACACTTGGCTGAGGGTACAGCAAGCGAAGGCCGCAGATGTCCAGGCCGGTGCTCAGAATCAGCTGTAACATGTGATGGAATGCCATTGGGTCACCGAGTAGGGTTTCAAACAGCAGTGCGAGGGCAACCTTTGGTAAAGCAGAAAGCAAGCATAAAGAGCAAAGTACTTCAGAGTTGAAAAAAATACTTGCCTGTAACTACAGTTATCCATCATTGGCATCTTTTATAAATGCACATGTTTAAATTCTTCCATGTTGTCATGAAGGGAATCCCCATAAGTAAATGTTAAACAACAGTGCTAATAAAGTCAGCCTATCCATCTCATTATATCACCACAACTATAGCCAATGATGTGGAGAGGATCTGAGCTCTAGTCCACCTAGCGGCATCCACCACTCAGAGTTTCATTGTAAGAATGAAAGACAGAAACTAGCCTCAGCCTCATTGAAAGGGGAAGATGGAGTGTCACATGTGAATCTATAAAATATATCAAGTTAATGGCTGTAGTTATGAGCAAGTCACCTTTTTGTCTCCAATATTGAATCTTCTGTAGATTCACATGCTAGAATTGAATCTAGAAATCTGTACCTCCAGGCAGCAGTGCTGGAGATGGTGTGTTTGAATCATCATGTTGTAACATTGCACATGTCAGTGAGTAGAACACCTGTAAAAAGAACTGTGGGTCGCTGCAATGCATCTGCTAAACTGAGCTTCTATGGTTTTCTAAAGATGTATTCTAGATTTAGAATGGCACATAGTAATACAATCCACAATCCAGCATGCAATAGCTTACTTTCATAAGGCTTAACTCTTATGTAGATCTCCAAAGGCTGTAAATTGATTGGATATTCCAAACTTCTTTTTCTTGTCAACATACAATTTTAGATACATCTCAATGTACATCACTTATCGAAACCTTCTAGGGCAGTCATACGATGCGGAAAGAATGTGGGTAAAATGGCTTGTTTCACGTGAATTAAGTGGCTACATTAGGTATGAAACCTGGATTTGTTTCCAAGACAACCTTTTTTTTTTTTACTGAATTTCAAATATAGTTGCCTGATTGTACAAGCTTGAAGTTCACTGATGCAGGTCATAGATGTTATTGCCAGTGAGATACTGTCTTTCATTAACCAACCAGTAAAGAAGACATTTGAATAATTTTCAATTTGAGGTCTCATGAATAAACATATAACTGTATTTCATTGTCACCAAGGTACAAACTTAGCTATAACACAAAAACTTCTAAATAGTGCTTATATGATTTATGCTTATATAAATTTTGTGAGAACATGGATTCTTTTCTCAGTGTTCTCCCACTGTTAATTGAACTCTCAGAAAGGAATACGCTAGGATGATTCCCCTAAGTACAAGGCATATGGAAGAATCTTGGGTATTTGGATGGATAATTGATAGTGGTATCTTGAAATGTACAAATGAAAAGATACAGAATCACTTCAATTTAAGTGCATATGTCTTTGACACAAATTCTGCTCTGGCTACCCTCAAAGGAAGTCTACAGTTCTTAGGGTATGTCGAAAGAACCAAACACTAGATCATCAGAAGCCATGTAGTTAACTGAAGTTATATCCATCCTTATACTCTGCTAACAGGCATTGTGTTTACTCTGAATGAGATTGTTAGGTTCACCAGAATTTAGTTTTTTACAGATTTGTGAGCCAATGTTGCCTGAACAACTCCTGTACCCAAAGAATGATAGTGTATGATTTTGTGTCTATCTTTCAGAGGAGTCAAGGTATCAGGGGACTTGGAGGGAAAGCAAATTCAAACTTCCCCAGCCAGGATATTGAAAAATGCTCCTGCCAAGAACCAGGACATCACCACCTTGATGCACTTGCGAGAACATTCTCAGGAATGGCTAACAAATCAGAATTCAGAGCGACCCAACAGTGCTAGTTGGTTACAGACTAGCTCCCACTATTGGTATACATACTAGACTCTCTTTGGTGCATCCACAAAGTTGTTGCCGAGATAAGTTATGTGTTCATTTCAAACTGAAACATAGTTTTGGAGTGCCAATGAAGATTGCCCTCCGTTCACAAAACTGTGGATTTTGAGACTGCTTGTTTGAGTACATAAAATGTCATGTTGTCCGTGAGTATCCTGACTGCGAACAAAGCCATGTGATGCTCTGAAACCAAGGACATTTTTTGTCTTTTTGTGACCAGTGACCGTTTGACGAATGTTCTTGAAGGTGAGCGAACTAACCTTTCAGGGAGGTATCAATAGTCTGGTTGTATTTGGTTCTTGCTGATGTAATAGTTGTCCTTTGAATACTTGATGTCTGACTTTCCATCACTATACAGCCTTTAAACGTCAGGTTGCAATCTGTATGATGTTGCCCCATTCTCTGGAAACTTGACACCATTCGGGGTTAAGTTCTTCTTGGAGAATATATAGCTGCGAAAGGCATGGAAGGATGAGAAGAATGCAAGATGACAGGTGTTCCTGACTACTTGGCAGTAAGCTTGTGAGGTTTTCGCCATGTGAAGGTGTTTATTTCCCAACTGCTTTGATGGAGACCCTCTTTTGTCGAGCTGTCTGCGCCCAGAAAAATCATTGTTTGTGTTCAGTGATAGACCTAGGCATTGCATGACTTCCAATGTAATCGAGATAGTCCTGTTGCGGTCTGGCATAGATGATGCTATGGAGTGACCCATTATGCAGATACCAATAAATATGACTCTCTAACTGATGAAGATTTGACGATTCTGTAGTGATGTATTTTGCAAATATGCAAGACGCTGATAAAAGAGCAGAACTTTAAAATTGTAGATGTGGCACAAGTCCATTAATTCAAGATGACAACAATGTTTTATATTTCTTGGGACATAGAAATAGGCGTTCCAAATATATGTGGAGGTGCGGTAGTCTTCCTGGTCAGATGCTGGAAGAGTAACTTGAGGGTCATCATTTAAAATCTCTGATTAAACTTTGCAGATCTAGGAATGGGCACCAGCCACCAGTTTCTTCTGCTTATGGAAAATCCTGAATTGGAATTCCTCAGTTATTTGTGGTTGAGGTCCCTGTTCTATCACTCCTTTCAATGACATTCTGAAATTCTCTTCCTGGAGGGCCTGAAGATGCTACTGTTCGGTGGCAATAATATAAATTCCAAAGAATAACCATACTGGATATTGTGCTAGACCCACATGTCTGATGTTATTCCCTGACATGAGGGCAGATTATGTTGTATTTTGCCTCCTAGCAGCATGGGTAGGATGGGGCATACTCAAAGAAGGAGTGAGGTGTACCCTTGACAGGTCTTGCGCCTTTTTTGTGGGAGTAACTGCATCTTTTAGTTGGTCTGGGATTTTGTGATCCCTGCTACAGAATTTGATATTGCACATAAGTCTGAAAAGAGCCATAAGAGCTGTGCTCTCCAAATTGATGAATATTTATGCATTGAAAAGCACCTGTACCAGCTAAGCATGACTTCCTGGAAGACAGTATATCAATGATGTTTACTCAAAAATTGGGTGGAATGAAATGTTGCAAAGTCAACAACTGAATCTCTATTCACCGGCTGTCAAAAATTGGTGGTTGGTGAAGATCTAGCATGTGTAAGTTAATTTGTTATCTGATTATCCATTTGTGTACACAGATGTCTGCATGTTTGTTTTTGTTTATATACCAAATCAATTAAAAGAATCAAGGTATCAATAACGGTTACAGAGATCTGTTTGCCCTATTATTTAGCTTTAGCTGAACTTTTTGGTCTTCAGGAGGTTTGTACCTCCTTAAGATTGCTGTAGCATTAGCCACTCTGTCTTAAGTGGCTGCGAACACATTCACTCTTTTGCTCATTTCATCCATTTTCCTGTTTTCTCTGTGCAGGAAGTGTTGCTTGTGTCAGCAAGTATCCAGGCATTTCAGGCAACCTCAATGCTTTCTGGGGGAGCAAAATTAGCCACCAGAGTGACTGGGTTCCTTCAGGCACATTCAATGCTTTCTGGGTGTGAAACATTAGTCGACGGGGGACTTGGATCTTCTACAAAGAAAAACCTCCTTCCAAAAGCAGTCCAATATTAGAATGACATTTATTGAACTTGAAGTTGAAAAGAAAACATGTTAATCAAGTAGTGAAAATTCGAATTATGAGATTAGTTAAGCAATGGAATTTTACAATAGTGAGACTTCCTTTAAATCTCATCTATGGGACCTTAAACCGGATCTACATAGTCGCCTCATTCATCGTTTTCAGAGTATTGATGTAAGTTTGAAGTTGGTTGTTCTTCATCTTGAATGCCATTACCCTCCACTTCCTCATCATCCACAGCTCCACTGGCTTCCTCTTCTTCACCCTGCAGCAACTGCACTGGAGGCGCCTGGGTTACATCCTTACATTAGTCTGGCACTGAGGCTGTTGTGGTGAAAAAGCATCCTTTTGCAGACTTCCTGAAGGTCTTTGAGGTTAGGTGTCTGCTGCATGTTCCCAAAACAGCTCACCAAAAATTGAGTGCTAAGACTAGCAAAAGGGTCTTGTATTCTAAGGTCTCTAAATAATCTACAGCAACCACTGTGGGTGAGGTATCACGTGGTGACTACCCCACTCATAAATGATGGTTGCCATAGGCGATGCCCTCACGTAGATAATGGCTTATTACAAACAAGGCTTCTCATAGAAGAAGACTATCACACAGGTTTTTTTTTACATGAGGCCATTTGTAAATGAGCCCTTTTGCTGGCAATTCTTGTGAAGAACCTTTAAGTTGAATGAGACGGTTCTGGTGCCAGAAGTGAGGAGGGCGGTACTTCTGGGGATAAATCTGATGTCTCTATTTTAAAGGTGGCTCAGAGGTTTTCGAATTTGGCCAAGGAAAGACTTTCACAATTGGAAACTTTGACCTTTTCTCTTCAGACAGCTCAACCAAATCATATTTCTTTTTCTTGGTGATCTTGGCAGGAGGGAACAGAGGAGCATTCTAGACAATGTCATCCATGAGACTTGACTGAAAAAGAGCGATATCCAGCCTCCTTTTCCTGGCTTTAAGAATTTTAGAAATTACAACAAGGGTATGTAGTGCCGGCTCGACGGCCTATGATGAAGTACGGCACCCATCTGGGTGTATGAGGGCTCTTGCTCTTGAGCAATCAGATGCCCCATCTGAATTCTTAGTTCATTACTGACCTCATCTAAATACTCTCTCCTCTAAGGGCCTGCCTACCCTTTTTGTAATTTAAGGCTTGTTGGGAGCACGTAGGCTGGACCTTTATGCACTCTCAGTCCCTTCTTTTGTATATTATTTAAGAATTTGAGTGCAGAAAATCTTTTATAAGCAGCACTATACTGGGACATCGAAAGGAATTAGGCAGTAAATGTCCTGAATATGGGAATCAGCAAAAAAATGTTTCTATGTCCCAAAGATTTGCTAGAGCTTGCCAAGACACAGTTTTGCTTTTAAAGAAGTTTCTGCGATTGCGTAATGGAAATGCCAGTCAGAAGCATGATGGGTAATGGGCCCAATCTTACAGTGCATATATAGAAACACTCCTAACCCCTACAACTGGGTGTGGAAAAAGTCCAGTTATTTCCTAAAAAGAGTTTTAAAAAAAACTACCTGATCTTGAAGGACAGTGAAAATAGTCTTCATAAGAGCAGCATTCTAGAGGATTCCCCTTTCATTTTATGCTCAGTAGCAACTCAGGCCTATGAAAATCAAAAAGGGGAGTGAAGCTCAGGACGTCTTCAACTCATTGGCTCTAGATTGGGTCATATATTGATTAGGATAGGATGCACATAGTGCAGTGATACATGAGTGTTTATTACCACCTCTGTTTAACATTTAATGCCAACGTTTCCCAGCCCCCTCATTGGGAATAATACAAGCAATTGAATCTATGGAACATCTGATGCTGGGGAAATATGCTAAAGCAGACTTAGCAGTGATTTATGTTGTGGAAACACGTTTGGATCAGACAAAAACAGCTTCTGTACTAATACTGTAATCAGTACCTGGTGAAAATAATCCTGGAAAAACACCAGTCAAATAATATTAGGACAGACACATTCAAGAAAGAATAGGTTGTCAGAGCACATGAGGCTTGAAAAGTCCCAAATTGAAGGCATACTGTGTTATGGAGGGACACCAGGGAGAGGTTCAGTATTGCATCTGTATCAATCAAAGCATTGCAGAATGACAGGGTGTGATGGAGGTCTCAGTCACTTCAAAGCACCATTGTTTAGAAAGGACCTCTTGAGTCTTGCCCAAGGATATCCTGTTTAGTAAACAAGCACCACAACTCTCTAAGGGGGTAGCATTTTTTGTCCGGGAACACACAACATCTTCAATTATCATCTTGTATTTGGATGAGCCCCATCAGCTTATTCTGACCTCTGTTTCAGTGTCTGCATCGATGCCATGGTCAGTACCGGTGGAGCAGATCTTCTCATCAGTCTCGATAGTCTGCCAGTAGAAACCACGTGGTGAAGAGAAGGCTTTGTCCACAGCCTGAAATACACAACAGAACAGATTCACTGCTAGCGCCGATTCGCTCATACCAGGAGAGAGCTTATGTCTAACTTCACTCTGAGATATCTCAGCACTGTTGTAAAGTGATTCAAGCATCAGTTACTCCATACCCAGTGTGAGAGGATTCTTTATGTATATACCTCTTTGTAATTTTCCATCCCAGAATGCTAAGAATGCAAATCAGATGGACATGTCTCCTCCAGTTCGCCCTAAGAAAATAGGAGTGCAGGGGTGGGGAAAGAAGAGGGAGGAAGGCCAAGAACTCAGTACAGCATTCAGAGATTATGGAAGACGGAAAGAATGAAAGAGTGATCAAAATGTAAGCTGAAGAGTTAAAAAAAATAAAGTAGAGAATGGAAGTGTCGTGTGGTTTGTGGCCTCATGGGCTGCCCTGCTACGTTAGCTGAGACCTGGCTGCCATGATGCCTTTTCTGCACACGTTACTTCGTGACTTTGTTTTGCAAGCCTCTGCTTGTGCCGGGCTATATTAGGACTGTCTGCATTTCTGCCTTTCACCTTTTCTCCTATTCCCTGTGGTTTACATATGCACAACATGTACAAGGTCGAAAAACAACGTCCCCTGTTCTTGCTGATCTGGCCAGTCCCTCGCACCTAGACATAACACTACTTACAGCTGCACTGGAGAAATTCGTAGGCCTTTTAATATTGTGATTTCACTGTTAGAGGCACTTGGAGAAAAACCTTTCCAGAGAGAAGAGCTGTGTTTGTCTGCTGATGTAAAACTTGCATCTAGAGATTGAGGTATGAGGGTCCGCCTGACAAAGCCCAGAGGTTTTCTGTTTATATAATAAACTAGCACTAGCACGGGGAGGGTGGTATGGTCATTTAGCCCTATATCCACAGCTTTATGAAATGCTTTCCCCGTTTGTATTCTATGGAATTGTAACAATGCTGCTTATTTTATCCTTATGCATTCTGCTGATAGTACTGGCACGTGTACTGTATCTTAGAGCACGATAGTTGAAATAAACATTTAAACTATACTGTGTCTCTTATTACGCCGTTGTGGACAGGTATGAGTGAGTTATGAAAGGGTGTTCTTGCTCCTGCGAGTCCTGAGAGAGAGATACCGTGTTCTGGGTTGTCTAATCATTGGTAGCATTGTTGCTAATGAGACGCTACAGCTAGTCGGGTTGGGGTTTTAGGTGCTAAGGTTTATGGTCCGCTCACCACTATATTCCGAGGTCCTATTATCCTGTGCATAGCTCTGTGTATGTGCAGAATCCCTACAACATGGCGCAACCAACGAGTGGGCTGCTTATCTGCGAGACGCTTGAGTAGTCCTTGTGCTTGTCCACAACCCCTTCGCAGACGCTTCCGGAAGCGTGTGTGAAGGTGATACCTCCTATATTGACGTTTTTATAGGTTCTTTCAAGCTTGAAGTTGTTAAAAGGTTTTTAAATAAAACCCTACATTGTGCTGCCTCATATTAGGTTGTCGAATTTTTTTATCCTTAAATGGCTGTACAAATTGCGGCACATAGCCGCGCAGCGCTCCGGGCTCACTTGACAGTGTATGGAGTGCCTGACGCGGGTGTCGATCTGATCTTTGTGGTACAAGCGGATCCAGCTTACCACTTTGAGGTGTTCTACTATTGGGTCACCTTTCCGGCGGTGAATGGGACTGATAAATTGTTCCATATATATACAGCCACCGTTATTCCTAATCACTATAGACCGTATAGGAATCTTGAAGTACCGCTCACGGCTTGGCAACACCGTGTTTGGTTTGATGGCGCCCTCCCCCAACTGGTTACCGCGGTTCGTTTAGGCCCCATATCAATTGATGGGGCCACTTGGCCTGTCTTGGCCGGGTATACCCCACATCCGCGTTATATGACGGTGGCAGTCGGTGAACTGCGTAATTTGCATTCGTCTTTGATACGAGTGCATAGAGCTTTAGTACAGTATGTTACAGGCAACATCCAGGGAGCCCCGCCTGGATTTGCAGCCCATCCAGCTGGAGCAGGCGGTGTAACCATAAGTCCTGTCATGGTTAATTCGGTGATGGGCAAGCGCCCACAAAATAAGGATGATTTTCCTTATTGGCTTGCAGAGAAATTTGACCAGCTGGAGGCAGTTTTTCCAAATACATCTCCTGTGGAAAAACATAGGATTCTGACGATTAGTTTGCCAAAAGACTTGATCCCCGAGTTGGCAGAATGCAACAACTGGGGTAGGGTATTCGCAGCAGTATATGCGAAGTTTTTCGGCACTCCTTCCATGACGGTTCTCCCCTCTGTAATTAAACGTGTGCAGGATGAACATGGCCCTGAAGCGGCTGTGGAATTAGGGATGAGACTGGTGGGAGTGTTCGACTTAGTAGCTGATTTGATCCTTGCAAATGTCAAGGGCGATGCAGTTAACTTTCAAGTAGCTAATGCTTTGGCTTTGATCCCAGATCCGGACAAGCCGCGCAAATTACCAAAAATTATTGCCCAGGCTTACAAAACGATTGCCCATAATAGCCTGGGAGTCAAGCCTTTTGCAAAAACGCAAACTCAATCACAACCTCAACCGAAATCTCAATCAGAGAAGGATGAGAAGCCGTTCTTTACTAAAAAGAACTGGAGACAGAAAAAACAGGGTAAGCAACAAAAGAAGCCAGGGTCGCGAGGCGCTTCCCGGCTTCAGTCTCTTCTGAACACACTTATGATTTGCGCGATAGGACGAGAATTAAATCTCCAGAGAGATTTCAAGTCCCTGATTCGCGTTCTCCTCGTTCTTCACAGGCACCAACAACCTCTCAGGCCGGTGGAGGAGATCGCCAGGATAGAGGAAGGGGTCGTGAGACTCCTCAGGGACGAGACCAACCTCGACAACAAGTCCGAGGGAAACCAGACGAATTTCCACGTTCTCGCCCACAGTTTCAGAAGTAAAAAGTTGCTTCTGTTACAGCGAGATATGCCACAGACGGTGAGAACGAGATTCCTGAATTGGACGTGGGCAGTGACGCTCCTAGACAGCGCCGCGGAAGTTACCATAGTGCGGGAGGCACTACGTCCTCATGTGGAGGCGACAGCAACTGATACATTCATTACTGTTTAGACAGCAGACACCAGAGTGGCACCCCCTGACAGACTATATAATATTGTCTTTCAAATTGAAGGTGACATACAGCGTGTTATTAAAGGGATTTTTGGGGAAAATCTGACCTCTTCGTACGACATTCTGTTGGCAAAGGCGGATTGGCCGCCCCATTCGTACTTGCTGCGCATAGAGGGGAGGAGGTAATCCTTCCGAGCTTTTCTCGTCATGTCCCCAAGGACAAAGCGGAGGCTCTCGCAGCCGAGTGGGCTGCGTCCCTGGCTCCGGCGCTATACTGCAACCAAGTGGGCTGGGATGAGGACTCTCCCCCATGATATTCCTTTGCGGTCGCTGCCTCAGCCACAACCCCAATATCCCATCAAGCGGGAAGCTAAGGGTCCCGTCTCCGAAATTCTGACACAGTTGGAATATCAAGGAGTGATTGAAACATGCGTATCACCGATGAATAATCCCTTTTCGCGGTTTCTAAACCCGATGGATCGTACCGCTTAGTTTTGGATTACCGACATTTGAACTCTCATTGTCGGACCTTTGCGGTGCAAAACACACACAGTTCTGCACTTGTAGACAGTCTTGTTCGTAAAAAATATAAAACTACCCTTGACCTATCCAATGGATTCTACACGCACAACTTAGCCCCGGAGAGTAGCCAATGGAGCTCTTTTACCTCTGGTGGTAAACATTTCAAATTCCGGCGTTTACCTATGGGCTACAAGAACAGTCCAGGCGTATTCGCTGCCCGTGTTGTCTCTTTGTTAGACGGCATAGACCCAGATGCATGTTCGTACGTCGATGATATCTATCGGACAGACGACGAATTATACCCGCATCCTTCCCGAGTGGACCGCATTATTCTAGAATTTGCGGTTTTAGGTTATAAGTTTAACTTTGCCAAATCTCACATTGCTGAATTTACCGTTTTGTTTTTGGGCTATGAGCTCAACAATGAAGGTAAGGGCTTAGCCCCCCATTTCCTGGAGAAATGTGCACTTCTGTGCCCTCCAACCACTCTGAAGAAACTTCAGTCTTTACTGGGTTTTCTAAACTTCGGGCGTACTTATATTCCCGAATATGCCCAGCGTATCAAGCCACTTTATGCCTTGATACAACCTAACTTTTCGAAGTCATGCTGGCTTCCTGAGCATTCCTCCATACTGCAGTCTTTGCAGTCAGATCTACTTGAATCTAAATTCTTGTTGACTCGTGACAACCACACAAACCTGGTGATTAGAATAATTCCTGGGGCAGTGGGTTTCACGTACTTAACCTTTAACGAAGGTGACACAGTACCAATTGCATACAAGTCGCATCTTTACACTTCAGCAGAAATGCACTTTTCCTCTGTGGAGAAAGTTTTGACTGCAGTGCAAATGGCGATTCTGAAAGAACGCGCACTGGCACAGGAAAACGCATTTTGGTGGTAACACCATATCCTGCCCTAGAGGCAGTGACAAAAGCGAGTGTTCCGAACTCTAAAGCTTTGCACCCCGTTGGATACAATGGGCAACATCTTTGACGTCCCCGGATGTCACTTTCATTTTTGATTCTTCTCTTCAGACACAGGAGTTTCTACAGTATGAATTCGCTCATCCTCCTCCTCTGTCTTTGCTCCCGCTTGAGGAATACGACTGTATTTATCTATACCGATGGTTCGGCACAACCGGCCACGGGTTCCAAGCATGCTTATTCCGCGGCATGTGCTATTGTTGCAGGTACCATGGTGAACGGAAAGTTCAAATCAACTGTAGTTCACACTCAGGCACTAGGAGACAGTACTGCACAATTGGCCGAGCTGCGCGCATTGGTGCTAGCACTTGAGTTCGCCAATCCGGATGTGACCACTCTTATTGTGTGCGATTCATACTACTGTGTTCAGTCTTTCAATGACAATCTCTTCTTTTGGTCTCAAAATGACTATAGAGATGCAAAAGGCAGCACAATTAAGCGTAAGATGCTTTGGGTTCGAGTGGCAGATCTTAAACAACGTTTGCCGCTCACACAGGTGATTCACACCTTGGCCACCAGCGTGTGGGCGCACACGCTGTTGGTAACAGTTTGGCAGACGAAGCTGCCAAATCAGCAGTAGCCATGTGTTCAGTCGCAGCAGTTACAAGATCCATGACTAAAATAGATACTGATATCTTGGCAGCTATTGCTGCAACAAAGGAAGGAACCAAATACCCATGGGGTTTCCCTTCTAAATATACTTATCAATTAGGTCCCGAACAGGCTCCTTTCGTAAGTATTCCAGATGTTGGTGATCGGCTGATTCCCAACGCGGACCGCAGACTTTCCTTGATAACGGCCGCACACGAAGGCATGGCTTCGGCTCATGCTGGCATGTCTGCGACGGTTTCCATCTTGCAGCAGCGGTACTGGTGGCGTGGTTTATACAAACAAACCCGTACTTATGTGCTTTCTTGTGACGTTTGTCAACAGATTAAGCCGTCCACGGTTACACGCCCACCACAAACGCCGCTCTGCATTTCAAACAGACCTTTTGCGTGTGTTTACCTGGATCACTGCGGTCCATTCTCTTCAGACACTGCAAATAAGTACATCTTGGTTGCAGTGGACTCGTGCACACGGTTCATCTGGGTCTGGCCACAACGGAGTGCTGACGCTCGAAATGTCATAAGGGATTTGCGTGTCTTTGTGGGAGTTTTCGCGTGTGGCACCTTCCATTCGGACCAAGGTCCAGCGTTTGCCTCTAAGGCTTACAAGGACGCAATGGGTTCCCTGGGGGTGCAGGTGAAATTTTCGTCTCCATATCGGCCTGAGGGCAATTCGATTGTTGAACGAATGAACCATGACTTAAAGCAATCCTTGACAGCTAGAGTCTTAGGTACTGGCAGGAACTGGCTGGCCCATTTGTATACTGTACAACGTGCACTTAATAATCTCCCTAGAAGACCTCTGGGTGGGCGGACCCCATATGAAATGCTCTTTGGCATACGAATGTTTGTGCCCGACCTTGATGGTCTAGACATGGCGGCGCAGTCCGCCATCTTTGATGTAGATAATCATTCTACTATTTTACAGGGCTTACAAGAAGACCGTGACAGACTTGCAAAAGAACATTTGCCTTCAGCCACAGACGCTGCTCTGCAGATTCCGGTTGCCGGCTGGCTTCCGAAGATTGGAGACCTGGTTCGAGAGAAGGTGGAGAACAAAAAGAATTTGGCCCCTCTTATCGTGCACCAGTTCCAGTCCTTGGCTTGAAGGGTACTCGTACAGTCATCTTACCACCGCTTCCTGGTCGAAAGGAGAACAGATTCATCTCAGTGGACAATGTCAAGCTACAACATCTGGCCGATCCTGAATAGTGTCACACCAGCGGTCTCTTGTCCAGTCATTTTCCGGACATATGTTTGTGGCCCTCCTGCCCGAACGGTCACAGATGTTGCTATCGAGATGGTTGATTTGCCTGATCGCTTAATCGACTTCCCGGCCTCCCCCTGCGAAGAGGAGACTGAGTATACATACCCAGCCAACGAGTCGGTGGCTCACGCACCAATAACGCCACTGAACCCAACACGTTATTCCTTTGACTCGGATTCCACCTCATCACTTATCCCGTCCAAATTCAGTTTGTTTGTATCCTGGTTCAGAGACAATTTTTTGATTCCTCCATGGACATACATTTGGTTGGTATTTTTCCTGATTTTTTTGTTCATGTCTATTGGCTTTGTCACAGTTTTTTTCTACTAATCAATGGTCACTATTTACCAGAACGCTCTGCAGTGAACTGTGTCGCTGGAACTTTGGCTCCGCATTCTTCATCTCACATCATGAAGCGTGACCACACATTTGTGAACATTTCAGCTTTCCCAGTCGCTGATGGCATCGTATGGGATGCGGTAAATTTCCAAATTCATGGACCTACCGAAATTATTAATGTTCCTAATGTCCTCCGTGTTTCAATGGGTGATGTCGTTAAAAGTAATATTCATTCTGACGATTGGGATGTGCATGCCGTTGAATCGTTATTTACTGATTTGAAATATTATGCTGCTTTTAATGCTGAATATTAGTACATGAATTCTGCAAATTATGCCGATTTATATTGTTACCAGCATTGGGGCAACCATTTCCTCCATACACCCAGTACCCTTCGGGGACCTGTTAATTACACCCAATGGGAACATTGTCCAACCCCTTTGCCAGGCAGCTCCCACACTCTTAGAAACAAGTTTGCTTATTTTACCAACTTTGATAGATTGAACCCTGGGTCCTATTATTTTAAATTAAACACTTCCTCTACGCAGAAGATCATGTTGACCCACACCAAGTTATTGTATTCGAGTTCCTTTTTGGCCGCTTTGGCTGTGGGTGGTTATGAGCACTGGCGGGACACCATTGACTTGAAATCTATTTGGGGCTCCAAATCCTGGCAGGTACAGGGCACAGAAGCCTTGCACCGTGCTTGCCTTATCCTGGCCCAAATTCTATTTCTAAATCATTCAATCTATCAAACCACGTGTTGGGGTTTGGCTACTTCCAAACAATTAAATGCCCCTTCCATTCCTGTGTTGTCTTCCTCCACCAACGAGAGTTTACATTTTAATATTTCCCTTGCAGATTTGCAGGCTTTGTTTCAGAACAATTCCTTTAATGTTTCCACGTTTGTTCAGTCACCCTGGTTGGCATGGCCGACGGCAGCAAATGCCTGCCAACTGCGTTTTCATGACTCAGCTCCTGGTTACAAACAGGATAGGCCAGACCCGAGGTTTTCTGACTCTCGTACTGTTACAACATATTCTGTTGGTAAATTATGTAAACATTGGTTGCAGCACTCTACATTAGATTCTGTGAAACAACATTTGTCCCTCCTATCAGGCAACATTGATCTGTCCGATTTTGTTCTGGGGCCTCGTGGCCCTCGACCTAAGAGATTCATTTATGAAACTTACAATGAACTCTGGAAGCTTTCGCAAATTGAAGCTGCCTCCCGCCTCCGGGAGATTGATCAAGCAAATTTAGAAAAGGTGCTTGTTGTTGTTGACAATAGTATTAATACCCTGTCTTCCCGCAGTTACACTTTAGAGAATATTGTTTCCTCTGTTGTTGATATTGTACAAGATGATGTTACTGTGTTATATCATGGTCAAAATCAATTGCTTTCTGTGATGCAGTTTGCATGGACTTTGCAAACACTTAAAATGGGTAAAGTTCCTTTGGCATTTTCTGAACACCACTGCCTTATTTTTACCTTTTAATTTGTCTGAGAAACAGCAGTTCATGTCCATGAAGGATGCAACATACACTCCTGTGATGTCTTGCCTCCGATGTCCTTTATCATGGTCATTGGATTATTGCCTCTCCAATACGTCTCTGTCTCGCCCGGATTTTGTCCCCTTAATGGGTCCCTTAGAGGCTCATCAGCGGGACTGTTCCGGTGCTGGCTATATGGCGCGTGCGGCTGCACTTGGGATTTTGGAGCAATGGGATATCTGTGCGGCTGCGCAGAATCTCCTACAACAAAGTTATATTGAGTATCACGCAAGTTGTCCCACAATGCTGTTCACTGCTCCCTCTTACGAGGAACATGACTGCTGTTTTGATTTAGTGGACTGGATGGTGTCTCTTTTTTCTGACCGTTCCAACGATGTCCTCTTGGAAAGTGTGGCGTTTTTCTGCACCTACACATTGATGGATTGAAGAAAGCCTCCGCTTTCGGCGTCCCGCCACGATGGAATGTTCCTCTACAGACTTTTTATTCTCCTCTCCCATTCCTTGTGCTTCGGGGGACTTTTCCAAAACAGTCGTTTCTGTTCTGCTCAGTCTATTTGAACTCTGTCTTCGTCCTCTAGGCCTGTGGACTGTCCAGGGGAGGGTGTCGTGTGGTTTGTGGCCTCATGGGCTGCCCTGCTACGTTAGCTGAGACCTGGCTGCCATGATGCCTTTTTTGCACACGTTACTTTGTGACTTTGTTTTGCAAGCCTCTGCTTGTGCCGGGCTATATTAGGACTGTCTGCATTTCTGCCTTTCACCTTTTCTCCTATTCCCTGTGGTTTACTTTTTTTATTTTTTTTATTTCTTTATTAAAAAAAAATTCCACATTTTCTTGCAATGGTATCAGCACAGATACATATCAATCAAAAAGAAAATCAAAAGAAGATGCAAGGTTTAAAGGAAGGAAATAAATCACATAAACGGACAAATAATTAAAATAACATAAGAAAAAAAGTCATCAGCTCGATTACAAAGACTCTAATCTAACCCATTAACAGAAATATATTTCATAGAGAGATTTACTTTGACCAATTTATACCAACATCACATTAAATTTACCCCCTGGTTGGCTTTAATTATTCTTTTCCTTCCATTTTATTAAAGGAGCCCAGATGCGCTGTCCCAGCAGCTTCGACTTTTTTCCCTTTCTTTCATAAATTGCTCTCTCCATTGTATATAAAGAAAGTAAACGAGCAAGCCATTGCTGGAAAGTAGGGGGAAAGGATCTAACCAAGCCGAGGCAATTTTAATCCTCAATACCGCCATAGCAACAAAAAGAAATCGTTAAGCTAACTCATTTTGGGTCGTACTACTTATTCCTAGCAAAATTAGTTCAGGGGTTAATTTAATTTTAACCCCGAGTGAGCAATCTAAGTATTCCATAATTGAGTCCAACAGCCCCTGTAGACAAGGGCAGGATGCAAACATATGCACCAGATCAGCATCCACCCCCCACACCTAGGACATACAATCCCTGATAACCCGCCCCACTGTGCTATTCTAGCCGGTGTATAGTATAGAGAAAAAATAGTTCTAAAATGTTGTGCCTGAAGCCCAGCTGAACATAAAACCAACTGACCCAACTCTAATGATTTCGAAAGTGCTCCGGGAGCAGCCCCCACACGCTCAGCCCATTTAACCTCGTGTTTAGTTAAATCATCTTGTTTTAAACTTATCAATTCTGCATATATCAACTTGATAACCCCCTTATTCCTGCCTTGCATAATATCAATGATTACATTACTATCAAACTCACTATTCCCCCAATTTTTTTACTAAAAAAGCTGCGCAATTGAAAATACTTGAAGAAATTACCTTTCTCCAACCCAAACTCCATCTGTATATCGTTGAATTGGCGAAACCCTTCTATCCCAATTAGGTCCCCAGCCTTCCGAACACCCTTAGCATCCCATCCTGCCATAGTCTCATCGGAGAAAATTCCAGGGAATGTGGGGTTTTTGTATAACACTGTATAGTGGTTGAGTCTCCCCAAACCAATCTTCTTTTTTAACGCACTCCAGATCTTAAAAACAGCCATCAGCGTCTTAAATTTGGTTCTTTTGTAATAACTGGGCTCAGAGAATTTTAAAAAAAACCTCTCAGCGTTTTCGCCCAGTAGCAATTTATAGACATCCGGGAGCTCATTTTCCCCTTCAGTGTCCACAGGACATACCCCTACCAATATTCCCGTATATTGCAAGACAGCAGCCCAGTAGTAACTTCTAAAATCAGGGACCGAAAACCCCCCCTTTTCCCGTGATAAAGACATAAACCGGAGTGCCCGCCTAGTTTTGCCATGTGCCCAAATAAATCGATTAACTAAACCTTCTAGAATAATAAACCAAGATTTTTGAAAATCCAGTGGGATTGCCCTAAATAGATATAACATTTTTGGTAAAAAAATCATCTTAATGATGTTACAACGTCCCACGAGAGAGAGATGGAGATTATTCAATCTATCTAAATCCAACCTCGCCTTCCTAATTACTGGTTCCATATTTTTAGCCACTAGCGTTCCTAGGTCTGACGTAACCCGTATACCAAGGTATAGCGCCGAATCTGTGGCACGGGGATCTACAAAATTAACCAACCGATTCTTTATTACTTGGGTCTTAGATCTATTAAGTGCATACCCAGTAAATATACCAAACTCTAGTGCTAGTGACTCAACCGCTTTCAATGCCGAGTGTGGCTCTGCAGTGACTATGGCCACATCATCGGCATAGGCGAGGACTTTAGTTTCGATCCCCTGACTAACAACTGGACAGATTCCTTTATTAACCATAAATAATCGTATTAGGGGGTCCATATAAATAGCAAATAACAGAGGGGATGATGGACAGCCCTGCCGCGTCCCCCTCTGTATGTTAAAAGAGGAAGTATAATTGCCATTAACCTTTATTCGAGCTGAGGGGGCCCTATATAACACTTGAACAGATTTAATAAACCCCTCCCCCAGCCCAAACCATCTCATAGCCTCCCAGAGAAAAACCCAGGAGACCCTATCAAATGCCTTTTCAGCATCTAATAACAATACGGCCATAGGGTCTCCTGAGATCTCCATTGCGTCAAAAGCATAATCACCCGCCGTATGTGTTGCGTTGTTCCACGACCCATAATAAACCCGTGCTGACAGGGGTGAATAGTTTTTTTTAAAATGCCATTTAATCGCGTGGCCAAAATTTTGGAAAATATTTTTACATCACTATTCAGTAGTGTGATTGGCCGATATGAACCCGGCTCCCTGGCTGGTTTACCTTTTTTCAAAAACACAACAACATCTGCCCCTGCCCACGATTCAGGAGCCGGCCCCCCCTTTTGTGCAAGTAACATGACCTCTATTAAATCCGATCCAATAGCATCTTTAAAAATCTTATAAAACTCCAGCGGAATCTGATCAGGGCCGACGGCTTTTCCAGAAGGCAAATCTTGCAGGGCACCCATTATTTCATCTTGAGAGAATCCCCTCTCCAGTTCCTCCCTGTCTATGGGATCTACCTTCTGAATAGGTACTTTATCTAAGTATTCAGAAATATCCTCAGATGCCACCGCTAAACCACAAGAGTATAGCTGGTCATAAAAAGCCTGAAAGTCTCCCGAATACCCGCTGCATCAGTAACAACCCTCCTCCCGGCATCATAGATTTCAGAGATCTGACCGGCAGACACTTTTTGCCTAGTTCTTACGGCCAAGGTGTGTCCCACCCGCTCATTAAATTCATAACAGTGCTCTTTTTTAGACATGTAGATCTCAGCTGCTTTTTAGCAAAGTGGTCCCCTGCCGCAGCCTTTTTTATAGCCAACTGTAATAATATTCCATCTAGCACTTCCCCCTATTGATAGCCGTTACTAAGGCTTCCTCAAGCTTACTTAGATCCTGCCTTACTTCCAATTCCCTTAATCGCTCCTTTTTTGCCGACGCAAGCTATAGCTTATTGTCTCCCCTCTCACCCCCGCCTTAAAAGCATCCCAGACAATTCCAACCCTAGTGCTCCCCCGGTTAAAATCCCAAAATTCCTTAATCCAGCCCTTCATATATGTAATATAATCAGGATCATATAATAACCTCCGTTCGAAGGTCCATCCAACATTCTTTTTTCCATCATCGTGAAGTTGACAGTCAAAACTAATGGGTTGTGATCTGAAATAATACGAGGGTACCTCTCAATCCCAAAATTAGTGATCCATTGACTGGGCACAAAAAAATAATCCAGACGGGAAACAGCCTTATGTGGGGAAGAAAAAAAGTACTACCTGCTTCAAAGGGTTTCAGGTACGCCCATGCATCTACTAAACCATTGTTATAAACTAAATTAGATAGGGCAACACCCACCTTCCTTTTTCTCCCTAGATACTTACTACCTGGGTCGCCCCATCGTACCCCCAGGCCATTAATGTTAAAATCCCCACTAATAATTATAGGAGCAGGCCAGATTGCCAAGCCAGAATCTAAGTTTTCTAACAACTCTGGATCATCACATGTTGAGCCGTATACCGAACAAAGTGTGAATTTAAAATTATTCAACAGACATTCAATCAGCACCCACCGACCCCATTGATCAGCTGATTTTCTAAGTACCCTTTTTAAATTGCTTTTTATTTCATTTTCATAACAAAAACAATACAAAAAGTGAAAATCAACATACATTGCAGTGCTATACTGTAATAGTTTGATCCGACATATCCACCAGTCACACGAGTCCACCACTGGAAAGCCTGTCAAATGTTGTCTACCATCTAGAGCATCATGGCTTACACTTTCGCAACGGAGCATCTCAACCCCGCTCCCCACAACAAATTCATATTTTGCAATCCCAGACATGGCGCAGCGGTGGCACATAACAAGGAGTCCATACTTTAATCGTCCGTCATTCTAGCATTTAACCAAGTGACAAACGGTTCCCAGATGTCTGTAGGTCGGGACCTGGTCGGCTGGAGTTCCCAATAGGTGGCCAGCTGTGTCTTACAATATGTGACCTGTGTGATCCAGTCTTTCGTAAGCGGGGGCCTAGTTGCCCCCCAGTGTAAAGCTATCTGACGTTTGGCCATCAGGAGGAGCATTGCTGGTAGTTTACGTGATTTAGGGGGCACCGTCTCCAGCACCCCCAGTAGAGCCGCAAGGGGCGTAAGTGGAAGATCCAAGCCGACAATATCTTTAATATGCTTATAGACTTCAAGCCAGAAGTTGGCTATGGGTCTGCAGCTCCAGGCTAAGTGCAGGAAGGTGGCGAGTGGGGTGCCGCATTTCCAGCAGCAATCATCTTCCCTTAGTCCCATTTTATGCAGGTGTATGGGGGTGCGATAAAATCGATGCAAGTATTTGAAGTGGATGAGCCTGAGGCGGTAATTGGGCGAAAGGCGCCTCAACTGTTGACAGCCGAGCCGCCACTGTTCATCCGTGAGAGGCGTACCCAGCTCCACGTCCCAAGCCGCACGGGAGGGGGGATTATGATTGGAGAGGTCTTTTGAGTGTGTCTGTAGATGCGTGATATGAGTTTATGTCCCGATTCCACCGTCAGTAGATTCTCAAGCGCCGGCAGGAAGGCGGAGGCCCCGGAAAGGTGGGGAATTTATGCTTGCAGGATGCGCGGAGTTGATAGTACAGCAACATGTCAAGTGCTGAGGGCTCTGCAGGGTAACACATATGTTGAAGTGTAAGAAAAGTGTCTTCTGGGAACAGATCCCCGCTCACTGTTATGTTATGTACGTTTGCGCGTTCCTGTGCTTTGCGTTCCATGAGAGGGGGAAACATAGGATTATTGAAAAGGGCCACAGACGGAGCATATAGTATCTCCAAGTGTGCTCTTTTACGAATACCTTCCCAGGCCCATCTCAGAACCTGTACAGTATCTATTTCTCCGCACGGGCGCTTATATGGCTGATACAGGGCTGTCGATATTGGTAGGGGAGCGGCGCGGTCTATTTCTATGGCCACGTGTGGTTGGTATAGCGTGGGGTGGATCCAAAAGTGTAAAAATTGCGCCTGAGCGCTATAGGCGTACAGCGCAAAATCCGGGGCCGCCATTCCTCCCTGCTCCTGAGGCAATGTCAAAATTTCCCAGGCTATTCGTGGTTGACCCCCAGCCCACACCAGCTCGATCATGAGCGATTTTAGGCGTTTAAAAAAATGCAGCGGGAGCGGGAGCGGTACATTCACAAACAGGTAAAGCAGTTTGGGCAATATTATCATTTTAGCTATTGCTATACGGCCCGCCAGCGAAAGAGGAAGCGTCTTCCACCTCCGGACCCTTTCCTCAATCCATGTCACTACCCTTCCATAATTGGCCCTCCATATTTCATGCAGGTCATTGGTGAGCCACACCCCCAGATATCGGATGGGTTCAGAGGCCCATGTTAACGGATATTCAGTGTCAAATTTCTGCGTATCAGATGTAAGGGGGAGGATCACAGATTTACTCCAGTTGATATTTACTCCGGAGAGCCCACCAAAGCGGATCACCTCCCTAGTCATGGGGGCCAGGTTGTCTTTAGGATGTACCATGTACAGCGTGATGTCGTCTGCATACATGGACACCGTGAGTGCTCTGGTGGTAAGGCCAATCCCTCTGTTCACATGGTGTTGGCGCAGCCGCGCAGCTAGGGGTTCTGTCGCTATCGCAAACAGGAGCGGCGACAGGGGGCACCCCTGTCTAGTGCCTCGGGTTATGTGTATCGGCTCTGATATCAGCCCGTTCACCCTTAATCGCGCCGTTGGTTGTGTGTAAAGGAGTTGAATGTGCTTCAGGAAGCCTGGGCTTAGTCCTATCCTTTGGAGCAGAGGAAAGAGAAATCCCCATTCCAGTGAGTCAAATGCCTTTGAGGCATCCAATAACACTGCAGCCGAGGGTAGGGTTGGTGTTAGGTAATGCAGGAGCCCGAATAGGGTTCTGATGTTATGTGAGGTCGCCCTGCCCGGTATAAAGCCTGATTGGTCCGGTAGGACTATCTTCGGGAGCAGTGGTTGGAGTCTGGTAGCCAAAAGCTTTGCAAAGATTTTGGCGTCTAGGTTAATCAGTGAGAGTGGGCGGTAAGACTCGCTCTTCTGTGGGTCCTTGTCTGGCTTGAGGAGAGTGATAATAATCGCCTCTCTCATCGAATCTGGTAGGATTTCCTTTTGAAGCGCCTCTTGGTAGACAGCCAGGAGACGGGGGCGAGGTCCTCGGAAAATTCTTTATAAAATTGCGCGGTGAGGCCATCTGGTCCGGGAGCCCTGTCTGCCCTCATACCGCCTATGACCCGGCGCACATCGTCGGTTGTGAATGGTATGTCCAAATATTCACGGTGGGCATTAGTGAACCACACAAGTGCTATGGAGTCCAAATATTCCTGTAGCATCGGGGTTGCGGGTGTAATCTGGGACGTGTAGAGCTGTGAGTAGAAGTCGTGCATGGTGGCTAAGATGTCTGGGGGGAGCGTACCAGTTCGTTCGTGGTGGTGGTGAGTGCGGTAATAAGTGCGGCCCCCCTAGGTGGTTTCAATAGGTTCGCCAGTGTCTTCCCGGGCCTGTCCCCTTCCCCATATTTCCGTGCGATAGCGTATTTGTGAAGGAACTTTACCTCTCTTTCTGCCTCCTCCTGGTAGGCCGTCAGTTTACCACGAATGTGCCCCAGCGTCTCAGCTGCTGGTGTAATGTAGTATTGTTGTTCTAGTGTGTGCAGCTCCGCCTCTAGACGCCCAAGGCGGTCCCTAATGTCCCTTAGTACCCTGTTTTGCCCCGCGATGCAGTGTCCACGAACAACCACCTTAAACGCCTCCCACAGAGTCCCGATCGAATCCACAGATCCCGTGTTTTTATCAAAGTATTCTGTTATATGTGTATGTAGTTCTTCCTTAAATACCGGATCCAGCAGTGCATTAGGTGGCAGGCGCCATGTGAAGGGCTGGCGATACGGTAGGAGTATGTGTAGGGACAGGGTAACTGGGGAATGATCTGAGAGTGTGCGAGCGTGGTGGGATGCGTCCGATACCCAGGAGTGCAAGTCAGGAGAAATGAGCCAAAAGTCCAGTCGCGACCATGCGTTATGTTGCTGTGAAATGCAGGTGCCTTCGCGGTCGTGTGGGTGAAGGCTTCGCCAGGTATCTACAAGACCGTAGTCCTCCATTAGTTGTTTTAATACAGCGGCGGCTTGTGGGTGATGTGTGCGGGAGGCTCCCACTCTATCAGTCCCCAGGGACATTACTGTGTTAAAATCGCCCCCCATAGCAATGCCGCATCGCCCATTGATTGTATGGTGTGCCACAGTTTCTGGAAGAAGGAGGGGTCGTCCACATTAGGCCCATAGACATTAGCAATTAGAACCTTCTGGTGAAATAGTATTCCCAGAGCCAGTACGTACCGCCCCTCCGTATCACTAACCACCTTCAAGGTCCTCCAGGGGGTGCCTTTTTTAATTAATGTGGCCACTCCGCGGGAGTAATTGGAGTAACAGGAGGTGAATACTTCGCCCCATCTGTTGGATTTCAGCCTGTCGCAGGCTATGCTCCTGAGATGGGTCTCCTGAAGGAGACATATCGCAGCCGAATGTCTAGTTAGTTGGGAAAGAATTAGGCGCGTTTTTCTGTGGTCGTTCAGACCACGCACGTTCCATGTGAGACATGTTAAATTAGACATGTGGCCGCTGGAGGGTGTCTGTATCCTATGATTGTCGATTTCTCTATCAGACCTGTCTTTGGTTGTGCAGTATGGGTACCCTGCAGTGTGTAATGGCACTATTAGGGTAATGTGTGATATGTCCAGTGGAAGTCTGATCGTGTGAAGAATATAGAGCACTTGCCAATGAGCAGCAAACTGTTAAATACAATAACACAAAAAATCTACGATACCCTACCCTCCCCCTCCCACACCAACCCCCAATTAGGTCGTGTATCCCTGTCAAAACCCCACCCTTTAACCAATAAGCTACCTAAGAAGGAACTGTAGGGAATCATCCCAGCGGGGGCAAGGCGTTGCCGGCGTACTGCCCTGTCGTGAAGACAACAGGGTGGCCGAGCATTATAAATGCCTATACATCCATGCGAGCTCCAATTACCACATTAGGTGGGTCAAGCATTTTCAGAAAAATGGCATGGAGGAACAGCTACCACGGACATCGCAGCACAGTCAAACAGCCATACATTACTCAATGTCACTGGTTTGCTCCTGCGAGGAAGATTCTTTATCCCTTGGTTTGTCTTGCAGCTTTCTGGCATTTTGTTTTGCAAATTTTAGTGCGTCCTTTGCGGCTGTAAAGAACACCGGTTTGCCTTCCGTTTGCACGCGCAGTTTAGCCGGGTATAGCATAGCATATTTCGTGCCTATTTGTTGAAAGATCTTTTTGCGGGGATGAATTCCCTGCGGGCTGCCTGGACCAGTTGTGTGAAATCGGGGTAGAACGCTATTGTATTATTTTGATACTGGAGCGTGCCTCTTTCTCGTGCTAGCCTCAGAATAGTGTCCCTGTCTCTGTAATTTAATATTTTTGCCAATATGGTTCTGGGGGTGGTACCCGGCTGTGGCCTCGGGCCGAGCGTGCGGTGGGCGCGCTCTACAAGGAACATGGGCGACAGTTCTGCCCCGAACAATTCCTTTAGGAGTCCCTCGACATATTTTTCCATGTTTGTGATGTTCGTCGATTCGGGTATGCCCGTAAGGCGCACATTGTTGCGCCGGGATCTCGCTTCTAAATCCTCATTGCGTAGTTTGATCACTTCCAGCACTTTGTCCATACGCAGCATCTGTTCGCGAGTTTCCGTTTGGGTATCTTCGTGATCCGATACTCGCGTCTCCAGTGTGTCCAATCTATTTTCATGTTTCTCCACCTTACGTGAAACCTGGTCCATGCGTGCCGCGAGGAGTCGAGTTTTGAGTCGATATCTTTCAGGCATGCTTTTACGTCTTTGAACATTGTTTTTATGTCGTCCTCTTGTTCTGTTTCCAGTTGCGTCTCTGGGACAGTTGTTTGCGACGCCGGGTCACTTTCACCATATCTCGTGCTGCGCTTCTCAAATGTCAGTTTTGGCTGTTTGTTATCTGGCTTGCCCATGGCTGCGCGAGTACGAGCAACAGTTCCTGGGAGGGATATTGAGTGAAGCTGCAGTGCTTGCACCGGGGTTATTTTGCCGGCGTCTGCGCTGCGTGCATTCTTCAGCACTGTTATTCCTTTCTGTCTGCTCGCGTTTGCACTTGTGCGTCTATAAATGCCAATTCGAGTGCAGGCCCTGAGGGCAGGAGATATCCCCTACAGCCGGTCGTTATAGTGCCAGGTCAGCGCACCGGAGAGCCGCCACCGAACCCAGCGCCGAATATCACTCTTGTAGTCAACCCAGTTTCCCAGCTGGTTGTTCGCCTCGTTTTTGGGCGCCGATCGCGCCTCTTGCAGTGCGGCTGCACACGATCTTCTGCCGGGGTACCGGGCCCACTCGTCAGCAGGGCGGCCGTGCAGTCCTATTGATGCGCCGTTTGTTGTTGTACCGCTATAGTCCACTGGGGTTGGGCCCCTGCGATTTGCAGTGCGAGTCCTGGGCGCGTAGTCAGCGCTCCGCTCGTAGGCCTCTGTGACATAGACTGGGGGCCCTCAGCAGTTCTCCGTGTCCCATTGACTGTGCAGGCAGTCAGCCGTGAGCTCTATCCCCCCAGCTCTATGAGGCAGAGCGGACGCCTCGCGCACTACAGGACACTGCGTTCCGAACTCCCCGGCACACCAATCCGGCCCCGCTGATGGTCCGCATCGGCCACTTCACCTTCCAAGCGGGCCCCTCGCCCTCCCTACGCATGTAGGTTACTCTTCGTTTTGTGCACGTCGTGTGCTCTTACCTCCGCGTTGGGGACCTTTAGGGTTTCTCAGCTGCCTCCCGCCGTTCCTTACTTGCGTGGTATATCGCGACAGTCGCCGACTTTCGGAAATCGTCTCGAGGATCAGCTCTGCGCTTGGTGTGTGCGCGTCTCTTCTGTGGTTCCACCGCTGCGCTCCAGTGCCCCTCTCCCGATGTCACCATCCAGGTCACCAGGCACAGGCAATGAGGCGCCCACTCGGCCAGGCCCGCCTCCGCCCGTCTGCAACGTCCCGGACCGGACACGGCCGCAGTGACCGCCGATTCTCGTTAGGGCCGTTCCGCGCTCTCCCTCTAGTCGCGGAAGGTCGCAAATTGATCAGCGGCACCTCCGATTTCGAAATGTGCGGTGGAATCTTGCAGTTTAGGCAATTTTGTGCGGATTTCTGGCGGATGTTGTGCTCGGCCGGCAGAGCCGACAGATTAGGCGGCCATCTTGCTGCTCGGCTCGGCCACGCCCCCGATTTTCTAAGTACCCTCACATCAATCCTCCGGGTGAGGATTGCCACCACCCGGGTTCGCGAGCCCTGTGTAGTATATACCAATAATTTAAAGCCAAGTTGTTCCAATATACGCGCTCTGCAGCCCTCTATATGTGTCTCTTGAACACACAAGAAATCCGCACATACGGATTTCAGCCAAATTGCTGCCTTATTCCTTTTGGCCTGGTCATTAAGCCCACAAATATTTACTGTCACAATCCGCAAACTCATGTTTTAAGATTCCTGAGTTCCCTGCAATTAACCCTACCTAAAATAAATTTCTCACATTCCATATTTTCATGCAAACTTGTCAATCGATTCACGTTAGATAACCAGCTAGAGCCAACTTGGATCCAACTATACTTTTCCTCCCCAAACCTTGCACCTTGAAGTATCTCCTGCTGTGCTGAACGCTTGCCTAACCACACCCCGAGCACCCCCCACAGCCACCCGCCACCCCCACCCCCCTACCTCCCATACAGGCAATTAGGTCAGGCATGACCTAGGTATGACCGCTGAGACTCCCTCTCCGACAGCACCCACCCCCTCCCCCAAAGAAACCCCCCAAAAAAAAAACCATACCGTGCCTAACCCCAGATAAACAGATCCTTAAGTTATTCCAAATATAGTCCCAAGCCCTTTCTACCCAAGTTAAAAAAGGAAGAGAAAAAGGAAGAAAAAAAGGAAGAAAGAAAAGGGAAAAAACCCCAAAGATATGCCACCACAATGACCATATCAATATAAATCAGCTTCTTCTCTTCCCCCTGTGCCCCACACCCATAGCCTCCTGTTGCAACAATAACAAATGGGACTTCAATGAACTGGCCTTATCCCAGTTTACCAGTTTACAGTAAGTATCAGTCCTTCCCTATGGCACCCCTTTCTGTTGCCTTATCCGCCAGCTTCCCCCTTGTGCTTCAGTCACTTCCGTAAGAAAGTTTTGAGCCTTTATCTCCGAAAAAAACATCCTAACCCGCCCTCTGTGGATAACTTTAAGCCGTGCAGGGAAAAGCAAAAAGGCTTCACAGCCCGCAACCTGGAAAGGGGTGATCATCTGGCGTAGCCTCCATCTCCGCTCGACCGTCGTGTGGCAAAAATCCGGGCGAGCGAAGAAGGAATGTCCCTCAAAAGTTCTTTTTGAATCGGGTCTGGCTCGATCTATAATTGCCTGCCTTAACAGGAAATTACCAACAAAAATCAGGATAGCCCTAGGTCGCTCCCCTTGATTTTTTGACTGCATTCTTTTAAACATTGGAAAGCGATGAGCTCGTTGAACTTCTAGCTCCCAGTTCCATTGAGCTAGATCTGGAAAAGCTCCTTTCAGAAGCTTCACTGTAAAAGCCAGGATGTCCTCACCCTCCACTTTTTCCTCCAGGCCAAGGAGGCGGACGTTATTGCGATGCTGGCGGTTCTCGAAATCTTCGAGTTTCCAGTCTATGTCTCGTGATTGTTTCTCCTGTGCAGCTTTAAAAACCTGCAATTTCTCAACCTCTTCCTCAACCGCAGCTGTTCGGTCTTCTACATGGGTTATTCGATCAGCCATATCAGAGCATAGTTTATTTGTTTTTCTAATCGCCCCCTGAAGCCTCATGGTGGCAAGTTGTGACCTCTTACTCTCTTGCCTAGCCTCCCCTGCATTTGTTTCAGCGTCGAATAAAGTAACTCCATTGTTGGTGTAGGAGGAATACTATCTAGATTATTAGCTCCGCTTGTACCCACTGCTTCGGGGGTATTACTCGAGCAGGCAGTCAGTGTAGAAGCAGAGTAATCCCATTCCAGACGCCTACTGGCTGAGTCCGCAGATCTATCTTTTGTCCTAGCTCGTCGTCTAGAGATCGCAGAATGGTTATGATGCCTCTTCTGTGTGGCTGGGGATTCTTCTCCTGAAGCACTATCTTGCGATGTTTCCTGCTCACTAATCTGAGATGTATCCGAATCATCATTTAATGAAAAAAACTTATCTCCTTCAGGGGAGAGCACAGGAGCACTTGCCCAAGTCGAAATAGTACCTTGATCCCCCTGCTCACAAGAGATACTACTCAGGTTACCGGCATAACTCTCAGCAGTTCCCATATCCAAATGAGCTTGTGTGGTTATTATCCTATGGCCTGGTAGTAACTGAGGATCCATTGCTGTTACACCATTGTTTCCATTCACCAACACTGTTTCTGAGCTGTCACCCAAGCCACCAGGATCGACAGTTCCCTCCTCACCCTCACCCAAACTGCCAATGTGACTGGGTGCCATGCCAGACACCGACACATAGCTCCCACCATCCATCTCCAAAACATCAAGTTGGCCATTAGGTTCTTTTCCCTCCGATTGCCTTATACTACTCATATCCAGATCCACCACAGTATTTTCCCCGTTCTGAGGCAGAAGTTCGGGGCGGAAACTACATGTCCCAGAATGCATCGGGTCGGCAGTAGGGAAACCCATCTCCTGAATGCGGCTGTTTACATCCATCGTCTGAAGGGAAGCTTCATTTCCAGGACACAGTGTTAGAACTGAAAGGTCAGCAGATATGCCCGTGGTATTCGCTGAAGATCCCACTGAGGTAACGCTTAACCCCCCGAATGCTTCTAATACCGAAGGTTGACGCATTAAGCTTTCCCCAGGAGTAGCCAAGCGCAGTCTCGTCCCACCAGCCACACCAATTTCGAGCACTCTGGACTCCTCACCTTTCTTTTTCAAACCTCCACGCCGTATCTGGCCGAGATTGCCCCCAGAATCGGGCGCCCCTGATTGCTCTCTCCCCTTTCCTTGGCGGCGTCTTTCAATTTCACTTTAATATCCTTAATACCTCTGGCTTCACTCGCGGCATCTTTACCAATGTCCTTCACGAAATTCTGACCTTTAAGCACCTTAGTTGTCTTCGGGGCCATATTTCGACACCACCACTGCTTAAAAGGTACAGTGAGCTTGCATAGAATCAGCGAAAACCAGGAAAGCCGCACACCGCTGAAAAAGCCACCCAAAAAGCAATGAGGGCTATACTGATGTTTCAACCAATATCCATATGCAGGTTGGGAGACCGAACCACCCGAGTTTCCCTCAGAGCCAGCAAACGGAATCAGCGAAGTCTGGGCAGGGCTAGCAAAAAACCCGGTCAGGCATATCGTTTCCATTCAGCCATCCATTCCCACGGGGTCTCGGAGAGGGAGATGAAGGTCAGTGCTGCCTTCCGTGAACTCAGTCAGCGGCCATCTTGCCCCGTGAACTCAGTCAGCGGCCATCTTGCCTATTCCCTGTGGTTTACATATGCACAACATGTACAAGGTCGAAAAACAACGTCCCCTGTTCTTGCTGATCTGGCCAGTCCCTCGCACCTAGACATAACACTACTTACAGCTGCACTGGAGAAATTCGTAGGCCTTTTAATATTGTGATTTCACTGTTAGAGGCACTTGGAGAAAAACCTTTCCAGAGAGAAGAGCTGTGTTTGTCTGCTGATGTAAAACTTGCATCTAGAGATTGAGGTATGAGGGTCCGCCTGACAAAGCCCAGAGGTTTTCTGTTTATATAATAAACTAGCACTAGCACGGGGAGGGTGGTATGGTCATTTAGCCCTATATCCACAGCTTTATGAAATGCTTTCCCCGTTTGTATTCTATGGAATTGTAACAATGCTGCTTATTTTATCCTTATGCATTCTGCTGATAGTACTGGCACGTGTACTGTATCTTAGAGCACGATAGTTGAAATAAACATTTAAACTATACTGTGTCTCTTATTACGCGCGTTGTGGACAGGTATGAGTGAGTTATGAAAGGGTGTTCTTGCTCCTGCGAGTCCTGAGAGAGAGATACCGTGTTCTGGGTTGTCTAATCATTGGTAGCATTGTTGCTAATGAGACGCTACAGCTAGTCGGGTTGGGGTTTTAGGTGCTAAGGTTTATGGTCCGCTCACCACTATATTCCGAGGTCCTATTATCCTGTGCATAGCTCTGTGTATGTGCAGAATCCCTACAACATGGCGCAACCAACGAGTGGGCTGCTTATCTGCGAGACGCTTGAGTAGTCCTTGTGCTTGTCCACAACCCCTTCGCAGACGCTTCCGGAAGTGTGTGTGAAGGTGATACCTCCTATATTGACGTTTTTATAGGTTCTTTCAAGCTTGAAGTTGTTAAAAGGTTTTTAAATAAAACCCTACATTGTGCTGCCTCATATTAGGTTGTCGAATTTTTTTATCCTTAAATGGCTGTACAAATTGCGGCACATAGCCGCGCAGCGCTCCGGGCTCACTTGACAGTGTATGGAGTGCCTGACGCGGGTGTCGATCTGATCTTTGTGGTACAAGCGGATCCAGCTTACCACTTTGAGGTGTTCTACTCTTGGGTCACCTTTCCGGCGGTGAATGGGACTGATAAATTGTTCCATATATATACAGCCACCGTTATTCCTAATCACTATAGACCGTATAGGAATCTTGAAGTACCGCTCACGGCTTGGCAACACCGTGTTTGGTTTGATGGCGCCCTCCCCCAACCGGTTACCGCGGTTCGTTTAGGCCCCATATCAATTGATGGGGCCACTTGGCCTGTCTTGGCCGGGTATACCCCACATCCGCGTTATATGACGGTGGCAGTCGGTGAACTGCGTAATTTGCATTCGTCTTTGATACGAGTGCATAGAGCTTTAGTACAGTATGTTACAGGCAACATCCAGGAGCCCCGCCTGGATTTGCAGCCCATCCAGCTGGAGCAGGCGGTGTAACCATAAGTCCTGTCATGGTTAATTCGGTGATGGGCAAGCGCCCACAAAATAAGGATGATTTTCCTTATTCGCTTGCAGAGAAATTTGACCAGCTGGAGGCAGTTTTTCCAAATACATCTCCTGTGGAAAAACATAGGATTCTGACGATTAGTTTGCCAAAAGACTTGATCCCCGAGTTGGCAGAATGCAACAACTGGGGTAGGGTATTCGCAGCAGTATATGCGAAGTTTTTCGGCACTCCTTCCATGACGGTTCTCCCCTCTGTAATTAAACGTGTGCAGGATGAACATGGCCCTGAAGCGGCTGTGGAATTAGGGATGAGACTGGTGGGAGTGTTCGACTTAGTAGCTGATTTGATCCTTGCAAATGTCAAGGGCGATGCAGTTAACTTTCAAGTAGCTAATGCTTTGGCTTTGATCCCAGATCCGGACAAGCCGCGCAAATTACCAAAAATTATTGCCCAGGCTTACAAAACGATTGCCCATAATAGCCTGGGAGTCAAGCCTTTTGCAAAAACGCAAACTCAATCACAACCTCAACCGAAATCTCAATCAGAGAAGGATGAGAAGCCGTTCTTTACTAAAAAGAACTGGAGACAGAAAAAACAGGGTAAGCAACAAAAGAAGCCAGGGTCGCGAGGCGCTTCCCGGCTTCAGTCTCTTCTGAACACACTTATGATTTGCGCGATAGGACGAGAATTAAATCTCCAGAGAGATTTCAAGTCCCTGATTCGCGTTCTCCTCGTTCTTCACAGGCACCAACAACCTCTCAGGCCGGTGGAGGAGATCGCCAGGATAGAGGAAGGGGTCGTGAGACTCCTCAGGGACGAGACCAACCTCGACAACAAGTCCGAGGGAAACCAGACGAATTTCCACGTTCTCGCCCACAGTTTCAGAAGAAAAAAGTTGCTGCTGTTACAGCGAGATATGCCACAGATGGTGAGAACGAGATTCCTGAATTGGACGTGGGCAGTGACGCTCCTAGACAGCGCCGCGGAAGTTACCATAGTGCGGGAGGCACTACGTCCTCATGTGGAGGCGACAGCAACTGATACATTCATTACTGTTTAGACAGCAGACACCAGAGTGGCACCCCCTGACAGACTATATAATATTGTCTTTCAAATTGAAGGTGACATACAGCGTGTTATTAAAGGGATTTTTGGGGAAAATCTGACCTCTTCGTACGACATTCTGTTGGCAAAGGCGGATTGGCCGCCCCATTCGTACTTGCTGCGCATAGAGGGGAGGAGGTAATCCTTCCGAGCTTTTCTCGTCATGTCCCCAAGGACAAAGCGGAGGCTCTCGCAGCCGAGTGGGCTGCGTCCCTCGCTCCGGCGCTATACTGCAACCAAGTGGGCTGGGATGAGGACTCTCCCCCCCCATGATATTCCTTTGCGGTCGCTGCCTCAGCCACAACCCCAATATCCCATCAAGCGGGAAGCTAAGGGTCCCGTCTCCGAAATTCTGACACAGTTGGAATATCAAGGAGTGATTGAAACATGCGTATCACCGATGAATAATCCCCTTTTCGCGGTTTCTAAACCCGATGGATCGTACCGCTTAGTTTTGGATTACCGACATTTGAACTCTCATTGTCGGACCTTTGCGGTGCAAAACACACACAGTTCTGTGCTTGTAGACAGTCTTGTTCGTAAAAAATATAAAACTACCCTTGACCTATCCAATGGATTCTACACGCACAACTTAGCCCCGGAGAGTAGCCAATGGAGCTCTTTTACCTCCGGTGGTAAACATTTCAAATTCCGGCGTTTACCTATGGGCTACAAGAACAGTCCAGGCGTATTCGCTGCCCGTGTTGTCTCTTTGTTAGACGGCATAGACCCAGATGCATGTTCGTACGTCGATGATATCTATCGGACAGACGACGAATTATACCCGCATCCTTCCCGAGTGGACCGCATTATTCTAGAATTTGCGGTTTTAGGTTATAAGTTTAACTTTGCCAAATCTCACATTGCTGAATTTACCGTTTTGTTTTTGGGCTATGAGCTCAACAATGAAGGTAAGGGCTTAGCCCCCATTTCCTGGAGAAATGTGCACTTCTGTGCCCTCCAACCACTCTGAAGAAACTTCAGTCTTTACTGGGTTTTCTAAACTTCGGGCGTACTTATATTCCCGAATATGCCCAGCGTATCAAGCCACTTTATGCCTTGATACAACCTAACTTTTCGAAGTCATGCTGGCTTCCTGAGCATTCCTCCATACTGCAGTCTTTGCAGTCAGATCTACTTGAATCTAAATTCTTGTTGACTCGTGACAACCACACAAACCTGGTGATTAGAATAATTCCTGGGGCAGTGGGTTTCACGTACTTAACCTTTAACGAAGGTGACACAGTACCAATTGCATACAAGTCGCATCTTTACACTTCAGCAGAAATGCACTTTTCCTCTGTGGAGAAAGTTTTGACTGCAGTGCAAATGGCGATTCTGAAAGAACGCGCACTGGCACAGGGAAAACGCATTTTGGTGGTAACACCATATCCTGCCCTAGAGGCAGTGACAAAAGCGAGTGTTCCGAACTCTAAAGCTTTGCACCCCCGTTGGATACAATGGGCAACATCTTTGACGTCCCCGGATGTCACTTTCATTTTTGATTCTTCTCTTCAGACACAGGAGTTTCTACAGTATGAATTCGCTCATCCTCCTCCTCTGTCTTTGCTCCCGCTTGAGGAATACGACTGTATTTATCTATACCGATGGTTCGGCACAACCGGCCACGGGTTCCAAGCATGCTTATTCCGCGGCATGTGCTATTGTTGCAGGTACCATGGTGAACGGAAAGTTCAAATCAACTGTAGTTCACACTCAGGCACTAGGAGACAGTACTGCACAATTGGCCGAGCTGCGCGCATTGGTGCTAGCACTTGAGTTCGCCAATCCGGATGTGACCACTCTTATTGTGTGCGATTCATACTACTGTGTTCAGTCTTTCAATGACAATCTCTTCTTTTGGTCTCAAAATGACTATAGAGATGCAAAAGGCAGCACAATTAAGCATAAGATGCTTTGGGTTCGAGTGGCAGATCTTAAACAACGTTTGCCGCTCACACAGGTGATTCACACCCTTGGCCACCAGCGTGTGGGCGCACACGCTGTTGGTAACAGTTTGGCAGACGAAGCTGCCAAATCAACAGTAGCCATGTGTTCAGTCGCAGCAGTTACAAGATCCATGACTAAAATAGATACTGATATCTTGGCAGCTATTGCTGCAACAAAGGAAGGAACCAAATACCCATGGGGTTTCCCTTCTAAATATACTTATCAATTAGGTCCCGAACAGGCTCCTTTCGTAAGTATTCCAGATGTTGGTGATCGGCTGATTCCCAACGCGGACCGCAGACTTTCCTTGATAACGGCCGCACACGAAGGCATGGCTTCGGCTCATGCTGGCATGTCTGCGACGGTTTCCATCTTGCAGCAGCGGTACTGGTGGCGTGGTTTATACAAACAAACCCGTACTTATGTGCTTTCTTGTGACGTTTGTCAACAGATTAAGCCGTCCACGGTTACACGCCCACCACAAACGCCGCTCTGCATTTCAAACAGACCTTTTGCGTGTGTTTACCTGGATCACTGCGGTCCATTCTCTTCAGACACTGCATATAAGTACATCTTGGTTGCAGTGGACTCATGCACACGGTTCATCTGGGTCTGGCCACAACGGAGTGCTGACGCTCGAAATGTCATAAGGGATTTGCGTGTCTTTGTGGGAGTTTTCGCGTGTGGCACCTTCCATTCGGACCAAGGTCCAGCGTTTGCCTCTAAGGCTTACAAGGACGCAATGGGTTCCCTGGGGGTGCAGGTGAAATTTTCGTCTCCATATCGGCCTGAGGGCAATTCGATTGTTGAACGAATGAACCATGACTTAAAGCAATCCTTGACAGCTAGAGTCTTAGGTACTGGCAGGAACTGGCTGGCCCATTTGTATACTGTACAACGTGCACTTAATAATCTCCCTAGAAGACCTCTGGGTGGGCGGACCCCATATGAAATGCTCTTTGGCATACGAATGTTTGTGCCCGACCTTGATGGTCTAGACATGGCGGCGCAGTCCGCCATCTTTGATGTAGATAATCATTCTACTATTTTACAGGGCTTACAAGAAGACCGTGACAGACTTGCAAAAGAACATTTGCCTTCAGCCACAGACGCTGCTCTGCAGATTCCGGTTGCCGGCTGGCTTCCGAAGATTGGAGACCTGGTTCGAGAGAAGGTGGAGAACAAAAAGAATTTGGCCCCTCTTATCGTGCACCAGTTCCAGTCCTTGGCTTGAAGGGTACTCGTACAGTCATCTTACCACCGCTTCCTGGTCGAAAGGAGAACAGATTCATCTCAGTGGACAATGTCAAGCTACAACATCTGGCCGATCCTGAATAGTGTCACACCAGCGGTCTCTTGTCCAGTCATTTTCCGGACATATGTTTGTGGCCCTCCTGCCCGAACGGTCACAGATGTTGCTATCGAGATGGTTGATTTGCCTGATCGCTTAATCGACTTCCCGGCCTCCCCTGCGAAGAGGAGACTGAGTATACATACCCAGCCAACGAGTCGGTGGCTCACGCACCAATAACGCCACTGAACCCAACACGTTATTCCTTTGACTCGGATTCCACCTCATCACTTATCCCGTCCAAATTCAGTTTGTTTGTATCCTGGTTCAGAGACAATTTTTTGATTCCTCCATGGACATACATTTGGTTGGTATTTTTCCTGATTTTTTTGTTCATGTCTATTGGCTTTGTCACAGTTTTTTTTCTACTAATCAATGGTCACTATTTACCAGAACGCTCTGCAGTGAACTGTGTCGCTGGAACTTTGGCTCCGCATTCTTCATCTCACATCATGAAGCGTGACCACACATTTGTGAACATTTCAGCTTTCCCAGTCGCTGATGGCATCGTATGGGATGCGGTAAATTTCCAAATTCATGGACCTACCGAAATTATTAATGTTCCTAATGTCCTCCGTGTTTCAATGGGTGATGTCGTTAAAAGTAATATTCATTCTGACGATTGGGATGTGCATGCCGTTGAATCGTTATTTACTGATTTGAAATATTATGCTGCTTTTAATGCTGAAGATTAGTACATGAATTCTGCAAATTATGCCGATTTATATTGTTACCAGCATTGGGGCAACCATTTCCTCCATAAACCCAGTACCCTTCGGGGACCTGTTAATTACACCCAATGGGAACATTGTCCAACCCCTTTGCCAGGCAGCTCCCACACTCTTAGAAACAAGTTTGCTTATTTTACCAACTTTGATAGATTGAACCCTGGGTCCTATTATTTTAAATTAAACACTTCCTCTACGCAGAAGATCATGTTGACCCACACCAAGTTATTGTATTCGAGTTCCTTTTTGGCCGCTTTGGCTGTGGGTGGTTATGAGCACTGGCGGGACACCATTGACTTGAAATCTATTTGGGGCTCCAAATCCTGGCAGGTACAGGGCACAGAAGCCTTGCACCGTGCTTGCCTTATCCTGGCCCAAATTCTATTTCTAAATCATTCAATCTATCAAACCACGTGTTGGGGTTTGGCTACTTCCAAACAATTAAATGCCCCTTCCATTCCTGTGTTGTCTTCCTCCACCAACGAGAGTTTACATTTTAATATTTCCCTTGCAGATTTGCAGGCTTTGTTTCAGAACAATTCCTTTAATGTTTCCACGTTTGTTCAGTCACCCTGGTTGGCATGGCCGACGGCAGCAAATGCCTGCCAACTGCGTTTTCATGACTCAGCTCCTGGTTACAAACAGGATAGGCCAGACCCGAGGTTTTCTGACTCTCGTACTGTTACAACATATTCTGTTGGTAAATTATGTAAACATTGGTTGCAGCACTCTACATTAGATTCTGTGAAACAACATTTGTCCCTCCTATCAGGCAACATTGATCTGTCCGATTTTGTTCTGGGGCCTCGTGGCCCTCGACCTAAGAGATTCATTTATGAAACTTACAATGAACTCTGGAAGCTTTCGCAAATTGAAGCTGCCTCCCGCCTCCGGGAGATTGATCAAGCAAATTTAGAAAAGGTGCTTGTTGTTGTTGACAATAGTATTAATACCCTGTCTTCCCGCAGTTACACTTTAGAGAATATTGTTTCCTCTGTTGTTGATATTGTACAAGATGATGTTACTGTGTTATATCATGGTCAAAATCAATTGCTTTCTGTGATGCAGTTTGCATGGACTTTGCAAACACTTAAAATGGGTAAAGTTCCTTTGGCATTTTCTGAACACCACTGCCTTATTTTTACCTTTTAATTTGTCTGAGAAACAGCAGTTCATGTCCATGAAGGATGCAACATACACTCCTGTGATGTCTTGCCTCCGATGTCCTTTATCATGGTCATTGGATTATTGCCTCTCCAATACGTCTCTGTCTCGCCCGGATTTTGTCCCCTTAATGGGTCCCTTAGAGGCTCATCAGCGGGACTGTTCCGGTGCTGGCTATATGGCGCGTGCGGCTGCACTTGGGATTTTGGAGCAATGGGATATCTGTGCGGCTGCGCAGAATCTCCTACAACAAAGTTATATTGAGTATCACGCAAGTTGTCCCACAATGCTGTTCACTGCTCCCTCTTACGAGGAACATGACTGCTGTTTTGATTTAGTGGACTGGATGGCGTCTCTTTTTTCTGACCGTTCCAACGATGTCCTCTTGGAAAGTGTGGCGTTTTTCTGCACCTACACATTGATGGATTGAAGAAAGCCTCCGCTTTCGGCGTCCCGCCACGATGGAATGTTCCTCTACAGACTTTTTATTCTCCTCTCCCATTCCTTGTGCTTCGGGGGACTTTTCCAAAACAGTCGTTTCTGTTCTGCTCAGTCTATTTGAACTCTGTCTTCGTCCTCTAGGCCTGTGGACTGTCCAGGGGAGGGTGTCGTGTGGTTTGTGGCCTCATGGGCTGCCCTGCTACGTTAGCTGAGACCTGGCTGCCATGATGCCTTTTTGCACACGTTACTTTGTGACTTTGTTTTGCAAGCCTCTGCTTGTGCCGGGCTATATTAGGACTGTCTGCATTTCTGCCTTTCACCTTTTCTCCTATTCCCTGTGGTTTACTTTTTTTTCTTTTTTATTTCTTTATTAAAAAAAATTTCCACATTTTCTTGCAAGGGTATCAGCACAGATACATATCAATCAAAAAGAAAATCAAAAGAAGATGCAAGGTTTAAAGGAAGGAAATAAATCACATAAACGGACAAATAATTAAAATAACATAAGAAAAAAAGTCATCAGCTCGATTACAAAGACTCTAATCTAACCCATTAACAGAAATATATTTCATAGAGAGATTTACTTTGACCAATTTATACCAACATCACATTAAATTTACCCCCTGGTTGGCTTTAATTATTCTTTTCCTTCCATTTTATTAAAGGAGCCCAGATGCGCTGTCCCAGCAGCTTCGACTTTTTTCCCTTTCTTTCATAAATTGCTCTCTCCATTGTATATAAAGAAAGTAAACGAGCAAGCCATTGCTGGAAAGTAGGGGGAAAGGATCTAACCAAGCCGAGGCAATTTTAATCCTCAATACCGCCATAGCAACAAAAAGAAATCGTTAAGCTAACTCATTTTGGGTCGTACTACTTATTCCTAGCAAAATTAGTTCAGGGGTTAATTTAATTTTAACCCCGAGTGAGCAATCTAAGTATTCCATAATTGAGTCCAACAGCCCCTGTAGACAAGGGCAGGATGCAAACATATGCACCAGATCAGCATCCACCCCCCACACCTAGGACATACAATCCCTGATAACCCGCCCCACTGTGCTATTCTAGCCGGTGTATAGTATAGAGAAAAATAGTTCTAAAATGTTGTGCCTGAAGCCCAGCTGAACATAAAACCAACTGACCCAACTCTAATGATTTCGAAAGTGCTCCGGGAGCAGCCCCCACACGCTCAGCCCATTTAACCTCGTGTTTAGTTAAATCATCTTGTTTTAAACTTATCAATTCTGCATATATCAACTTGATAACCCCCTTATTCCTGCCTTGCATAATATCAATGATTACATTACTATCAAACTCACTATTCCCCCCAATTTTTTTACTAAAAAAGCTGCGCAATTGAAAATACTTGAAGAAATTACCTTTCTCCAACCCAAACTCCATCTGTATATCGTTGAATTGGCGAAACCCTTCTATCCCAATTAGGTCCCCAGCCTTCCGAACACCCTTAGCATCCCATCCTGCCATAGTCTCATCGGAGAAAATTCCAGGGAATGTGGGGTTTTTGTATAACACTGTATAGTGGTTGAGTCTCCCCAAACCAATCTTCTTTTTAACGCACTCCAGATCTTAAAAACAGCCATCAGCGTCTTAAATTTGGTTCTTTTGTAATAACTGGGCTCAGAGAATTTTAAAAAAACACCTCTCAGCGTTTTCGCCCAGTAGCAATTTATAGACATCCGGGAGCTCATTTTCCCCTTCAGTGTCCACAGGACATACCCCTACCAATATCCCCGTATATTGCAAGACAGCAGCCCAGTAGTAACTTCTAAAATCAGGGACCGAAAACCCCCCTTTTCCCGTGATAAAGACATAAACCGGAGTGCCCGCCTAGTTTTGCCATGTGCCCAAATAAATCGATTAACTAAACCTTCTAGAATAATAAACCAAGATTTTTGAAAATCCAGTGGGATTGCCCTAAATAGATATAACATTTTTGGTAAAAAAATCATCTTAATGATGTTACAACGTCCCACGAGAGAGAGATGGAGATTATTCAATCTATCTAAATCCAACCTCGCCTTCCTAATTACTGGTTCCATATTTTTAGCCACTAGCGTTCCTAGGTCTGACGTAACCCGTATACCAAGGTATAGCGCCGAATCTGTGGCACGGGGATCTACAAAATTAACCAACCGATTCTTTATTACTTGGGTCTTAGATCTATTAAGTGCATACCCAGTAAATATACCAAACTCTAGTGCTAGTGACTCAACCGCTTTCAATGCCGAGTGTGGCTCTGCAGTGACTATGGCCACATCATCGGCATAGGCGAGGACTTTAGTTTCGATCCCCTGACTAACAACTGGACAGATTCCTTTATTAACCATAAATAATCGTATTAGGGGGTCCATATAAATAGCAAATAACAGAGGGGATGATGGACAGCCCTGCCGCGTCCCCCTCTGTATGTTAAAAGAGGAAGTATAATTGCCATTAACCTTTATTCGAGCTGAGGGGGCCCTATATAACACTTGAACAGATTTAATAAACCCCTCCCCCAGCCCAAACCATCTCATAGCCTCCCAGAGAAAAACCCAGGAGACCCTATCAAATGCCTTTTCAGCATCTAATAACAATACGGCCATAGGGTCTCCTGAGATCTCCATTGCGTCAAAAAGCATAATCACCCGCCGTATGTGTTGCGTTGTTCCACGACCCATAATAAACCCGTGCTGACAGGGGTGAATAGTTTTTTTAAAATGCCATTTAATCGCGTGGCCAAAATTTTGGAAAATATTTTTACATCACTATTCAGTAGTGTGATTGGCCGATATGAACCCGGCTCCCTGGCTGGTTTACCTTTTTCAAAAACACAACAACATCTGCCCCTGCCCACGATTCAGGAGCCGGCCCCCCTTTTGTGCAAGTAACATGACCTCTATTAAATCCGATCCAATAGCATCTTTAAAAATCTTATAAAACTCCAGCGGAATCTGATCAGGGCCGACGGCTTTTCCAGAAGGCAAATCTTGCAGGGCACCCATTATTTCATCTTGAGAGAATCCCCTCTCCAGTTCCTCCCTGTCTATGGGATCTACCTTCTGAATAGGTACTTTATCTAAGTATTCAGAAATATCCTCAGATGCCACCGCTAAACCACAAGAGTATAGCTGGTCATAAAAAAGCCTGAAAGTCTCCCGAATACCCGCTGCATCAGTAACAACCCTCCTCCCGGCATCATAGATTTCAGAGATCTGACCGGCAGACACTTTTTGCCTAGTTCTTACGGCCAAGGTGTGTCCCACCCGCTCATTAAATTCATAACAGTGCTCTTTTTTAGACATGTAGATCTCAGCTGCTTTTTTAGCAAAGTGGTCCCCTGCCGCAGCCTTTTTTATAGCCAACTGTAATAATATTCCATCTAGCACTTCCCCCCTATTGATAGCCGTTACTAAGGCTTCCTCAAGCTTACTTAGATCCTGCCTTACTTCCAATTCCCTTAATCGCTCCTTTTTTTGCCGACGCAAGCTATAGCTTATTGTCTCCCCTCTCACCCCCGCCTTAAAAGCATCCCAGACAATTCCAACCCTAGTGCTCCCCCGGTTAAAATCCCAAAATTCCTTAATCCAGCCCTTCATATATGTAATATAATCAGGATCATATAATAACCTCCGTTCGAAGGTCCATCCAACATTCTTTTTTTCCATCATCGTGAAGTTGACAGTCAAAACTAATGGGTTGTGATCTGAAATAATACGAGGGTACCTCTCAATCCCAAAATTAGTGATCCATTGACTGGGCACAAAAAAATAATCCAGACGGGAAACAGCCTTATGTGGGGAAGAAAAAAAGTACTACCTGCTTCAAAGGGTTTCAGGTACGCCCATGCATCTACTAAACCATTGTTATAAACTAAATTAGATAGGGCAACACCCACCTTCCTTTTTCTCCCTAGATACTTACTACCTGGGTCGCCCCATCGTACCCCCAGGCCATTAATGTTAAAATCCCCACTAATAATTATAGGAGCAGGCCAGATTGCCAAGCCAGAATCTAAGTTTTCTAACAACTCTGGATCATCACATGTTGAGCCGTATACCGAACAAAGTGTGAATTTAAAATTATTCAACAGACATTCAATCAGCACCCACCGACCCCATTGATCAGCTGATTTTCTAAGTACCCTCACATCAATCCTCCGGGTGAGGATTGCCACCACCCGGGTTCGCGAGCCCTGTGTAGTATATACCAATAATTTAAAGCCAAGTTGTTCCAATATACGCGCTCTGCAGCCCTCTATATGTGTCTCTTGAACACACAAGAAATCCGCACATACGGATTTCAGCCAAATTGCTGCCTTATTCCTTTTGGCCTGGTCATTAAGCCCACAAATATTTACTGTCACAATCCGCAAACTCATGTTTTAAGATTCCTGAGTTCCCTGCAATTAACCCTACCTAAAATAAATTTCTCACATTCCATATTTTCATGCAAACTTGTCAATCGATTCACGTTAGATAACCAGCTAGAGCCAACTTGGATCCAACTATACTTTTCCTCCCCAAACCTTGCACCTTGAAGTATCTCCTGCTGTGCTGAACGCTTGCCTAACCACACCCCGAGCACCCCCCACAGCCACCCGCCACCCCCACCCCCTACCTCCCATACAGGCAATTAGGTCAGGCATGACCTAGGTATGACCGCTGAGACTCCCTCTCCGACAGCACCCACCCCCTCCCCCCAAAGAAACCCCCCCAAAAAAAAAACCATACCGTGCCTAACCCCAGATAAACAGATCCTTAAGTTATTCCAAATATAGTCCCAAGCCCTTTCTACCCAAGTTAAAAAAGGAAGAGAAAAAGGAAGAAAAAAAGGAAGAAAGAAAAGGGAAAAAACCCCAAAGATATGCCACCACAATGACCATATCAATATAAATCAGCTTCTTCTCTTCCCCCTGTGCCCCACACCCATAGCCTCCTGTTGCAACAATAACAAATGGGACTTCAATGAACTGGCCTTATCCCAGTTTACCAGTTTACAGTAAGTATCAGTCCTTCCCTATGGCACCCCTTTCTGTTGCCTTATCCGCCAGCTTCCCCCTTGTGCTTCAGTCACTTCCGTAAGAAAGTTTTGAGCCTTTATCTCCGAAAAAAACATCCTAACCCGCCCTCTGTGGATAACTTTAAGCCGTGCAGGGAAAAGCAAAAAGGCTTCACAGCCCGCAACCTGGAAAGGGGTGATCATCTGGCGTAGCCTCCATCTCCGCTCGACCGTCGTGTGGCAAAAATCCGGGCGAGCGAAGAAGGAATGTCCCTCAAAAGTTCTTTTTGAATCGGGTCTGGCTCGATCTATAATTGCCTGCCTTAACAGGAAATTACCAACAAAAATCAGGATAGCCCTAGGTCGCTCCCCTTGATTTTTTGACTGCATTCTTTTAAACATTGGAAAGCGATGAGCTCGTTGAACTTCTAGCTCCCAGTTCCATTGAGCTAGATCTGGAAAAGCTCCTTTCAGAAGCTTCACTGTAAAAGCCAGGATGTCCTCACCCTCCACTTTTTCCTCCAGGCCAAGGAGGCGGACGTTATTGCGACGCTGGCGGTTCTCGAAATCTTCGAGTTTCCAGTCTATGTCTCGTGATTGTTTCTCCTGTGCAGCTTTAAAAACCTGCAATTTCTCAACCTCTTCCTCAACCGCAGCTGTTCGGTCTTCTACATGGGTTATTCGATCAGCCATATCAGAGCATAGTTTATTTGTTTTTCTAATCGCCCCCTGAAGCTTCATGGTGGCAAGTTGTGACCTCTTACTCTCTTGCCTAGCCTCCCCCTGCATTTGTTTCAGCGTCGAATAAAGTAACTCCATTGTTGGTGTAGGAGGAATACTATCTAGATTATTAGCTCCGCTTGTACCCACTGCTTCGGGGGTATTACTCGAGCAGGCAGTCAGTGTAGAAGCAGAGTAATCCCATTCCAGACGCCTACTGGCTGAGTCCGCAGATCTATCTTTTGTCCTAGCTCGTCGTCTAGAGATCGCAGAATGGTTATGATGCCTCTTCTGTGTGGCTGGGGATTCTTCTCCTGAAGCACTATCTTGCGATGTTTCCTGCTCACTAATCTGAGATGTATCCGAATCATCATTTAATGAAAAAAACTTATCTCCTTCAGGGGAGAGCACAGGAGCACTTGCCCAAGTCGAAATAGTACCTTGATCCCCCTGCTCACAAGAGATACTACTCAGGTTACCGGCATAACTCTCAGCAGTTCCCATATCCAAATGAGCTTGTGTGGTTATTATCCTATGGCCTGGTAGTAACTGAGGATCCATTGCTGTTACACCATTGTTTCCATTCACCAACACTGTTTCTGAGCTGTCACCCAAGCCACCAGGATCGACAGTTCCCTCCTCACCCTCACCCAAACTGCCAATGTGACTGGGTGCCATGCCAGACACCGACACATAGCTCCCACCATCCATCTCCAAAACATCAAGTTGGCCATTAGGTTCTTTTCCCTCCGATTGCCTTATACTACTCATATCCAGATCCACCACAGTATTTTCCCCGTTCTGAGGCAGAAGTTCGGGGCGGAAACTACATGTCCCAGAATGCATCGGGTCGGCAGTAGGGAAACCCATCTCCTGAATGCGGCTGTTTACATCCATCGTCTGAAGGGAAGCTTCATTTCCAGGACACAGTGTTAGAACTGAAAGGTCAGCAGATATGCCCGTGGTATTCGCTGAAGATCCCACTGAGGTAACGCTTAACCCCCGAATGCTTCTAATACCGAAGGTTGACGCATTAAGCTTTCCCCAGGAGTAGCCAAGCGCAGTCTCGTCCCACCAGCCACACCAATTTCGAGCACTCTGGACTCCTCACCTTTCTTTTTCAAACCTCCACGCCGTATCTGGCCGAGATTGCCCCCAGAATCGGGCGCCCCTGATTGCTCTCTCCCCCTTTCCTTGGCGGCGTCTTTCAATTTCACTTTAATATCCTTAATACCTCTGGCTTCACTCGCGGCATCTTTACCAATGTCCTTCACGAAATTCTGACCTTTAAGCACCTTAGTTGTCTTCGGGGCCATATTTCGACACCACCACTGCTTAAAAGGTACAGTGAGCTTGCATAGAATCAGCGAAAACCAGGAAAGCCGCACACCGCTGAAAAAGCCACCCAAAAAGCAATGAGGGCTATACTGATGTTTCAACCAATATCCATATGCAGGTTGGGAGACCGAACCACCCGAGTTTCCCTCAGAGCCAGCAAACGGAATCAGCGAAGTCTGGGCAGGGCTAGCAAAAAACCCGGTCAGGCATATCGTTTCCATTCAGCCATCCATTCCCACGGGGTCTCGGAGAGGGAGATGAAGGTCAGTGCTGCCTTCCGTGAACTCAGTCAGCGGCCATCTTGCCCCGTGAACTCAGTCAGTGGCCATCTTGCCTATTCCCTGTGGTTTACATATGCACAACATGTACAAGGTCGAAAAACAACGTCCCCTGTTCTTGCTGATCTGGCCAGTCCCTCGCACCTAGACATAACACTACTTACAGCTGCACTGGAGAAATTCGTAGGCCTTTTAATATTGTGATTTCACTGTTAGAGGCACTTGGAGAAAAACCTTTCCAGAGAGAAGAGCTGTGTTTGTCTGCTGATGTAAAACTTGCATCTAGAGATTGAGGTATGAGGGTCCGCCTGACAAAGCCCAGAGGTTTTCTGTTTATATAATAAACTAGCACTAGCACGGGGAGGGTGGTATGGTCATTTAGCCCTATATCCACAGCTTTATGAAATGCTTTCCCCGTTTGTATTCTATGGAATTGTAACAATGCTGCTTATTTTATCCTTATGCATTCTGCTGATAGTACTGGCACGTGTACTGTATCTTAGAGCACGATAGTTGAAATAAACATTTAAACTATACTGTGTCTCTTATTACGCGCGTTGTGGACAGGTATGAGTGAGTTATGAAAGGGTGTTCTTGCTCCTGCGAGTCCTGAGAGAGAGATACCGTGTTCTGGGTTGTCTAATCATTGGTAGCATTGTTGCTAATGAGACGCTACAGCTAGTCGGGTTGGGGTTTTAGGTGCTAAGGTTTATGGTCCGCTCACCACTATATTCCGAGGTCCTATTATCCTGTGCATAGCTCTGTGTATGTGCAGAATCCCTACAACATGGCGCAACCAACGAGTGGGCTGCTTATCTGCGAGGCAGCTTGAGTAGTCCTTGTGCTTGTCCACAACCCCTTCGCAGACGCTTCCGGAAGCGTGTGTGAAGGTGATACCTCCTATATTGACGTTTTTATAGGTTCTTTCAAGCTTGAAGTTGTTAAAAGGTTTTTAAATAAAACCCTACATTGTGCTGCCTCATATTAGGTTGTCGAATTTTTTTATCCTTAAATGGCTGTACAAATTGCGGCACATAGCCGCGCAGCGCTCCGGGCTCACTTGACAGTGTATGGAGTGCCTGACGCGGGTGTCGATCTGATCTTTGTGGTACAAGCGGATCCAGCTTACCACTTTGAGGTGTTCTACTCTTGGGTCACCTTTCCGGCGGTGAATGGGACTGATAAATTGTTCCATATATATACAGCCACCGTTATTCCTAATCACTATAGACCGTATAGGAATCTTGAAGTACCGCTCACGGCTTGGCAACACCGTGTTTGGTTTGATGGCGCCCTCCCCCAACCGGTTACCGCGGTTCGTTTAGGCCCCATATCAATTGATGGGGCCACTTGGCCTGTCTTGGCCGGGTATACCCCACATCCGCGTTATATGACGGTGGCAGTCGGTGAACTGCGTAATTTGCATTCGTCTTTGATACGAGTGCATAGAGCTTTAGTACAGTATGTTACAGGCAACATCCAGGGAGCCCCGCCTGGATTTGCAGCCCATCCAGCTGGAGCAGGCGGTGTAACCATAAGTCCTGTCATGGTTAATTCGGTGATGGGCAAGCGCCCACAAAATAAGGATGATTTTCCTTATTGGCTTGCAGAGAAATTTGACCAGCTGGAGGCAGTTTTTCCAAATACATCTCCTGTGGAAAAACATAGGATTCTGACGATTAGTTTGCCAAAAGACTTGATCCCCGAGTTGGCAGAATGCAACAACTGGGGTAGGGTATTCGCAGCAGTATATGCGAAGTTTTTCGGCACTCCTTCCATGACGGTTCTCCCCTCTGTAATTAAACGTGTGCAGGATGAACATGGCCCTGAAGCGGCTGTGGAATTAGGGATGAGACTGGTGGGAGTGTTCGACTTAGTAGCTGATTTGATCCTTGCAAATGTCAAGGGCGATGCAGTTAACTTTCAAGTAGCTAATGCTTTGGCTTTGATCCCAGATCCGGACAAGCCGCGCAAATTACCAAAAATTATTGCCCAGGCTTACAAAACGATTGCCCATAATAGCCTGGGAGTCAAGCCTTTTGCAAAAACGCAAACTCAATCACAACCTCAACCGAAATCTCAATCAGAGAAGGATGAGAAGCCGTTCTTTACTAAAAAGAACTGGAGACAGAAAAAACAGGGTAAGCAACAAAAGAAGCCAGGGTCGCGAGGCGCTTCCCGGCTTCAGTCTCTTCTGAACACACTTATGATTTGCGCGTTAGGACGAGAATTAAATCTCCAGAGAGATTTCAAGTCCCTGATTCGCGTTCTCCTCGTTCTTCACAGGCACCAACAACCTCTCAGGCCGGTGGAGGAGATCGCCAGGATAGAGGAAGGGGTCGTGAGACTCCTCAGGGACGAGACCAACCTCGACAACAAGTCCGAGGGAAACCAGACGAATTTCCACGTTCTCGCCCACAGTTTCAGAAGAAAAAAGTTGCTGCTGTTACAGCGAGATATGCCACAGACGGTGAGAACGAGATTCCTGAATTGGACGTGGGCAGTGACGCTCCTAGACAGCGCCGCGGAAGTTACCATAGTGCGGGAGGCACTACGTCCTCATGTGGAGGCGACAGCAACTGATACATTCATTACTGTTTAGACAGCAGACACCAGAGTGGCACCCCCTGACAGACTATATAATATTGTCTTTCAAATTGAAGGTGACATACAGCGTGTTATTAAAGGGATTTTTGGGGAAAATCTGACCTCTTCGTACGACATTCTGTTGGCAAAGGCGGATTGGCCGCCCCATTCGTACTTGCTGCGCATAGAGGGGAGGAGGTAATCCTTCCGAGCTTTTCTCGTCATGTCCCCAAGGACAAAGCGGAGGCTCTCGCAGCCGAGTGGGCTGCGTCCCTGGCTCCGGCGCTATACTGCAACCAAGTGGGCTGGGATGAGGACTCTCCCCCCCATGATATTCCTTTGCGGTCGCTGCCTCAGCCACAACCCCAATATCCCATCAAGCGGGAAGCTAAGGGTCCCGTCTCCGAAATTCTGACACAGTTGGAATATCAAGGAGTGATTGAAACATGCGTATCACCGATGAATAATCCCCTTTTCGCGGTTTCTAAACCCGATGGATCGTACCGCTTAGTTTTGGATTACCGACATTTGAACTCTCATTGTCGGACCTTTGCGGTGCAAAACACACACAGTTCTGCGCTTGTAGACAGTCTTGTTCGTAAAAAATATAAAACTACCCTTGACCTATCCAATGGATTCTACACGCACAACTTAGCCCCGGAGAGTAGCCAATGGAGCTCTTTTACCTCTGGTGGTAAACATTTCAAATTCCGGCGTTTACCTATGGGCTACAAGAACAGTCCAGGCGTATTCGCTGCCCGTGTTGTCTCTTTGTTAGACGGCATAGACCCAGATGCATGTTCGTACGTCGATGATATCTATCGGACAGACGACGAATTATACCCGCATCCTTCCCGAGTGGACCGCATTATTCTAGAATTTGCGGTTTTAGGTTATAAGTTTAACTTTGCCAAATCTCACATTGCTGAATTTACCGTTTTGTTTTTGGGCTATGAGCTCAACAATGAAGGTAAGGGCTTAGCCCCCATTTCCTGGAGAAATGTGCACTTCTGTGCCCTCCAACCACTCTGAAGAAACTTCAGTCTTTACTGGGTTTTCTAAACTTCGGGCGTACTTATATTCCCGAATATGCCCAGCGTATCAAGCCACTTTATGCCTTGATACAACCTAACTTTTCGAAGTCATGCTGGCTTCCTGAGCATTCCTCCATACTGCAGTCTTTGCAGTCAGATCTACTTGAATCTAAATTCTTGTTGACTCGTGACAACCACACAAACCTGGTGATTAGAATAATTCCTGGGGCAGTGGGTTTCACGTACTTAACCTTTAACGAAGGTGACACAGTACCAATTGCATACAAGTCGCATCTTTACACTTCAGCAGAAATGCACTTTTCCTCTGTGGAGAAAGTTTTGACTGCAGTGCAAATGGCGATTCTGAAAGAACGCGCACTGGCACAGGGAAAACGCATTTTGGTGGTAACACCATATCCTGCCCTAGAGGCAGTGACAAAAGCGAGTGTTCCGAACTCTAAAGCTTTGCACCCCGTTGGATACAATGGGCAACATCTTTGACGTCCCCGGATGTCACTTTCATTTTGATTCTTCTCTTCAGACACAGGAGTTTCTACAGTATGAATTCGCTCATCCTCCTCCTCTGTCTTTGCTCCCGCTTGAGGAATACGACTGTATTTATCTATACCGATGGTTCGGCACAACCGGCCACGGGTTCCAAGCATGCTTATTCCGCGGCATGTGCTATTGTTGCAGGTACCATGGTGAACGGAAAGTTCAAATCAACTGTAGTTCACACTCAGGCACTAGGAGACAGTACTGCACAATTGGCCGAGCTGCGCGCATTGGTGCTAGCACTTGAGTTCGCCAATCCGGATGTGACCACTCTTATTGTGTGCGATTCATACTACTGTGTTCAGTCTTTCAATGACAATCTCTTCTTTTGGTCTCAAAATGACTATAGAGATGCAAAAGGCAGCACAATTAAGCATAAGATGCTTTGGGTTCGAGTGGCAGATCTTAAACAACGTTTGCCGCTCACACAGGTGATTCACACCCTTGGCCACCAGCGTGTGGGCGCACACGCTGTTGGTAACAGTTTGGCAGACGAAGCTGCCAAATCAGCAGTAGCCATGTGTTCAGTCGCAGCAGTTACAAGATCCATGACTAAAATAGATACTGATATCTTGGCAGCTATTGCTGCAACAAAGGAAGGAACCAAATACCCATGGGGTTTCCCTTCTAAATATACTTATCAATTAGGTCCCGAACAGGCTCCTTTCGTAAGTATTCCAGATGTTGGTGATCGGCTGATTCCCAACGCGGACCGCAGACTTTCCTTGATAACGGCCGCACACGAAGGCATGGCTTCGGCTCATGCTGGCATGTCTGCGGCGGTTTCCATCTTGCAGCAGCGGTACTGGTGGCGTGGTTTATACAAACAAACCCGTACTTATGTGCTTTCTTGTGACGTTTGTCAACAGATTAAGCCGTCCACGGTTACACGCCCACCACAAACGCCGCTCTGCATTTCAAACAGACCTTTTGCGTGTGTTTACCTGGATCACTGCGGTCCATTCTCTTCAGACACTGCATATAAGTACATCTTGGTTGCAGTGGACTCGTGCACACGGTTCATCTGGGTCTGGCCACAACGGAGTGCTGACGCTCGAAATGTCATAAGGGATTTGCGTGTCTTTGTGGGAGTTTTCGCGTGTGGCACCTTCCATTCGGACCAAGGTCCAGCGTTTGCCTCTAAGGCTTACAAGGACGCAATGGGTTCCCTGGGGGTGCAGGTGAAATTTTCGTCTCCATATCGGCCTGAGGGCAATTCGATTGTTGAACGAATGAACCATGACTTAAAGCAATCCTTGACAGCTAGAGTCTTAGGTACTGGCAGGAACTGGCTGGCCCATTTGTATACTGTACAACGTGCACTTAATAATCTCCCTAGAAGACCTCTGGGTGGGCGGACCCCATATGAAATGCTCTTTGGCATACGAATGTTTGTGCCCGACCTTGATGGTCTAGACATGGCGGCGCAGTCCGCCATCTTTGATGTAGATAATCATTCTACTATTTTACAGGGCTTACAAGAAGACCGTGACAGACTTGCAAAAGAACATTTGCCTTCAGCCACAGACGCTGCTCTGCAGATTCCGGTTGCCGGCTGGCTTCCGAAGATTGGAGACCTGGTTCGAGAGAAGGTGGAGAACAAAAAAGAATTTGGCCCCTCTTATCGTGCACCAGTTCCAGTCCTTGGCTTGAAGGGTACTCGTACAGTCATCTTACCACCGCTTCCTGGTCGAAAGGAGAACAGATTCATCTCAGTGGACAATGTCAAGCTACAACATCTGGCCGATCCTGAATAGTGTCACACCAGCGGTCTCTTGTCCAGTCATTTTCCGGACATATGTTTGTGGCCCTCCTGCCCGAACGGTCACAGATGTTGCTATCGAGATGGTTGATTTGCCTGATCGCTTAATCGACTTCCCGGCCTCCCCCTGCGAAGAGGAGACTGAGTATACATACCCAGCCAACGAGTCGGTGGCTCACGCACCAATAACGCCACTGAACCCAACACGTTATTCCTTTGACTCGGATTCCACCTCATCACTTATCCCGTCCAAATTCAGTTTGTTTGTATCCTGGTTCAGAGACAATTTTTTGATTCCTCCATGGACATACATTTGGTTGGTATTTTTCCTGATTTTTTTGTTCATGTCTATTGGCTTTGTCACAGTTTTTTTCTACTAATCAATGGTCACTATTTACCAGAACGCTCTGCAGTGAACTGTGTCGCTGGAACTTTGGCTCCGCATTCTTCATCTCACATCATGAAGCGTGACCACACATTTGTGAACATTTCAGCTTTCCCAGTCGCTGATGGCATCGTATGGGATGCGGTAAATTTCCAAATTCATGGACCTACCGAAATTATTAATGTTCCTAATGTCCTCCGTGTTTCAATGGGTGATGTCGTTAAAAGTAATATTCATTCTGACGATTGGGATGTGCATGCCGTTGAATCGTTATTTACTGATTTGAAATATTATGCTGCTTTTAATGCTGAAGATTAGTACATGAATTCTGCAAATTATGCCGATTTATATTGTTACCAGCATTGGGGCAACCATTTCCTCCATAAACCCAGTACCCTTCGGGGACCTGTTAATTACACCCAATGGGAACATTGTCCAACCCCTTTGCCAGGCAGCTCCCACACTCTTAGAAACAAGTTTGCTTATTTTACCAACTTTGATAGATTGAACCCTGGGTCCTATTATTTTAAATTAAACACTTCCTCTACGCAGAAGATCATGTTGACCCACACCAAGTTATTGTATTCGAGTTCCTTTTTGGCCGCTTTGGCTGTGGGTGGTTATGAGCACTGGCGGGACACCATTGACTTGAAATCTATTTGGGGCTCCAAATCCTGGCAGGTACAGGGCACAGAAGCCTTGCACCGTGCTTGCCTTATCCTGGCCCAAATTCTATTTCTAAATCATTCAATCTATCAAACCACGTGTTGGGGTTTGGCTACTTCCAAACAATTAAATGCCCCTTCCATTCCTGTGTTGTCTTCCTCCACCAACGAGAGTTTACATTTTAATATTTCCCTTGCAGATTTGCAGGCTTTGTTTCAGAACAATTCCTTTAATGTTTCCACGTTTGTTCAGTCACCCTGGTTGGCATGGCCGACGGCAGCAAATGCCTGCCAACTGCGTTTTCATGACTCAGCTCCTGGTTACAAACAGGATAGGCCAGACCCGAGGTTTTCTGACTCTCGTACTGTTACAACATATTCTGTTGGTAAATTATGTAAACATTGGTTGCAGCACTCTACATTAGATTCTGTGAAACAACATTTGTCCCTCCTATCAGGCAACATTGATCTGTCCGATTTTGTTCTGGGGCCTCGTGGCCCTCGACCTAAGAGATTCATTTATGAAACTTACAATGAACTCTGGAAGCTTTCGCAAATTGAAGCTGCCTCCCGCCTCCGGGAGATTGATCAAGCAAATTTAGAAAAGGTGCTTGTTGTTGTTGACAATAGTATTAATACCCTGTCTTCCCGCAGTTACACTTTAGAGAATATTGTTTCCTCTGTTGTTGATATTGTACAAGATGATGTTACTGTGTTATATCATGGTCAAAATCAATTGCTTTCTGTGATGCAGTTTGCATGGACTTTGCAAACACTTAAAATGGGTAAAGTTCCTTTGGCATTTTCTGAACACCACTGCCTTATTTTTACCTTTTAATTTGTCTGAGAAACAGCAGTTCATGTCCATGAAGGATGCAACATACACTCCTGTGATGTCTTGCCTCCGATGTCCTTTATCATGGTCATTGGATTATTGCCTCTCCAATACGTCTCTGTCTCGCCCGGATTTTGTCCCCTTAATGGGTCCCTTAGAGGCTCATCAGCGGGACTGTTCCGGTGCTGGCTATATGGCGCGTGCGGCTGCACTTGGGATTTTGGAGCAATGGGATATCTGTGCGGCTGCGCAGAATCTCCTACAACAAAGTTATATTGAGTATCACGCAAGTTGTACCACAATGCTGTTCACTGCTCCCTCTTACGAGGAACATGACTGCTGTTTTGATTTAGTGGACTGGATGGCGTCTCTTTTTTCTGACCGTTCCAACGATGTCCTCTTGGAAAGTGTGGCGTTTTTCTGCACCTACACATTGATGGATTGAAGAAAGCCTCCGCTTTCGGCGTCCCGCCACGATGGAATGTTCCTCTACAGACTTTTTATTCTCCTCTCCCATTCCTTGTGCTTCGGGGGACTTTTCCAAAACAGTCGTTTCTGTTCTGCTCAGTCTATTTGAACTCTGTCTTCGTCCTCTAGGCCTGTGGACTGTCCAGGGGAGGGTGTCGTGTGGTTTGTGGCCTCATGGGCTGCCCTGCTACGTTAGCTGAGACCTGGCTGCCATGATGCCTTTTTGCACACGTTACTTTGTGACTTTGTTTTGCAAGCCTCTGCTTGTGCCGGGCTATATTAGGACTGTCTGCATTTCTGCCTTTCACCTTTTCTCCTATTCCCTGTGGTTTACTTTTTTTTATTTTTTTATTTCTTTATTAAAAAAAATTTCCACATTTTCTTGCAAGGGTATCAGCACAGATACATATCAATCAAAAAGAAAATCAAAAGAAGATGCAAGGTTTAAAGGAAGGAAATAAATCACATAAACGGACAAATAATTAAAATAACATAAGAAAAAAAAGTCATCAGCTCGATTACAAAGACTCTAATCTAACCCATTAACAGAAATATATTTCATAGAGAGATTTACTTTGACCAATTTATACCAACATCACATTAAATTTACCCCCTGGTTGGCTTTAATTATTCTTTTCCTTCCATTTTATTAAAGGAGCCCAGATGCGCTGTCCCAGCAGCTTCGACTTTTTTCCCTTTCTTTCATAAATTGCTCTCTCCATTGTATATAAAGAAAGTAAACGAGCAAGCCATTGCTGGAAAGTAGGGGGAAAGGATCTAACCAAGCCGAGGCAATTTTAATCCTCAATACCGCCATAGCAACAAAAAGAAATCGTTAAGCTAACTCATTTTGGGTCGTACTACTTATTCCTAGCAAAATTAGTTCAGGGGTTAATTTAATTTTAACCCCGAGTGAGCAATCTAAGTATTCCATAATTGAGTCCAACAGCCCCTGTAGACAAGGGCAGGATGCAAACATATGCACCAGATCAGCATCCACCCCCCACACCTAGGACATACAATCCCTGATAACCCGCCCCACTGTGCTATTCTAGCCGGTGTATAGTATAGAGAAAAAATAGTTCTAAAATGTTGTGCCTGAAGCCCAGCTGAACATAAAACCAACTGACCCAACTCTAATGATTTCGAAAGTGCTCCGGGAGCAGCCCCCACACGCTCAGCCCATTTAACCTCGTGTTTAGTTAAATCATCTTGTTTTAAACTTATCAATTCTGCATATATCAACTTGATAACCCCCTTATTCCTGCCTTGCATAATATCAATGATTACATTACTATCAAACTCACTATTCCCCCCAATTTTTTTACTAAAAAAGCTGCGCAATTGAAAATACTTGAAGAAATTACCTTTCTCCAACCCAAACTCCATCTGTATATCGTTGAATTGGCGAAACCCTTCTATCCCAATTAGGTCCCCAGCCTTCCGAACACCCTTAGCATCCCATCCTGCCATAGTCTCATCGGAGAAAATTCCAGGGAATGTGGGGTTTTTGTATAACACTGTATAGTGGTTGAGTCTCCCCAAACCAATCTTCTTTTTAACGCACTCCAGATCTTAAAAACAGCCATCAGCGTCTTAAATTTGGTTCTTTTGTAATAACTGGGCTCAGAGAATTTTAAAAAAAACCTCTCAGCGTTTTCGCCCAGTAGCAATTTATAGACATCCGGGAGCTCATTTTCCCCTTCAGTGTCCACAGGACATACCCCTACCAATATCCCCGTATATTGCAAGACAGCAGCCCAGTAGTAACTTCTAAAATCAGGGACCGAAAACCCCCCCTTTTCCCGTGATAAAGACATAAACCGGAGTGCCCGCCTAGTTTTGCCATGTGCCCAAATAAATCGATTAACTAAACCTTCTAGAATAATAAACCAAGATTTTTGAAAATCCAGTGGGATTGCCCTAAATAGATATAACATTTTTGGTAAAAAAATCATCTTAATGATGTTACAACGTCCCACGAGAGAGAGATGGAGATTATTCAATCTATCTAAATCCAACCTCGCCTTCCTAATTACTGGTTCCATATTTTTAGCCACTAGCGTTCCTAGGTCTGACGTAACCCGTATACCAAGGTATAGCGCCGAATCTGTGGCACGGGGATCTACAAAATTAACCAACCGATTCTTTATTACTTGGGTCTTAGATCTATTAAGTGCATACCCAGTAAATATACCAAACTCTAGTGCTAGTGACTCAACCGCTTTCAATGCCGAGTGTGGCTCTGCAGTGACTATGGCCACATCATCGGCATAGGCGAGGACTTTAGTTTCGATCCCCTGACTAACAACTGGACAGATTCCTTTATTAACCATAAATAATCGTATTAGGGGGTCCATATAAATAGCAAATAACAGAGGGGATGATGGACAGCCCTGCCGCGTCCCCCTCTGTATGTTAAAAGAGGAAGTATAATTGCCATTAACCTTTATTCGAGCTGAGGGGGCCCTATATAACACTTGAACAGATTTAATAAACCCCTCCCCCAGCCCAAACCATCTCATAGCCTCCCAGAGAAAAACCCAGGAGACCCTATCAAATGCCTTTTCAGCATCTAATAACAATACGGCCATAGGGTCTCCTGAGATCTCCATTGCGTCAAAAAGCATAATCACCCGCCGTATGTGTTGCGTTGTTCCACGACCCATAATAAACCCGTGCTGACAGGGGTGAATAGTTTTTTTAAAATGCCATTTAATCGCGTGGCCAAAATTTTGGAAAATATTTTTACATCACTATTCAGTAGTGTGATTGGCCGATATGAACCCGGCTCCCTGGCTGGTTTACCTTTTTCAAAAACACAACAACATCTGCCCCTGCCCACGATTCAGGAGCCGGCCCCCCTTTTGTGCAAGTAACATGACCTCTATTAAATCCGATCCAATAGCATCTTTAAAAATCTTATAAAACTCCAGCGGAATCTGATCAGGGCCGACGGCTTTTCCAGAAGGCAAATCTTGCAGGGCACCCATTATTTCATCTTGAGAGAATCCCCTCTCCAGTTCCTCCCTGTCTATGGGATCTACCTTCTGAATAGGTACTTTATCTAAGTATTCAGAAATATCCTCAGATGCCACCGCTAAACCACAAGAGTATAGCTGGTCATAAAAAAGCCTGAAAGTCTCCCGAATACCCGCTGCATCAGTAACAACCCTCCTCCCGGCATCATAGATTTCAGAGATCTGACCGGCAGACACTTTTTGCCTAGTTCTTACGGCCAAGGTGTGTCCCACCCGCTCATTAAATTCATAACAGTGCTCTTTTTTAGACATGTAGATCTCAGCTGCTTTTTTAGCAAAGTGGTCCCCTGCCGCAGCCTTTTTTATAGCCAACTGTAATAATATTCCATCTAGCACTTCCCCCTATTGATAGCCGTTACTAAGGCTTCCTCAAGCTTACTTAGATCCTGCCTTACTTCCAATTCCCTTAATCGCTCCTTTTTTTGCCGACGCAAGCTATAGCTTATTGTCTCCCCTCTCACCCCCGCCTTAAAAGCATCCCAGACAATTCCAACCCTAGTGCTCCCCGGTTAAAATCCCAAAATTCCTTAATCCAGCCCTTCATATATGTAATATAATCAGGATCATATAATAACCTCCGTTCGAAGGTCCATCCAACATTCTTTTTTTCCATCATCGTGAAGTTGACAGTCAAAACTAATGGGTTGTGATCTGAAATAATACGAGGGTACCTCTCAATCCCAAAATTAGTGATCCATTGACTGGGCACAAAAAAATAATCCAGACGGGAAACAGCCTTATGTGGGGAAGAAAAAAAAGTACTACCTGCTTCAAAGGGTTTCAGGTACGCCCATGCATCTACTAAACCATTGTTATAAACTAAATTAGATAGGGCAACACCCACCTTCCTTTTTCTCCCTAGATACTTACTACCTGGGTCGCCCCATCGTACCGCCAGGCCATTAATGTTAAAATCCCCACTAATAATTATAGGAGCAGGCCAGATTGCCAAGCCAGAATCTAAGTTTTCTAACAACTCTGGATCATCACATGTTGAGCCGTATACCGAACAAAGTGTGAATTTAAAATTATTCAACAGACATTCAATCAGCACCCACCGACCCCATTGATCAGCTGATTTTCTAAGTACCCTCACATCAATCCTCCGGGTGAGGATTGCCACCACCCGGGTTCGCGAGCCCTGTGTAGTATATACCAATAATTTAAAGCCAAGTTGTTCCAATATACGCGCTCTGCAGCCCTCTATATGTGTCTCTTGAACACACAAGAAATCCGCACATACGGATTTCAGCCAAATTGCTGCCTTATTCCTTTTGGCCTGGTCATTAAGCCCACAAATATTTACTGTCACAATCCGCAAACTCATGTTTTAAGATTCCTGAGTTCCCTGCAATTAACCCTACCTAAAATAAATTTCTCACATTCCATATTTTCATGCAAACTTGTCAATCGATTCACGTTAGATAACCAGCTAGAGCCAACTTGGATCCAACTATACTTTTCCTCCCCAAACCTTGCACCTTGAAGTATCTCCTGCTGTGCTGAACGCTTGCCTAACCACACCCCGAGCACCCCCCACAGCCACCCGCCACCCCCACCCCCCTACCTCCCATACAGGCAATTAGGTCAGGCATGACCTAGGTATGACCGCTGAGACTCCCTCTCCGACAGCACCCACCCCCTCCCCCAAAGAAACCCCCCCAAAAAAAAACCATACCGTGCCTAACCCCAGATAAACAGATCCTTAAGTTATTCCAAATATAGTCCCAAGCCCTTTCTACCCAAGTTAAAAAAGGAAGAGAAAAAGGAAGAAAAAAAGGAAGAAAGAAAAGGGAAAAAACCCCAAAGATATGCCACCACAATGACCATATCAATATAAATCAGCTTCTTCTCTTCCCCCTGTGCCCCACACCCATAGCCTCCTGTTGCAACAATAACAAATGGGACTTCAATGAACTGGCCTTATCCCAGTTTACCAGTTTACAGTAAGTATCAGTCCTTCCCTATGGCACCCCTTTCTGTTGCCTTATCCGCCAGCTTCCCCCTTGTGCTTCAGTCACTTCCGTAAGAAAGTTTTGAGCCTTTATCTCCGAAAAAAACATCCTAACCCGCCCTCTGTGGATAACTTTAAGCCGTGCAGGGAAAAGCAAAAAGGCTTCACAGCCCGCAACCTGGAAAGGGGTGATCATCTGGCGTAGCCTCCATCTCCGCTCGACCGTCGTGTGGCAAAAATCCGGGCGAGCGAAGAAGGAATGTCCCTCAAAAGTTCTTTTTGAATCGGGTCTGGCTCGATCTATAATTGCCTGCCTTAACAGGAAATTACCAACAAAAATCAGGATAGCCCTAGGTCGCTCCCCTTGATTTTTTGACTGCATTCTTTTAAACATTGGAAAGCGATGAGCTCGTTGAACTTCTAGCTCCCAGTTCCATTGAGCTAGATCTGGAAAAGCTCCTTTCAGAAGCTTCACTGTAAAAGCCAGGATGTCCTCACCCTCCACTTTTTCCTCCAGGCCAAGGAGGCGGACGTTATTGCGACGCTGGCGGTTCTCGAAATCTTCGAGTTTCCAGTCTATGTCTCGTGATTGTTTCTCCTGTGCAGCTTTAAAAACCTGCAATTTCTCAACCTCTTCCTCAACCGCAGCTGTTCGGTCTTCTACATGGGTTATTCGATCAGCCATATCAGAGCATAGTTTATTTGTTTTTCTAATCGCCCCCTGAAGCTTCATGGTGGCAAGTTGTGACCTCTTACTCTCTTGCCTAGCCTCCCCCTGCATTTGTTTCAGCGTCGAATAAAGTAACTCCATTGTTGGTGTAGGAGGAATACTATCTAGATTATTAGCTCCGCTTGTACCCACTGCTTCGGGGGTATTACTCGAGCAGGCAGTCAGTGTAGAAGCAGAGTAATCCCATTCCAGACGCCTACTGGCTGAGTCCGCAGATCTATCTTTTGTCCTAGCTCGTCGTCTAGAGATCGCAGAATGGTTATGATGCCTCTTCTGTGTGGCTGGGGATTCTTCTCCTGAAGCACTATCTTGCGATGTTTCCTGCTCACTAATCTGAGATGTATCCGAATCATCATTTAATGAAAAAAACTTATCTCCTTCAGGGGAGAGCACAGGAGCACTTGCCCAAGTCGAAATAGTACCTTGATCCCCCTGCTCACAAGAGATACTACTCAGGTTACCGGCATAACTCTCAGCAGTTCCCATATCCAAATGAGCTTGTGTGGTTATTATCCTATGGCCTGGTAGTAACTGAGGATCCATTGCTGTTACACCATTGTTTCCATTCACCAACACTGTTTCTGAGCTGTCACCCAAGCCACCAGGATCGACAGTTCCCTCCTCACCCTCACCCAAACTGCCAATGTGACTGGGTGCCATGCCAGACACCGACACATAGCTCCCACCATCCATCTCCAAAACATCAAGTTGGCCATTAGGTTCTTTTCCCTCCGATTGCCTTATACTACTCATATCCAGATCCACCACAGTATTTTCCCCGTTCTGAGGCAGAAGTTCGGGGCGGAAACTACATGTCCCAGAATGCATCGGGTCGGCAGTAGGGAAACCCATCTCCTGAATGCGGCTGTTTACATCCATCGTCTGAAGGGAAGCTTCATTTCCAGGACACAGTGTTAGAACTGAAAGGTCAGCAGATATGCCCGTGGTATTCGCTGAAGATCCCACTGAGGTAACGCTTAACCCCCGAATGCTTCTAATACCGAAGGTTGACGCATTAAGCTTTCCCCAGGAGTAGCCAAGCGCAGTCTCGTCCCACCAGCCACACCAATTTCGAGCACTCTGGACTCCTCACCTTTCTTTTTCAAACCTCCACGCCGTATCTGGCCGAGATTGCCCCCAGAATCGGGCGCCCCTGATTGCTCTCTCCTCTCCCCTTTCCTTGGCGGCGTCTTTCAATTTCACTTTAATATCCTTAATACCTCTGGCTTCACTCGCGGCATCTTTACCAATGTCCTTCACGAAATTCTGACCTTTAAGCACCTTAGTTGTCTTCGGGGCCATATTTCGACACCACCACTGCTTAAAAGGTACAGTGAGCTTGCATAGAATCAGCGAAAACCAGGAAAGCCGCACACCGCTGAAAAAGCCACCCAAAAAGCAATGAGGGCTATACTGATGTTTCAACCAATATCCATATGCAGGTTGGGAGACCGAACCACCCGAGTTTCCCTCAGAGCCAGCAAACGGAATCAGCGAAGTCTGGGCAGGGCTAGCAAAAAACCCGGTCAGGCATATCGTTTCCATTCAGCCATCCATTCCCACGGGGTCTCGGAGAGGGAGATGAAGGTCAGTGCTGCCTTCCGTGAACTCAGTCAGCGGCCATCTTGCCCCGTGAACTCAGTCAGTGGCCATCTTGCCTATTCCCTGTGGTTTACATATGCACAACATGTACAAGGTCGAAAAACAACGTCCCCTGTTCTTGCTGATCTGGCCAGTCCCTCGCACCTAGACATAACACTACTTACAGCTGCACTGGAGAAATTCGTAGGCCTTTTAATATTGTGATTTCACTGTTAGAGGCACTTGGAGAAAAACCTTTCCAGAGAGAAGAGCTGTGTTTGTCTGCTGATGTAAAACTTGCATCTAGAGATTGAGGTATGAGGGTCCGCCTGACAAAGCCCAGAGGTTTTCTGTTTATATAATAAACTAGCACTAGCACGGGGAGGGTGGTATGGTCATTTAGCCCTATATCCACAGCTTTATGAAATGCTTTCCCCGTTTGTATTCTATGGAATTGTAACAATGCTGCTTATTTTATCCTTATGCATTCTGCTGATAGTACTGGCACGTGTAGTGTATCTTAGAGCACGATAGTTGAAATAAACATTTAAACTATACTGTGTCTCTTATTACGCGCGTTGTGGACAGGTATGAGTGAGTTATGAAAGGGTGTTCTTGCTCCTGCGAGTCCTGAGAGAGAGATACCGTGTTCTGGGTTGTCTAATCATTGGTAGCATTGTTGCTAATGAGACGCTACAGCTAGTCGGGTTGGGGTTTTAGGTGCTAAGGTTTATGGTCCGCTCACCACTATATTCCGAGGTCCTATTATCCTGTGCATAGCTCTGTGTATGTGCAGAATCCCTACAACATGGCGCAACCAACGAGTGGGCTGCTTATCTGCGAGGCAGCTTGAGTAGTCCTTGTGCTTGTCCACAACCCCTTCGCAGACGCTTCCGGAAGCGTGTGTGAAGGTGATACCTCCTATATTGACGTTTTTATAGGTTCTTTCAAGCTTGAAGTTGTTAAAAGGTTTTTAAATAAAACCCTACATTGTGCTGCCTCATATTAGGTTGTCGAATTTTTTTATCCTTAAATGGCTGTACAAATTGCGGCACATAGCCGCGCAGCGCTCCGGGCTCACTTGACAGTGTATGGAGTGCCTGACGCGGGTGTCGATCTGATCTTTGTGGTACAAGCGGATCCAGCTTACCACTTTGAGGTGTTCTACTCTTGGGTCACCTTTCCGGCGGTGAATGGGACTGATAAATTGTTCCATATATATACAGCCACCGTTATTCCTAATCACTATAGACCGTATAGGAATCTTGAAGTACCGCTCACGGCTTGGCAACACCGTGTTTGGTTTGATGGCGCCCTCCCCCAACCGGTTACCGCGGTTCGTTTAGGCCCCATATCAATTGATGGGGCCACTTGGCCTGTCTTGGCCGGGTATACCCCACATCCGCGTTATATGACGGTGGCAGTCGGTGAACTGCGTAATTTGCATTCGTCTTTGATACGAGTGCATAGAGCTTTAGTACAGTATGTTACAGGCAACATCCAGGGAGCCCCGCCTGGATTTGCAGCCCATCCAGCTGGAGCAGGCGGTGTAACCATAAGTCCTGTCATGGTTAATTCGGTGATGGGCAAGCGCCCACAAAATAAGGATGATTTTCCTTATTGGCTTGCAGAGAAATTTGACCAGCTGGAGGCAGTTTTTCCAAATACATCTCCTGTGGAAAAACATAGGATTCTGACGATTAGTTTGCCAAAAGACTTGATCCCCGAGTTGGCAGAATGCAACAACTGGGGTAGGGTATTCGCAGCAGTATATGCGAAGTTTTTCGGCACTCCTTCCATGACGGTTCTCCCCTCTGTAATTAAACGTGTGCAGGATGAACATGGCCCTGAAGCGGCTGTGGAATTAGGGATGAGACTGGTGGGAGTGTTCGACTTAGTAGCTGATTTGATCCTTGCAAATGTCAAGGGCGATGCAGTTAACTTTCAAGTAGCTAATGCTTTGGCTTTGATCCCAGATCCGGACAAGCCGCGCAAATTACCAAAAATTATTGCCCAGGCTTACAAAACGATTGCCCATAATAGCCTGGGAGTCAAGCCTTTTGCAAAAACGCAAACTCAATCACAACCTCAACCGAAATCTCAATCAGAGAAGGATGAGAAGCCGTTCTTTACTAAAAAGAACTGGAGACAGAAAAAACAGGGTAAGCAACAAAAGAAGCCAGGGTCGCGAGGCGCTTCCCCGGCTTCAGTCTCTTCTGAACACACTTATGATTTGCGCGATAGGACGAGAATTAAATCTCCAGAGAGATTTCAAGTCCCTGATTCGCGTTCTCCTCGTTCTTCACAGGCACCAACAACCTCTCAGGCCGGTGGAGGAGATCGCCAGGATAGAGGAAGGGGTCGTGAGACTCCTCAGGGACGAGACCAACCTCGACAACAAGTCCGAGGGAAACCAGACGAATTTCCACGTTCTCGCCCACAGTTTCAGAAGAAAAAAGTTGCTGCTGTTACAGCGAGATATGCCACAGACGGTGAGAACGAGATTCCTGAATTGGACGTGGGCAGTGACGCTCCTAGACAGCGCCGCGGAAGTTACCATAGTGCGGGAGGCACTACGTCCTCATGTGGAGGCGACAGCAACTGATACATTCATTACTGTTTAGACAGCAGACACCAGAGTGGCACCCCCTGACAGACTATATAATATTGTCTTTCAAATTGAAGGTGACATACAGCGTGTTATTAAAGGGATTTTTGGGGAAAATCTGACCTCTTCGTACGACATTCTGTTGGCAAAGGCGGATTGGCCGCCCCATTCGTACTTGCTGCGCATAGAGGGGAGGAGGTAATCCTTCCGAGCTTTTCTCGTCATGTCCCCAAGGACAAAGCGGAGGCTCTCGCAGCCGAGTGGGCTGCGTCCCTGGCTCCGGCGCTATACTGCAACCAAGTGGGCTGGGATGAGGACTCTCCCCCCCATGATATTCCTTTGCGGTCGCTGCCTCAGCCACAACCCCAATATCCCATCAAGCGGGAAGCTAAGGGTCCCGTCTCCGAAATTCTGACACAGTTGGAATATCAAGGAGTGATTGAAACATGCGTATCACCGATGAATAATCCCCTTTTCGCGGTTTCTAAACCCGATGGATCGTACCGCTTAGTTTTGGATTACCGACATTTGAACTCTCATTGTCGGACCTTTGCGGTGCAAAACACACACAGTTCTGCGCTTGTAGACAGTCTTGTTCGTAAAAAATATAAAACTACCCTTGACCTATCCAATGGATTCTACACGCACAACTTAGCCCCGGAGAGTAGCCAATGGAGCTCTTTTACCTCTGGTGGTAAACATTTCAAATTCCGGCGTTTACCTATGGGCTACAAGAACAGTCCAGGCGTATTCGCTGCCCGTGTTGTCTCTTTGTTAGACGGCATAGACCCAGATGCATGTTCGTACGTCGATGATATCTATCGGACAGACGACGAATTATACCCGCATCCTTCCCGAGTGGACCGCATTATTCTAGAATTTGCGGTTTTAGGTTATAAGTTTAACTTTGCCAAATCTCACATTGCTGAATTTACCGTTTTGTTTTTGGGCTATGAGCTCAACAATGAAGGTAAGGGCTTAGCCCCCATTTCCTGGAGAAATGTGCACTTCTGTGCCCTCCAACCACTCTGAAGAAACTTCAGTCTTTACTGGGTTTTCTAAACTTCGGGCGTACTTATATTCCCGAATATGCCCAGCGTATCAAGCCACTTTATGCCTTGATACAACCTAACTTTTCGAAGTCATGCTGGCTTCCTGAGCATTCCTCCATACTGCAGTCTTTGCAGTCAGATCTACTTGAATCTAAATTCTTGTTGACTCGTGACAACCACACAAACCTGGTGATTAGAATAATTCCTGGGGCAGTGGGTTTCACGTACTTAACCTTTAACGAAGGTGACACAGTACCAATTGCATACAAGTCGCATCTTTACACTTCAGCAGAAATGCACTTTTCCTCTGTGGAGAAAGTTTTGACTGCAGTGCAAATGGCGATTCTGAAAGAAAGGCGCACTGGCACAGGGAAAACGCATTTTGGTGGTAACACCATATCCTGCCCTAGAGGCAGTGACAAAAGCGAGTGTTCCGAACTCTAAAGCTTTGCACCCCCGTTGGATACAATGGGCAACATCTTTGACGTCCCCGGATGTCACTTTCATTTTTGATTCTTCTCTTCAGACACAGGAGTTTCTACAGTATGAATTCGCTCATCCTCCTCCTCTGTCTTTGCTCCCGCTTGAGGAATACGACTGTATTTATCTATACCGATGGTTCGGCACAACCGGCCACGGGTTCCAAGCATGCTTATTCCGCGGCATGTGCTATTGTTGCAGGTACCATGGTGAACGGAAAGTTCAAATCAACTGTAGTTCACACTCAGGCACTAGGAGACAGTACTGCACAATTGGCCGAGCTGCGCGCATTGGTGCTAGCACTTGAGTTCGCCAATCCGGATGTGACCACTCTTATTGTGTGCGATTCATACTACTGTGTTCAGTCTTTCAATGACAATCTCTTCTTTTGGTCTCAAAATGACTATAGAGATGCAAAAGGCAGCACAATTAAGCATAAGATGCTTTGGGTTCGAGTGGCAGATCTTAAACAACGTTTGCCGCTCACACAGGTGATTCACACCCTTGGCCACCAGCGTGTGGGCGCACACGCTGTTGGTAACAGTTTGGCAGACGAAGCTGCCAAATCAGCAGTAGCCATGTGTTCAGTCGCAGCAGTTACAAGATCCATGACTAAAATAGATACTGATATCTTGGCAGCTATTGCTGCAACAAAGGAAGGAACCAAATACCCATGGGGTTTCCCTTCTAAATATACTTATCAATTAGGTCCCGAACAGGCTCCTTTCGTAAGTATTCCAGATGTTGGTGATCGGCTGATTCCCAACGTGGACCGCAGACTTTCCTTGATAACGGCCGCACACGAAGGCATGGCTTCGGCTCATGCTGGCATGTCTGCGACGGTTTCCATCTTGCAGCAGCGGTACTGGTGGCGTGGTTTATACAAACAAACCCGTACTTATGTGCTTTCTTGTGACGTTTGTCAACAGATTAAGCCGTCCACGGTTACACGCCCACCACAAACGCCGCTCTGCATTTCAAACAGACCTTTTGCGTGTGTTTACCTGGATCACTGCGGTCCATTCTCTTCAGACACTGCATATAAGTACATCTTGGTTGCAGTGGACTCGTGCACACGGTTCATCTGGGTCTGGCCACAACGGAGTGCTGACGCTCGAAATGTCATAAGGGATTTGCGTGTCTTTGTGGGAGTTTTCGCGTGTGGCACCTTCCATTCGGACCAAGGTCCAGCGTTTGCCTCTAAGGCTTACAAGGACGCAATGGGTTCCCTGGGGGTGCAGGTGAAATTTTCGTCTCCATATCGGCCTGAGGGCAATTCGATTGTTGAACGAATGAACCATGACTTAAAGCAATCCTTGACAGCTAGAGTCTTAGGTACTGGCAGGAACTGGCTGGCCCATTTGTATACTGTACAACGTGCACTTAATAATCTCCCTAGAAGACCTCTGGGTGGGCGGACCCCATATGAAATGCTCTTTGGCATACGAATGTTTGTGCCCGACCTTGATGGTCTAGACATGGCGGCGCAGTCCGCCATCTTTGATGTAGATAATCATTCTACTATTTTACAGGGCTTACAAGAAGACCGTGACAGACTTGCAAAAGAACATTTGCCTTCAGCCACAGACGCTGCTCTGCAGATTCCGGTTGCCGGCTGGCTTCCGAAGATTGGAGACCTGGTTCGAGAGAAGGTGGAGAACAAAAAAGAATTTGGCCCCTCTTATCGTGCACCAGTTCCAGTCCTTGGCTTGAAGGGTACTCGTACAGTCATCTTACCACCGCTTCCTGGTCGAAAGGAGAACAGATTCATCTCAGTGGACAATGTCAAGCTACAACATCTGGCCGATCCTGAATAGTGTCACACCAGCGGTCTCTTGTCCAGTCATTTTCCGGACATATGTTTGTGGCCCTCCTGCCCGAACGGTCACAGATGTTGCTATCGAGATGGTTGATTTGCCTGATCGCTTAATCGACTTCCCGGCCTCCCCTGCGAAGAGGAGACTGAGTATACATACCCAGCCAACGAGTCGGTGGCTCACGCACCAATAACGCCACTGAACCCAACACGTTATTCCTTTGACTCGGATTCCACCTCATCACTTATCCCGTCCAAATTCAGTTTGTTTGTATCCTGGTTCAGAGACAATTTTTTGATTCCTCCATGGACATACATTTGGTTGGTATTTTTCCTGATTTTTTTGTTCATGTCTATTGGCTTTGTCACAGTTTTTTTCTACTAATCAATGGTCACTATTTACCAGAACGCTCTGCAGTGAACTGTGTCGCTGGAACTTTGGCTCCGCATTCTTCATCTCACATCATGAAGCGTGACCACACATTTGTGAACATTTCAGCTTTCCCAGTCGCTGATGGCATCGTATGGGATGCGGTAAATTTCCAAATTCATGGACCTACCGAAATTATTAATGTTCCTAATGTCCTCCGTGTTTCAATGGGTGATGTCGTTAAAAGTAATATTCATTCTGACGATTGGGATGTGCATGCCGTTGAATCGTTATTTACTGATTTGAAATATTATGCTGCTTTTAATGCTGAAGATTAGTACATGAATTCTGCAAATTATGCCGATTTATATTGTTACCAGCATTGGGGCAACCATTTCCTCCATAAACCCAGTACCCTTCGGGGACCTGTTAATTACACCCAATGGGAACATTGTCCAACCCCTTTGCCAGGCAGCTCCCACACTCTTAGAAACAAGTTTGCTTATTTTACCAACTTTGATAGATTGAACCCTGGGTCCTATTATTTTAAATTAAACACTTCCTCTACGCAGAAGATCATGTTGACCCACACCAAGTTATTGTATTCGAGTTCCTTTTTGGCCGCTTTGGCTGTGGGTGGTTATGAGCACTGGCGGGACACCATTGACTTGAAATCTATTTGGGGCTCCAAATCCTGGCAGGTACAGGGCACAGAAGCCTTGCACCGTGCTTGCCTTATCCTGGCCCAAATTCTATTTCTAAATCATTCAATCTATCAAACCACGTGTTGGGGTTTGGCTACTTCCAAACAATTAAATGCCCCTTCCATTCCTGTGTTGTCTTCCTCCACCAACGAGAGTTTACATTTTAATATTTCCCTTGCAGATTTGCAGGCTTTGTTTCAGAACAATTCCTTTAATGTTTCCACGTTTGTTCAGTCACCCTGGTTGGCATGGCCGACGGCAGCAAATGCCTGCCAACTGCGTTTTCATGACTCAGCTCCTGGTTACAAACAGGATAGGCCAGACCCGAGGTTTTCTGACTCTCGTACTGTTACAACATATTCTGTTGGTAAATTATGTAAACATTGGTTGCAGCACTCTACATTAGATTCTGTGAAACAACATTTGTCCCTCCTATCAGGCAACATTGATCTGTCCGATTTTGTTCTGGGGCCTCGTGGCCCTCGACCTAAGAGATTCATTTATGAAACTTACAATGAACTCTGGAAGCTTTCGCAAATTGAAGCTGCCTCCCGCCTCCGGGAGATTGATCAAGCAAATTTAGAAAAGGTGCTTGTTGTTGTTGACAATAGTATTAATACCCTGTCTTCCCGCAGTTACACTTTAGAGAATATTGTTTCCTCTGTTGTTGATATTGTACAAGATGATGTTACTGTGTTATATCATGGTCAAAATCAATTGCTTTCTGTGATGCAGTTTGCATGGACTTTGCAAACACTTAAAATGGGTAAAGTTCCTTTGGCATTTTCTGAACACCACTGCCTTATTTTTACCTTTTAATTTGTCTGAGAAACAGCAGTTCATGTCCATGAAGGATGCAACATACACTCCTGTGATGTCTTGCCTCCGATGTCCTTTATCATGGTCATTGGATTATTGCCTCTCCAATACGTCTCTGTCTCGCCCGGATTTTGTCCCCTTAATGGGTCCCTTAGAGGCTCATCAGCGGGACTGTTCCGGTGCTGGCTATATGGCGCGTGCGGCTGCACTTGGGATTTTGGAGCAATGGGATATCTGTGCGGCTGCGCAGAATCTCCTACAACAAAGTTATATTGAGTATCACGCAAGTTGTACCACAATGCTGTTCACTGCTCCCTCTTACGAGGAACATGACTGCTGTTTTGATTTAGTGGACTGGATGGCGTCTCTTTTTTCTGACCGTTCCAACGATGTCCTCTTGGAAAGTGTGGCGTTTTTCTGCACCTACACATTGATGGATTGAAGAAAGCCTCCGCTTTCGGCGTCCCGCCACGATGGAATGTTCCTCTACAGACTTTTTATTCTCCTCTCCCATTCCTTGTGCTTCGGGGGACTTTTCCAAAACAGTCGTTTCTGTTCTGCTCAGTCTATTTGAACTCTGTCTTCGTCCTCTAGGCCTGTGGACTGTCCAGGGGAGGGTGTCGTGTGGTTTGTGGCCTCATGGGCTGCCCTGCTACGTTAGCTGAGACCTGGCTGCCATGATGCCTTTTTGCACACGTTACTTTGTGACTTTGTTTTGCAAGCCTCTGCTTGTGCCGGGCTATATTAGGACTGTCTGCATTTCTGCCTTTCACCTTTTCTCCTATTCCCTGTGGTTTACTTTTTTTTATTTTTTTATTTCTTTATTAAAAAAAATTTCCACATTTTCTTGCAAGGGTATCAGCACAGATACATATCAATCAAAAAGAAAATCAAAAGAAGATGCAAGGTTTAAAGGAAGGAAATAAATCACATAAACGGACAAATAATTAAAATAACATAAGAAAAAAAAGTCATCAGCTCGATTACAAAGACTCTAATCTAACCCATTAACAGAAATATATTTCATAGAGAGATTTACTTTGACCAATTTATACCAACATCACATTAAATTTACCCCCTGGTTGGCTTTAATTATTCTTTTCCTTCCATTTTATTAAAGGAGCCCAGATGCGCTGTCCCAGCAGCTTCGACTTTTTTCCCTTTCTTTCATAAATTGCTCTCTCCATTGTATATAAAGAAAGTAAACGAGCAAGCCATTGCTGGAAAGTAGGGGGAAAGGATCTAACCAAGCCGAGGCAATTTTAATCCTCAATACCGCCATAGCAACAAAAAGAAATCGTTAAGCTAACTCATTTTGGGTCGTACTACTTATTCCTAGCAAAATTAGTTCAGGGGTTAATTTAATTTTAACCCCGAGTGAGCAATCTAAGTATTCCATAATTGAGTCCAACAGCCCCTGTAGACAAGGGCAGGATGCAAACATATGCACCAGATCAGCATCCACCCCCCACACCTAGGACATACAATCCCTGATAACCCGCCCCACTGTGCTATTCTAGCCGGTGTATAGTATAGAGAAAAAATAGTTCTAAAATGTTGTGCCTGAAGCCCAGCTGAACATAAAACCAACTGACCCAACTCTAATGATTTCGAAAGTGCTCCGGGAGCAGCCCCCACACGCTCAGCCCATTTAACCTCGTGTTTAGTTAAATCATCTTGTTTTAAACTTATCAATTCTGCATATATCAACTTGATAACCCCCTTATTCCTGCCTTGCATAATATCAATGATTACATTACTATCAAACTCACTATTCCCCCCAATTTTTTTACTAAAAAAGCTGCGCAATTGAAAATACTTGAAGAAATTACCTTTCTCCAACCCAAACTCCATCTGTATATCGTTGAATTGGCGAAACCCTTCTATCCCAATTAGGTCCCCAGCCTTCCGAACACCCTTAGCATCCCATCCTGCCATAGTCTCATCGGAGAAAATTCCAGGGAATGTGGGGTTTTTGTATAACACTGTATAGTGGTTGAGTCTCCCCAAACCAATCTTCTTTTTAACGCACTCCAGATCTTAAAAACAGCCATCAGCGTCTTAAATTTGGTTCTTTTGTAATAACTGGGCTCAGAGAATTTTAAAAAACACCTCTCAGCGTTTTCGCCCAGTAGCAATTTATAGACATCCGGGAGCTCATTTTCCCCTTCAGTGTCCACAGGACATACCCCTACCAATATCCCCGTATATTGCAAGACAGCAGCCCAGTAGTAACTTCTAAAATCAGGGACCGAAAACCCCCCTTTTCCCGTGATAAAGACATAAACCGGAGTGCCCGCCTAGTTTTGCCATGTGCCCAAATAAATCGATTAACTAAACCTTCTAGAATAATAAACCAAGATTTTTGAAAATCCAGTGGGATTGCCCTAAATAGATATAACATTTTTGGTAAAAAAATCATCTTAATGATGTTACAACGTCCCACGAGAGAGAGATGGAGATTATTCAATCTATCTAAATCCAACCTCGCCTTCCTAATTACTGGTTCCATATTTTTAGCCACTAGCGTTCCTAGGTCTGACGTAACCCGTATACCAAGGTATAGCGCCGAATCTGTGGCACGGGGATCTACAAAATTAACCAACCGATTCTTTATTACTTGGGTCTTAGATCTATTAAGTGCATACCCAGTAAATATACCAAACTCTAGTGCTAGTGACTCAACCGCTTTCAATGCCGAGTGTGGCTCTGCAGTGACTATGGCCACATCATCGGCATAGGCGAGGACTTTAGTTTCGATCCCCTGACTAACAACTGGACAGATTCCTTTATTAACCATAAATAATCGTATTAGGGGGTCCATATAAATAGCAAATAACAGAGGGGATGATGGACAGCCCTGCCGCGTCCCCCTCTGTATGTTAAAAGAGGAAGTATAATTGCCATTAACCTTTATTCGAGCTGAGGGGGCCCTATATAACACTTGAACAGATTTAATAAACCCCTCCCCCAGCCCAAACCATCTCATAGCCTCCCAGAGAAAAACCCAGGAGACCCTATCAAATGCCTTTTCAGCATCTAATAACAATACGGCCATAGGGTCTCCTGAGATCTCCATTGCGTCAAAAAGCATAATCACCCGCCGTATGTGTTGCGTTGTTCCACGACCCATAATAAACCCGTGCTGACAGGGGTGAATAGTTTTTTTTAAAATGCCATTTAATCGCGTGGCCAAAATTTTGGAAAATATTTTTACATCACTATTCAGTAGTGTGATTGGCCGATATGAACCCGGCTCCCTGGCTGGTTTGCCTTTTTCAAAAACACAACAACATCTGCCCCTGCCCACGATTCAGGAGCCGGCCCCCCTTTTGTGCAAGTAACATGACCTCTATTAAATCCGATCCAATAGCATCTTTAAAAATCTTATAAAACTCCAGCGGAATCTGATCAGGGCCGACGGCTTTTCCAGAAGGCAAATCTTGCAGGGCACCCATTATTTCATCTTGAGAGAATCCCCTCTCCAGTTCCTCCCTGTCTATGGGATCTACCTTCTGAATAGGTACTTTATCTAAGTATTCAGAAATATCCTCAGATGCCACCGCTAAACCACAAGAGTATAGCTGGTCATAAAAAAGCCTGAAAGTCTCCCGAATACCCGCTGCATCAGTAACAACCCTCCTCCCGGCATCATAGATTTCAGAGATCTGACCGGCAGACACTTTTTGCCTAGTTCTTACGGCCAAGGTGTGTCCCACCCGCTCATTAAATTCATAACAGTGCTCTTTTTTAGACATGTAGATCTCAGCTGCTTTTTTAGCAAAGTGGTCCCCTGCCGCAGCCTTTTTATAGCCAACTGTAATAATATTCCATCTAGCACTTCCCCCTATTGATAGCCGTTACTAAGGCTTCCTCAAGCTTACTTAGATCCTGCCTTACTTCCAATTCCCTTAATCGCTCCTTTTTTTGCCGACGCAAGCTATAGCTTATTGTCTCCCCTCTCACCCCCGCCTTAAAAGCATCCCAGACAATTCCAACCCTAGTGCTCCCCGGTTAAAATCCCAAAATTCCTTAATCCAGCCCTTCATATATGTAATATAATCAGGATCATATAATAACCTCCGTTCGAAGGTCCATCCAACATTCTTTTTTTCCATCATCGTGAAGTTGACAGTCAAAACTAATGGGTTGTGATCTGAAATAATACGAGGGTACCTCTCAATCCCAAAATTAGTGATCCATTGACTGGGCACAAAAAAATAATCCAGACGGGAAACAGCCTTATGTGGGGAAGAAAAAAAGGTACTACCTGCTTCAAAGGGTTTCAGGTACGCCCATGCATCTACTAAACCATTGTTATAAACTAAATTAGATAGGGCAACACCCACCTTCCTTTTTCTCCCTAGATACTTACTACCTGGGTCGCCCCATCGTACCCCCAGGCCATTAATGTTAAAATCCCCACTAATAATTATAGGAGCAGGCCAGATTGCCAAGCCAGAATCTAAGTTTTCTAACAACTCTGGATCATCACATGTTGAGCCGTATACCGAACAAAGTGTGAATTTAAAATTATTCAACAGACATTCAATCAGCACCCACCGACCCCATTGATCAGCTGATTTTCTAAGTACCCTCACATCAATCCTCCGGGTGAGGATTGCCACCACCCGGGTTCGCGAGCCCTGTGTAGTATATACCAATAATTTAAAGCCAAGTTGTTCCAATATACGCGCTCTGCAGCCCTCTATATGTGTCTCTTGAACACACAAGAAATCCGCACATACGGATTTCAGCCAAATTGCTGCCTTATTCCTTTTGGCCTGGTCATTAAGCCCACAAATATTTACTGTCACAATCCGCAAACTCATGTTTTAAGATTCCTGAGTTCCCTGCAATTAACCCTACCTAAAATAAATTTCTCACATTCCATATTTTCATGCAAACTTGTCAATCGATTCACGTTAGATAACCAGCTAGAGCCAACTTGGATCCAACTATACTTTTCCTCCCCAAACCTTGCACCTTGAAGTATCTCCTGCTGTGCTGAACGCTTGCCTAACCACACCCCGAGCACCCCCCACAGCCACCCGCCACCCCCACCCCCCCTACCTCCCATACAGGCAATTAGGTCAGGCATGACCTAGGTATGACCGCTGAGACTCCCTCTCCGACAGCACCCACCCCCTCCCCCAAAGAAACCCCCCCAAAAAAACCATACCGTGCCTAACCCCAGATAAACAGATCCTTAAGTTATTCCAAATATAGTCCCAAGCCCTTTCTACCCAAGTTAAAAAAGGAAGAGAAAAAGGAAGAAAAAAAGGAAGAAAGAAAAGGGAAAAAACCCCAAAGATATGCCACCACAATGACCATATCAATATAAATCAGCTTCTTCTCTTCCCCCTGTGCCCCACACCCATAGCCTCCTGTTGCAACAATAACAAATGGGACTTCAATGAACTGGCCTTATCCCAGTTTACCAGTTTACAGTAAGTATCAGTCCTTCCCTATGGCACCCCTTTCTGTTGCCTTATCCGCCAGCTTCCCCCTTGTGCTTCAGTCACTTCCGTAAGAAAGTTTTGAGCCTTTATCTCCGAAAAAAACATCCTAACCCGCCCTCTGTGGATAACTTTAAGCCGTGCAGGGAAAAGCAAAAAGGCTTCACAGCCCGCAACCTGGAAAGGGGTGATCATCTGGCGTAGCCTCCATCTCCGCTCGACCGTCGTGTGGCAAAAATCCGGGCGAGCGAAGAAGGAATGTCCCTCAAAAGTTCTTTTTGAATCGGGTCTGGCTCGATCTATAATTGCCTGCCTTAACAGGAAATTACCAACAAAAATCAGGATAGCCCTAGGTCGCTCCCCTTGATTTTTTGACTGCATTCTTTTAAACATTGGAAAGCGATGAGCTCGTTGAACTTCTAGCTCCCAGTTCCATTGAGCTAGATCTGGAAAAGCTCCTTTCAGAAGCTTCACTGTAAAAGCCAGGATGTCCTCACCCTCCACTTTTTCCTCCAGGCCAAGGAGGCGGACGTTATTGCGACGCTGGCGGTTCTCGAAATCTTCGAGTTTCCAGTCTATGTCTCGTGATTGTTTCTCCTGTGCAGCTTTAAAAACCTGCAATTTCTCAACCTCTTCCTCAACCGCAGCTGTTCGGTCTTCTACATGGGTTATTCGATCAGCCATATCAGAGCATAGTTTATTTGTTTTTCTAATCGCCCCCTGAAGCTTCATGGTGGCAAGTTGTGACCTCTTACTCTCTTGCCTAGCCTCCCCCTGCATTTGTTTCAGCGTCGAATAAAGTAACTCCATTGTTGGTGTAGGAGGAATACTATCTAGATTATTAGCTCCGCTTGTACCCACTGCTTCGGGGGTATTACTCGAGCAGGCAGTCAGTGTAGAAGCAGAGTAATCCCATTCCAGACGCCTACTGGCTGAGTCCGCAGATCTATCTTTTGTCCTAGCTCGTCGTCTAGAGATCGCAGAATGGTTATGATGCCTCTTCTGTGTGGCTGGGGATTCTTCTCCTGAAGCACTATCTTGCGATGTTTCCTGCTCACTAATCTGAGATGTATCCGAATCATCATTTAATGAAAAAAACTTATCTCCTTCAGGGAAGAGCACAGGAGCACTAGCCCAAGTCGAAATAGTACCTTGATCCCCCTGCTCACAAGAGATACTACTCAGGTTACCGGCATAACTCTCAGCAGTTCCCATATCCAAATGAGCTTGTGTGGTTATTATCCTATGGCCTGGTAGTAACTGAGGATCCATTGCTGTTACACCATTGTTTCCATTCACCAACACTGTTTCTGAGCTGTCACCCAAGCCACCAGGATCGACAGTTCCCTCCTCACCCTCACCCAAACTGCCAATGTGACTGGGTGCCATGCCAGACACCGACACATAGCTCCCACCATCCATCTCCAAAACATCAAGTTGGCCATTAGGTTCTTTTCCCTCCGATTGCCTTATACTACTCATATCCAGATCCACCACAGTATTTTCCCCGTTCTGAGGCAGAAGTTCGGAGCGGAAACTACATGTCCCAGAATGCATCGGGTCGGCAGTAGGGAAACCCATCTCCTGAATGCGGCTGTTTACATCCATCGTCTGAAGGGAAGCTTCATTTCCAGGACACAGTGTTAGAACTGAAAGGTCAGCAGATATGCCCGTGGTATTCGCTGAAGATCCCACTGAGGTAACGCTTAACCCCCGAATGCTTCTAATACCGAAGGTTGACGCATTAAGCTTTCCCCAGGAGTAGCCAAGCGCAGTCTCGTCCCACCAGCCACACCAATTTCGAGCACTCTGGACTCCTCACCTTTCTTTTTCAAACCTCCACGCCGTATCTGGCCGAGATTGCCCCCAGAATCGGGCGCCCCTGATTGCTCTCTCCTCTCTCCCCTTTCCTTGGCGGCGTCTTTCAATTTCACTTTAATATCCTTAATACCTCTGGCTTCACTCGCGGCATCTTTACCAATGTCCTTCACGAAATTCTGACCTTTAAGCACCTTAGTTGTCTTCGGGGCCATATTTCGACACCACCACTGCTTAAAAGGTACAGTGAGCTTGCATAGAATCAGCGAAAACCAGGAAAGCCGCACACCGCTGAAAAAGCCACCCAAAAAGCAATGAGGGCTATACTGATGTTTCAACCAATATCCATATGCAGGTTGGGAGACCGAACCACCCGAGTTTCCCTCAGAGCCAGCAAACGGAATCAGCGAAGTCTGGGCAGAGCTAGCAAAAAACCCGGTCAGGCATATCGTTTCCATTCAGCCATCCATTCCCACGGGGTCTCGGAGAGGGAGATGAAGGTCAGTGCTGCCTTCCGTGAACTCAGTCAGCGGCCATCTTGCCCCGTGAACTCAGTCAGCGGCCATCTTGCCTATTCCCTGTGGTTTACATATGCACAACATGTACAAGGTCGAAAAACAACATCCCCTGTTCTTGCTGATCTGGCCAGTCCCTCGCACCTAGACATAACACTACTTACAGCTGCACTGGAGAAATTCGTAGGCCTTTTAATATTGTGATTTCACTGTTAGAGGCACTTGGAGAAAAACCTTTCCAGAGAGAAGAGCTGTGTTTGTCTGCTGATGTAAAACTTGCATCTAGAGATTGAGGTATGAGGGTCCGCCTGACAAAGCCCAGAGGTTTTCTGTTTATATAATAAACTAGCACTAGCATGGGGAGGGTGGTATGGTCATTTAGCCCTATATCCACAGCTTTATGAAATGCTTTCCCCGTTTGTATTCTATGGAATTGTAACAATGCTGCTTATTTTATCCTTATGCATTCTGCTGATAGTACTGGCACGTGTAGTGTATCTTAGAGCACGATAGTTGAAATAAACATTTAAACTATACTGTGTCTCTTATTACGCGCGTTGTGGACAGGTATGAGTGAGTTATGAAAGGGTGTTCTTGCTCCTGCGAGTCCTGAGAGAGAGATACCGTGTTCTGGGTTGTCTAATCATTGGTAGCATTGTTGCTAATGAGACGCTACAGCTAGTCGGGTTGGGGTTTTAGGTGCTAAGGTTTATGGTCGGCTCACCACTATATTCCGAGGTCCTATTATCCTGTGCATAGCTCTGTGTATGTGCAGAATCCCTACAACAGAAGCAAAACACAAAAAGACACAGCTGAGAGAAAGACCCAAAAAATATAAATAGGAAGAGAAGAGAAAAGGTGAGCTCAAGACAAAATGTGCTTGAACATAGGTTTTGATGTGGGGAGAGAGAATTGAAATAGTAATACTCTCCACATGTAAAGCAATAATGTATCTGGTGGTCAATGGTGATTAGAGAAGCTATATGAAAGTACTGCACACATGGATATACTATTTGTTCCAGGTAACAAGTGGCAGAAACTATGAACTCCTTTCACAAAGGTAAGTGTCCTGTACTCCTGGATATTCATCACATTTTAAGTATGGAAAAATAGACAACTTATCACAGAAAAAAGGTATCAGAATCGGCCCTTTATCTCTAGAGGCGCCATGTAAGTTGATATAATGTAGGCTAAGAGAGGCAGTGGATCCACATACCATGCAACCAAGGTGGCCCTATTCAAATACCTTTCAACCAGAGAGACTATATGTAAGGAGAAATCATAGATCCAGGCATGGAGTGTGCTGACGGACACAGTACATCTACAGAAACCATGCATCAAGAGATCATGTGTTGGGATACATACCAGTCAACCAGAAGAAGCAGTGACCCACTGCTTCTTCTGGTTTCATAAATTCACGTTTGAATTATTCCTGATCATAACACCCGGGAACCTTCAGTAGCCATTGTTAACATAGCAATGTATGCTGACACTCAATGACATTGAAAACAGCCATTGACTACAAGCAACCAGCCTTATCCATGCTGTGACCAGTCTGCACAATGACTAGGCCTGGGCGGTGAACTCCGCTCCATTCGTAGAGTTTGCGGAGTTTTCTGCGCTCCACGGAGCATGCGGAGTTCTGAAAAACTCTGCTCTGCGAAGCAGAGTTTTTTTACTCGCTCTCCAACATTAAGTTGGCCAGCGAGAAAAATCCAACGCTAGACCACCTCCCAGAGAGATTTCTCAATGCGGGCGATCTCGGACGGTCGCTTCCACTCACGATGAGAAACCTTCTGTTCACGTTGGGGAAGGTGCTGCTCAAGTTGAACTTCTACTCGAGTGGCAGAAAGAAGCAGCGCCCTCTTGCGCGTGGTGCCATTTGCACTGATTTTATAGTGCGGGACAATAACTTGGCTGAACGGAACAACATAACGCACTCTGCCGCTCGCAGAACTCCACGTAGCGAGGCAGAGTTTTTTGTCACACGGAACTCTGGGACCTCACCCAGGCCTAACAATAACATGACCTGACACAGAGCTCTATCCCTCCCAGAGGCTTCCAAATGCCAGATGTTCGACCTCGTAACAGTGAAATATATAATGCAGAGCCTCATGAAAGGTGAGGCCGATGGGCTGCATGTGAATCTATTAGAAATAACAATGCTAGAGAACCCTAGTAGGTAAGTAACTTTTTTCTTCCTTGTCGTTGGATCCTTCATAAATTCATATGCTTAAATTCAGATTAACAAACAGTACTAAGAAAGCAGTGATAGATAGAGGTGAGGTGCGCCTTATATAAAAAGGTTCCAGAGCACCTCTTGCCCATTTGAAGATTTCTGGTTTGAACATTAATGCAGTAATACACTGCAAAAGTATGCATTGCCCTCCATGTTGCAGTTTTGCAAATTCTTATGAGAGCTTCATCTTCAAGAGTGCAGTTGTGGCAGCCATAAACCTCATAGAATAGCCTCTAATAATGCCAGGGAGAAGCCTGTCCATCATATTATGTGCCAAGGTGATGCCTGAGATGATCCATCTGGCCAAATTTTGTTCAGGTAACAGTTTACTTTTAGGCAACTGGCCATAGGCCACCAATGGTTGATCTGCATGATAGAAATCTTTTGGTGGTTGTTGATAGAACTTCAAACATATTTTAAAGTCAAGTAAATGGAGTATGCTCTTTTAATCACTTCTTAAGGATTCTTAGAAGCATACCTCAGGTCTGATATTTCAATTTTTTTTAACATATGGTGAAAACTGAATGGGTAACACCAAGAAAAGATCCAACTTTTCTGTCCATGCCCATATTATAAATAGACTCCACTTCAAACATAAGTATTCATAGTAGATGGGCCTCTTTTACCCAGATGCCGTCCAACTGTATAGAGTGGCCCTTGGAACTCTAGGAGATTGATTCTTCCAGACAAAGGAGAGGAGTTTATTCTGTACCTGTTCAATTATGAGTTTCAGGAAGCACAATCGGAGGGTTTGAGCTGTGTAACCTCCCTGCTCGCTAATGTAATGCAATATTGTTTTATAGTATGTTCGAACAAGCAGGGATGTTGCTCTGAAGCTCAGCAGGAGCAGCTTGAGAGCTAGATGAACTGCTCTCAACACCAGTAGGTTGATGTGGTAAGTTTTTTTTTGACAATCACATTACCTAGACCTGAAGACTATCAATGTGGGCTTGCCAACCTAACAGGGAAGCATGGGCACAAAAGTCCAACTCATAGTGTCCGGATGAAAGGCGACCATTTAGCAGATTGGTTGATAGTCACAACCAAGGGAAGAAATCGATTGCAGCCTTAGAAGGAGTTAATTCTTCTTCCCAGCTTTTGAGAACTGGCTCAACTGGTCTTCGAGGCACTGTTGTAACTGTCTCACCTGCAAGCGGACATTTGTTTTGAGCCCCAAAGAGATTAAATTTGAAGGGCTATTGATTGATTCAACTTTAGAAGTTTCTGCCACTTCATATGGAAAGATGACGGTATATCTTTGAAAGGATACATTCTTCATGATAGGTTACTGTGGCTGCTCCCAGGCAATGGACTGAACCGGACTTGCTGTAGACTTGGTGTGAATCACAGCGAGTCTCAGTTGTTGAAGCTCAGAGAATGTCATGTTGGATTGACACTGAGCTCCTTGAGGTATTGGTACCATTATATGCCAGTCAACCAAGTAGGGATAGACGAATATTCTCATCTTTCGGAGATCTGCTGCAACCACTGACATGCACTTCAATAAGGTTTGTGTTGCTGGCTTGAGGCTGAAAGGAAGGACCTTGTATTGCTTGTGGGCAATGCCAACCAGAAATCTTAAGAATTTGTGATGCTTCTGAATCGTCAGGTTGCGTACCTATGCATCCTGAAGATCTATGGCCGGGGGGTATATCTTTCCTATTATCCATCGGCTCAGGAAGTGACATTACTGCATTTCCCATCATCCATCTGAGCAGAAAGTGGCATCACCACCAAAACCGTCTTTAAAAGAAGAACCCAAGCAGGAGGACTTCTTTTCTCATCATCCATTAGCATAGGAAATGATATCATTGCATTCCCTATCATACATCTGCACAAGAAGTGACATCACTGGATTTCCCATCATACATCTGCACAGGAAGTGTGGTTTCCTGCCAAATCCGTCTTTAAAAGAAGAACCCAAGCAAGAAGACTTCATTTTCCATCATCCATCTACACAGGAAGTGACATCACTGCAGTTCCCATCTTCCATCTGCACATGAAGTGACATCAGTGGTTTCCTACTACCAGTCTTTAAAAGAAGAAGCCAGGCAAGAGGACTTCTTTTCCCATCAAACATCTGCACAGAAAGTGACATAATTCCATTTCCCATCTTCCATTTGCAAAGGAAGTGACCTAACTGGATTTCCCGTCATCCATCTGAACAATAACTAACATCTCTGGTTTCCTGCTAAAATCATATTTAAAAGAAAAACCCAAGCAAAAGGACCTCATTTCCCATCATCAAACTGCACACTGCCCACCGCACCCTGCGCTTTCCCCCCTCCCATGATCTACTTCTTGGCGACCGCAGTGCCGATGCATGCAACTGGTGCGCCCAAGTACTGTGCTTATACAACTATACAACAAGAGCAGCCCTTAGACCCATAGAAACCTGGGCAATTAGCAATTATTAAAAAACAGTAGTTCTCGTTGGTATCAATCAAGAACAAATTGCAATATTCAGTGAAATCACTGCCTACACTTATTCATATTGCAACATATGACCAACACTTAAAAATTAAACTCAGGTTAAGACTTTATCAACAATTATTTACCAGGTAATATTGTGCAATTATTATCAAAACATATGCATGAGGTGTGTCCGAGAGGAAAAACCACAACCAAAAAGTAGTGAAAGTTAAAAGTGACAATGATGAGAATTTGTGTTTCCAACAAACAACTGTGTGTGATTCTTAATTATTTAATGATCAAAATAAAGTTTGTTGTTCAGTTGTCAACAATGTTTCAACCCTCACAGGGATCTCATCAGGACAATTTCGATAAAGGGACATCTGTGACAAATTAATCAATGGATTACAGTATGGGTTGTGTGAAAATGGTTTGTTGCATGCAAGAGTAATGGAGAAACGATACCTGCAAAGGCAGACTCCCAGAAGGAGAATAATTGGTCCAGATATATTAGTGTAGCACCACTTACACATTATTGTCGTCAACAAGTGAACAACATAACATTACATAACATGTGATATGCCAAAATCCGAAACATCTGTTGTGAGGTCTGGAACAGGACAGTATTCCTGCTTTGGTCATATTCTTTGAACTAGAAAGTTACAGGCGTAAACTTCCTTTCCTTTCTGTGATAGAAGGACCAGTTTCACTGCTTCTTTGAACTGAAGGATGCAGACTTCCAATGAACCACACCTCAATGGTATTGAGAGTAACCTTCTTGCACAATATTCTACACTTATTTGTCTGTTATTTTCTTCCGCTCTTCCAAGTGCTTTGTGAGGCGTCTGCCAACTGGAGGCAAGAACAAAAGACGGGGAAAAAAGGGGAGTCACTGCTCTGCAGGTTTTTCAATGGCCGCTGCTATTTGTTAGCCACTTCTTTTCGTGGTCTTGCAAGAATGGCGTTACAGCTACTGAGGGGGTTTAAACCCCTTGGTGCTGGTAATGCCTGTCATGAGGTTTGTACTGATGTTTTCTGTACTTCTTACATTTTTTACAAGCCCACAGTCCTGAGGATCTCCAAAGCGGTCTTCAACTTACGCATGGTTTAGAATTCTCTATCAGGCTTCTGGTTTCAGGCTGGTAACGCAGAGTCATGAGAAAGGGCCAGACCGTGACGGTAGCCACGTGTGGCTATGCCCACTATATTTTCAGCAGTCCCAATGACTTGACTGGAGACCACTATCCTCTCTTTGAGAAATCCTGCCTTTCTTCTCTAGATAGGTTTTCCTGAAAATACTGAAAAGTCTCCCAGAGGGACCAGTCATACCACCAGAGTAGGGCAGTGGTCCTCACTGTCTTAATTGAAGTTTCTGATGTATCACAAAGCGTTCGATCAGCTGCATCCATTTTCCTGCCTTCCTTTTCAGAAGGTACCATTAAAGATGGCGAAGTGGGATGGAACTTCTTCACAGTGGTCACTATGACACAATCAGGAGATGGCCAGAAACGAGGAAGAGAGTGTCTTGTTCAGGTGGCTTATATTTTTTCTGTAAGTGTGCTGCAACAGACTTTGGTAGTGCTGGAGTGAAAAAATGACTCCATCGCATATCCGACAAGCCCTGGAACTAGGAGAAGCAGCAGAATGGTGGTGCAGGTGCAATGAAGCACTGGTGAGAGATTCTGCTAAACTTAATATTCCGATCCCAATTATACAGACAAGCCCTTCAGTCATCTTTGGGACAATACCAGTCCCCCGCATCCTTTCTTGTCAGCAGAAACGTTATGATACAATTCCAAAACAAACCGCAAACACATTATTACCCTTTTTCCATATACTATAAAGCCTTGAGTAAGCCCCGTGCCAACTGGCAAGACAGCGTGAAGCATGTTAGCTACCTTTCCAAATCGAATATGGCTACCAAATCAAAAAGGAAAAAAGTTAATTAAATATGCTACTGATGTGCAACAACGAATGATCGACAGTAAAAGAGTTTTATCGGGACACAAGAGTAAGAATAAAGTTTATTCAACAATTACAATCATTCGGAAAAAATAAATCCATGTTGGATTATTATCATATGCCTAGTTTTACAAGAGTAAAGGTACATCTAGTCCTTTTTCCGACCTAGGTCACGTATTGTTGTGTCAGTATCGGGCCAAAGGTTGTCTGATACCATTTCTAGAGATACCTTGTTTTGGTCTCAGAATGTTGGCAAGCATGAGATATATCAGGGCCAGTTTGATGAGGCTGGCAGTACTTTGTGCACTGGGTAGAGGGTGCAGAATTCCATGAAACATACAACTCGTCTTTTCAACCTAACTGCTTTGCCAATGCTTTTGCGATACTGTTCAGCATTGGCAAAAAGAAAAGCTCTTTTCCGATACTGCGTGGCATTATCAAAAGAAAAAAAAAGACTGTGACAGAAGGCTGGGTAGCAATGGACGAGAGGGTCAGGGGGAGTGAGTGGAGAAGTGAACACTGGTGGAGCAATGAGATGTGGACGGAGGAGCAACTGAGGAGAAGGAAATAAAAAATAAAAAAGCTTAGTTGGGCGAAGCAATGAAAGAGCTGAGGTGAGGGAGGAGAGAGCAGCATGGAGTGGACAGATATTTAAGAGGGGAAACAGCACATGAGGGAGAGAGCAAGAAAAGACATGCACTCTCTTGGAGTGCTGAAAGCAAAAGAAAAATGTAGTTCCCTGAATGTAAGCAGTGGAAGGATACAAGGCATCTAATCAATAAAATTGTAAAGAAGCTATGCTCTAGGAGAGGAAAAAACACAAGAAGAGAAACTCATTGAATGATAAGCAAGCAAATAAAAGTCACAAGAAAGCCAACCAAGGGTAAGCAATGATCTGGCCCAAAGCCAACTGTATGTTTTGGTATGGTGGACAAGAGCTTTTTGACAACCGCCCCTTTCTGTAGGCGAGACCTAAAATACCCAAGGGGTGATGATCTTCGGAGAGAACATATCATGAGCATGATGTGTATGTAAATCCAGTTATCTGTTGAAACGTGTGACAAACTTTCAGAGAAAATGTTTTCATTGTTTCCACTCTGAATCACAGGTTTTAACCACAACATAATAACGCCTTAAAAATCAGCAGGCTATATGATGGATACTATCCCACACCAGATTAAAATGAGGGCTACGGTACCTGTGGATCTGGATTGATGGTAGTGATGCTGCTGAGGCGCACAGTTGGAATCTCTGGCAGAACTGGAAATATCTGATCTTGCAAACGATGAATCAACGGCCCTCTCCACCAGATGACGTTCTGAAGCAAAGTATGAGAGAGGTACTTACAGATCTTCTGGTAGAATGTGGACATCCCACGCAGTTCTTCCTTGGTCTGCATGGAAAAAGGGAGAGTAGATATTAAACTAAGCAATGGCCTCAGAGAATAGAAACAACCATCTGGAGCTAAAATATAGAATTGAAACCCTTACGCTTCACATCATAGTCAATCTAACTACTGCTTACGATAGCTATACCAGGGCATCCGAACTTCTCTAATGAGAGTTATGTCTGATCACTGGAAGTCATCCTGGGTTACTAAAAATGTTTGACTATGTTAAAATAATGACCACATTCAATAAAACCACAATGGTGGTCAGCACAGACAGGCTTACAAGTAATGACCAACCCAATGTATCAAGAGTGGTTAGCAACAGTAATGTATGACAACGTTTTGTCAATATGACATGCCTTCACAGGCTTTAACATTATTAAATCTTTCCAACTTAGCATGAATCATCTGCAATTATGACTTTTAAATGGGTTTTAGAAATGCAATCTTTTTAATTGTTTTATCAGCAACAGAATATGAAACACTGGGCTTCAAATGTAAAAGAGAATACAAAAGAAATAGAAAGCGTATCAATCACATTCCACTTAAATTCCAAGTTCATTTCATGTACCGGCAAGGAATGAGGAATATTCAATGAAGTACTCAATTAATTAAACAGTTTGTTCCAACAGCGATTACATTTTGTTAAAGTGCTTTGTGCAATAGCTGTTTGGTATGCCATTTCGAAAGCCTTGTTCAAGTCCTTCCTCCATTCAAAGAAAGAAGGGACAGAGGAGTTTTTCCAGGTTTTAGAAATGAGTTGTTGAGAGATAGTCATAGAGTCGTATTTAAAGTTTGGCGGACAAGATACTCCATCAAAATGTGATGGATATCCCAGCCACTGTGTTACAAGTGCGAAAGCTATAATACAGTTGCCCAAAGAGGCCGTTTGTGATGGGTGTTTGTTTAGATAGCCATAAAGACCACTTATCAGCCCAGTTTTAGGAGTAGTCCTGTTTGGTTTCTCCCAAACAGACGTATAGGTGGGAATGGAATACTTCTATCAAACTCTAATTTTAAAAAGCTATTGTGGTGCCATGGGAAAGTAAAAGCTGCATCTTCAAGGAAAAAGTGTCAGATTTGTAAATGTTTAAAGAAATAGGTTTTGTGTATGTTAAATTAATTTTGTAGTTAAGTAAAAGAATTTCAGTGTTTGATTATGAAACAAAATCCCATAGTTTAATGAAGCATAGATCATGAAAATATTTGTCCTGAGAGATATCAGGCAGTTTGGGGTTACTGTTAAGTAGAGATACAGAGTGAAATTAGGCAATATGTAACAACTGAATGATATCATTTTAGATCTTCCCATGGTACCCAGCGTCTTTAATCTAACCTTCTTTAAAAAAAATTGGATGGCCAAAAGGTATGTAGTGTGTGGAATAAGACTTTCAGTACAGTATTCATTTTAATCTGATTAATTCAAACAATCAGTAAATGCAATAATTTTGTCTCCAAGCACAAGAATATCAGTTTCTGAAAATACATACTTTTACATCAATTTCCATGATTTTAATTTTTGACAAACAAAGTCAATTGATAAAACTTTTTCTGGAAACATAAGCAAGTTACTTACCTTCAGTAACACTCTTTCTGGTGGATACTCTATCTATCTGTAGATTTCTCACCTTGAGAATACCCGGAAATGCCAGACTCGATACAGAGAGGTTTTGCATTTATACTCCTGTGTGCTAGTAGGTTGCGCCGCATTGCTCTGCGGTGATTCCATACCTCGCCAGATTTGATGGAGCTGAGCCACGTATAAGTGTCACCCCTGCTCAATGATGTCCGTTTTTGAATCTTTCTACTTGTGCGCCCTGTGACACAGAGTGCTAACACAAATTGTTGATGATGGCGTGGAGGGTCTGGGGAATGTAATCAGATTAGTAGGATCAAGTGGGTAAAGTGGCGTTCCCACGGACTGTCAAGGCAGCAGTGTTTCATGAACTTGGGCACCCACGTTGCAGTTTGGCAGATGTCCAGAACAGATCGCCACCCTTGCCAATGACATCATAGTGGTCTTGGCTTGGATGGAATGAGTCCGCAGGGCTTTCAGGTGGATAGTGTGCAGCAATTTTTGATGCAGAGGACTATGCACCTTAACCGGGTTCACTTCTGCACCACCCTATCCTTTTTCACTGCAAAAAACCTTACAAAGAGCTGGTCGTCCACACACTGGTCCTTTGTGTGGTCAACATTAAAACTCAGTGTTCCTTTAGGGTCTAGACTATGGAGCCTCTCCTACTCCTTCGAGGTATGAGGCGGGATAACAAACATTGGCAGGGTGATAGATTGGCCTACCGAAAGGGAGTCACAAACTTTGGTATAAAGGCCCCCTGGGACCTCAGCACCAATTTGTCTAAGAAGGTGGTGTAGGGTGGTTGTACCAAGCAGCACACTGACATGATAGTGACGAGGAAAACTGTTTTATTTCAAAATGTTTTTATTGGTTTCAGTTTTGCAAAACACATACAAAACAAACAACGGTGGGAGGCACCAGCATACCTTACAGATCAAGAGATACAGGAAACTCAAATGACATGTTCATCTTGTGTACTAGGACTCGACCTGAGATAACAACAATCTTTATGTACCTCATCTGGATGAGGGGGAAGTTGACCAATAAGACATCGTTTTTTTTGTTTTTTTTTACTCCCAGCGTGGGTCTTATTATCTAATTCGCATTTGCGACCCACCTACAACCATTCTTCCCACATAACTCAAAAACAAAACTAAACAAACAGTAGTATCATGGAATCACAAAGTCACGGTTGGTCAATGGTGTGGACTGGCAACTGTGGGCCGGGCCCGAGACAGATCCCCCAAGCCTCTCCTCCCAAGAGTCACAGTCGTCCAGTGTGTTTGATATCAAAGAGATGAAGAGCCCTCAACCTGGGGCCACAAGTGAAGAGGGGAAAACCTTCAGACAGGTACTCAACCAGGGGGGCCCCAGTATAGTCAAACCCTGTTCTAGTGTCTTCTACTATGTCCACCATTCTTTCCATTGCCAGAGCTCGCCATAGCCTAGCATGCCATTGTGTAAGGGAGGGGGCCTCCACCTTCTTCCACGCTGCAGCTATTGCCATTTTGGCGGCCCCTAAGCATAACCACATAACAGAGCGGTCCCCGTGGGTTTGGCGTTTCAGAGTAGGGTCCCGAATCCCCAAGAGAGTGTGTTCCATTGTAGTGGGAATTGCGTAACCCAGTATCGTCTTAATTTGGATAAGATTTATTTCCAGAAGGGCTGAATTGAGGGACAATCCCACCAAATATGCTTAAAATCTCCCAGGAGCCCGCAACCTCTCCAACATCTATCGGAGGTGTTAGGGAATATTTTGGTCAACTTCTGGGGGTGCAAGTACCACTCGTACATAATTTTATAGTGATCCTCTCTTAGAAACATGGAGCGATTGTATTTGAAAATGTCCTTATACAAGGAGCCCCATTGTTTTTCCCCCAGCGGAGTAGTAAGAAGAGAATCCCAAAATCGTTGGTGTCTAGGGGTGGAGCGGGGACTCAGCGTCCGTATGAGTGAGTAAAGGAAAGAGATGGTCCCCCTAGAGGATGCCCCCGATTGAGCGAATTTTTCAATTGGGAGTAAGTCTCTGGTTGCAGCTAACCGGATCTGAGGTTGTTGTACCCAGTGTTTGAGTTGTATGTAGTGGAATTTTTCAGAGGGCTGAAGCTTGAAACTTTTGGTGTATTCCTCAAAGGTCAACAACTTCTCCCTTAAAAAGATCAGAGATCATAGGCAACCCCCCTCCCGCCAGGCTTCGAACGGACCCTCTTGATGAGCCGGTGGGAACTCGAGTTTAAAGTGAATGGGGGTGTAGGGAGAAGGGAAGGTGGTGAGGGGCACTGATCTGTTAAGGTTATCCCACACCTGCAGAGTCATAGCCGTGGGGGTATTAATATAAGCATTTAATGGCTGATTTTGTTTTGACTTCCAGAGGAGGTCCCAGATCGTCCTAACCACTATTTGACGGTCCATATTGAGCCAGAGTTTTTCCGATTCGGGAAGGGACCAATCTGTGATTACCCGGAGTTGCGCCGCCCTATAATAGCCCAAGAAGTCCGGGAGTGCTAATCCCCCTTCCAATCTCACCTTAGTGAGCAGACGGTAGGATAAACGTGCCCTTTGCCCCTGCCAAATGAACTTAGTGATCATCTTTTTCAGGTCAACGAATAGAGCCCATTCCACCGGTATCAGTAGGCCCTGAAAGAGGTAAAGCAGCCCGGGAAGCACATTCATTTTAACGGCATTAATGCGTCCTATCCAGGAGGTATAGGAGGTTCTCCACCTGGTCAGATCCGCCTTAAGCTGCCGCAGCAAGGGAGGATAGTTAGCCCCGTAGAGGTTCGATAGCTTAGGGGTAAGTTTAACGCCCAGATACGTGATGTCCTTATGCGTGTTTTGAAAAGGGGACAGTTCTTCCACAGCTCTCATGGTTTCCCTGGGAAGTGTCAGATTGAGGAGATAGGACTTTGATAAATTGACTTTAAACCCCAAGGCCTTTTCAAAAGAGGTGAGCTCATTTTGGATTGCCGGGAGAGAGGACAACGGCCTTGTGATTGGGAGCAACACATCATCTGCGAAGAGGGAGATTTTGTGTTCGTCTGTCCCAAAAGGCACCCCACCTATGTCTGGATTGTCCCTGATTCGTTCCGCGAAGGGTTCAATACTGAGGTCAAAGAGCAGGAGGATAGCCGGCAACCCTGTCTGGTACCCCGCGTGAGTCCAAAGGGTTCCGAAGTGACCACATTTACCAGAATCCGCGATCGAGGACGGAGTAGTTAGCCTGTACCATGGCTATAAAGGTCTCGTTAAAACCAAATTTCCTCATTGTTCGCGTCAAGAAGGCCCAGTCAACCCGATCAAAGGCCTTCTCCGCGTCTAGTGAGAGAAGGGATGCAGGGGTGCCTTTTTTCTGCACTTTTTCGATGATGTGTACCACTCTCCTCAGATTGTCATGTGTTTGCCTCCCCTTAATGAACCCTGTTTGATCCGCCTTAATGAGATACGGCATGAAGCGCGTGGCCAGAATTTTAGAGTATAATTTGGCATCCAGGTTCAGGAGCGCAATAGGCCTGTAAGAGGCACAATTTGTACGGTCCTTTCCTGGTTTAGGGGTAACTGAGATTAACGCTTCCCCCATGGAGGGGGTCACCTGTTGCGTGGCTGCAATATCATTAAATAAGGACACCAAACGGGGAACCAGCTCGGGGGCGAAAGTACAATAGAAGTGAGCATTTAAGCCATCAGGGCCAGGAGCTTTTTGCAATTTAAGTGTGTCTATGGCCTTTTGCACCTCCTCACAGGAAATTGGTCTACTTCAGTCCTCATTCGTGGAGGCTGGGATCTGTGGTAGCACGAGCGTTTCTAAGTATTTCTCTTGGTCATCAACAACCAAGGGGTCCGCAGTGTATAGGTTCTGGTAGAAATCCCCAAAGGCTCTGGCCTTCCCCTCCTCACTTTTCTGAGATGACCCATCTTTATCCACAATCTGCGCTATATGCCCTTTTTCCTGCTTCGCTCTAAGTTGTCTTGCCAAGAGGGCTCCAACTTTGTTTCCCCCTTCGTAATTTCGGGCTTGTAGTCGCAGGATAGTTTTTTCCGCCCCATTGGTGTAAATAGCTTGTAATTCTCCTTTTAGCTGTGTAACTTTTTTTAGGTTCTGAACCGAGGGGTTGACCATATGAGCCCGTTCTGCGTTTTGTAACTCCCCCTCTAGGAGTAATCTCTACCCCTTACGCTGATTTTTTAATGTGGTTGCCAATTCGATGCATTTCCCCCGTATGACCGCCTTGAAGGCATCCCCATTATTGGCAAGAGAAGTCAGTACGGGGTCGTTAAAGTCAAAGAATTCTGTGATTGCTTTTCTTAATTCATCCCTAAGGAGACGATCCCTGCTGAGAAAGTTAGGGAAGTACCATCTGGCGTGTTTGGCATGCAGGGGCCAATCTAGTACCAACTCTAGAGGGGGGTTATCTCAAAGACAAATCGGATGGAACTGGCATCCTGAGAGCGTGTGAAGTAGGGATTGGCTAATGAATGCATGATCTATTCTTGAGTAGCTCCTGTGAGAGTGAGAGAAAAAAGAGAAGTCCCTTGTCGAAGGATGAAGACCCCTCCAGGCTTCCACAAGACCCAAGCCCTGTAATGCCGATTTAAGTGTCTTGCTAAACACTCCCCCTGTTGCCCTATGTGGATGGGTAGTGTCTAATGACGGATCCCAAATAGAGTTAAAATCTCCCATTAAAAGGATGTGCCCTGTAGCGAATCCCTCCAGTGTGGCCAGAAATGTGTTCAGAAACTCTTGTTACCCAACATTGGGTGTGTAGACTGTTGCAAAAGTGCATGATCTACCTCTCAGCTCACCTCTGACCATCAGGAATCTCCCTGCCTTGTCTGATTTTGAATCCTGAAGGAAAAACGGGACAGAGGAGTGGAAGAGGATAGCCACTCCATTGTATTTCGTGCGTGCGGATGAAAGAAAAATCTGTGGGAAGACCCTGTGTTTCAGCCGCTGTTCATCTCTTTTTTGGTAGGTGGGTTTCTTGCAGGGCAGAAATTTTTACATTATGTTCCAATATAAACTTCCACATGCTATGTCTCTTATTAGGGGAGTTAAGTCCCCTCACATTCCAAGTTAAGCAGTTAACCGACATTATTCATAAAGAGAATCTCTCTTCTGCCCCTCAGAGTTTGCCTATGAAAACCGAAGACTCCTCCCGTCCTCCAAAGCCCCCCCACCCTGAGCCCGACCACATAGTCCGATCGAAAAGTTCAGTGATACCAAAACATACTCAACAATAACATGTGTGAACTAGAACGTTGAGCTCCGAGGTGCTCTGTCTCAGAAGAGAACCTCAACTTGAGCATCTCCTGGGGCAGACCCATTACCGCCGCCCAGGCCCTCCCCAAAGCTAGTTGATATGATTTTAGAATTAGCCAATGTTCGTTGTCAGTCTAAAAGACTATAAGATATAACTTTTCCCCCCTCTTATACGTGTAATACCCTGAGCCTCCGTGGAGGCTGGGTGACTCAGTGTCATCTTCGAATGGGGTCGGACCCCCTTGAATTCTGAGCGCCACAGTACTTCACTAGACTGTAACTACAGTTCAGAATTTTTACCGGACCGCAGAGTCTCTTCATGTGTCATCCCAACGTTTTCTTGCCGCCTCTTCTCTGTTGCAGCCACGGCCCTCCATCGCGTCTCTCCATTCGCGAGTCTGTTCCTGTGCCTCTTGCTCCCTCGACTGCTTCTGGGTGGAGATGTCAAAGCCCAGGATGGATGCTGCTTCCTCAATTTCTGTACAATGGAAGCTTTTGCTGTCCCACGAAAAGGCCAGGCCACAGGGATATGTCCAGCGGTACTTTATTTTGCGCTCCCTCAGGGCTTCTGTGATCGGCCGGAACTGCTGGCGCCGAGCAAGTGTTGCTTGGGCCACATCTTGACAAAACCAGCAAGAAACATTCTGAAATGTTATTTTTTCAAGAGCACATGCTTTCTGGAGAATCAGTTCTTTGATTTTGAAGGAGCTGAATTTTGCCAGTACATCCCTGGGTTTTTTGGAGTCTCCTGGTGGTCGCGGCCCCACCCTGTGGACCCTCTCGAGCCGCACCTCCAGGGCCTTTCTCTTCCAGCACTGTCGCAAACATCCCCACTATGAAAGCCTCCAGGTCAGGGCCCTCGCAGCCTTCCTCCAGGCCCCTCACCCGGATGTTGTCGCATCAAGAGCGATTCTCGAGGTCCTCGCACTTAAGTATGGTGGCCCTAAGTTGGTTGCGTAGGTCAACAGAGCCTTCTGAAAGAGGCTGCACACGATCAGCCAGTTCCTGGCACCTCGCTTCCAGGTCTAAGTTGCGTGTCCCAATCGAGTCCACATCTGCTTGCAGGGCCATCAATTTTCCTCCCATCTCTGCTTTTAAAGCATCGAACGAGGCCCCCATATCCGCCTTAATATCCTCTCAGAGCTCCTTTTTGAACTCCCTCAGCGACGCCATCAGGTCCTCTCTTGTAAGCGCCATGTCGCCTCCGGTAGGGGCCCTTCCTTCTTTATCTGCGCCCAAGGTGGCTGGGGTGAAGTAGTTGGAAACTTTAGTGTTCTGCGCTTTCTTTGGCGGCATATGGACCGGGACACGGTGTCAGCCAGAGGCCCCCCTGTAGTGAGGTGATGAAAAAGTGGTGCGGGAACTCAGTGAGAAGGCGCAGAGATCCTGGCGCGCAGCGCCGCTGTCTGGGGCCACCGTCTCACAGCAATCGGGGCTCCCCGTGCCCCAACCATACACCACGGTCTCGCACTGGTCACGTCTCGGGGCTCCGGGTGGCTGCCCCAGATTAGAACAGGCGTTGATATGCAGGAGGTCTGCTCTGAGGCACAGTCATGAGGCTGTATTTTTAAGCCCGAGGCCTCCTGTCCCCGCCATGTTAGGGTCAGGCAACTCAGCTCCAGGGGTCCTCTGTAGATGCAGGCAGGTCAGGGGCCCCCTCCGCGCTCCCGGGTGCAGTGCGTAAAGTATTTATTCTCCTGGGGTCCTCCTCCTCAATTTATGGGCCCCCACTTCTCACCTCGGGGACCATGCGGGGGATTTGTTGTACTTGGACGGGCTGCGACGGTGATGAATCGCGCTCATATCATTGGGCGGGTCTGCGCGTCGGGACTCGTTCTCGGGGTTCAGGGTGGCTCCCCCAGGTCAAAACAGGCGTAGATATGTAAGGGGCTTGCTCTGAGGCCTAGTCACAAGGCTGTATTGTAATGCCTGAAGCCGCATGACCCTCGCCATATTTGGGCTAGGCAACCCAGCTCCAGTGCTCCTCAACAGCTGCAGGTAGATCAGGGCCCCCACGCTCCCGGGTGCAATGCGTTGGATAGTGCTTCTCTTGGGGTCCTCCTCCGCAATTTATGGGCCCCCTCTCCTCACCTCGGGGACCATGCGAGGGATGTGATGTGCTTAGACGGGCTGCAGAGGTGATAGACCGCGATCAGATCTCTGGGCGGGTCCGCGTGTCAAGCCCCATTCATAACAGCACAACGCGGACACGGCCGCCGCCTCTCGCCGGTGTCCCTTCTGCAACTTAGTGGCCCTCCCCGCAGGGATCACCGCCGCCAAACTTCTCCCGGGGCCGGGCCCCCATCCTGAATTGAGCCCCACGGGCCCGGTCCTCACAACAGTGCTCCGCAGACAGAGTCTAAAGCCTTTTCATTGCCACAAGAGGGGTCCCCCATTGTCCAGCAGAGTGGGGGACCCGGTTGGGAGCATTTGTAGGCGGTAGAATGCCTCCGATCTGGCTAGTATCATCAGGCCTGGCGCGGAGCCGATCGGAGTTACATCCGTTCGGCCATGATGGTTGGCCACGCCCCCAGGAAAGCAGTATTAATTGTAAGGAGTCTCACGTAGAAGCTATGCACTGGCTCAAAGGACGTGCATAATGGGAATGTCATAAATAAATTCAAAACCCATTGTAGCATGACAAATAGCTTCTGAGCAAACCTGTGAGTTAAACCTTTTTAAAAAACGCATCACAACCAGCAACTTAAATAAAGACGGTTTGTCAAGTAAATATCAAAAGCCAAAAAGGGCAAATAAACAACCTTTTACTGTGCCCACCGTAAGGGCTTGCTGGCCTAACAAAAGAACAAACAACAAAATGTCTAAAAAAATGTTGCAAAGGGAAATCTAGCCGCAAGGATAACATCAACCACCTTGGTCAGCAGATTAAAAGCACTTAACTGCAACTCCTCCATCTCCACGTATGGAGGTGTCCATTGTGGAGATTTGAGTGTAGGACTCTGCCATGTTGCTGAAACAGTAGGTCCTCTTGAAGTGGTGGCTGGATCGGAGGACAAATGCTCAGGAGCTCTTAGTTCCACCCAGTCCTGACCCAGTCCAGTGTGATTCAGATGACTTGGGCTCAGTGCTGACCCTAGTGGAAAGGTGTACAATTGCCCTATGTCCCATCGCAGCCGGAATTCATCTCCTACCGAGTGCCCTGGAGGAAATTCTAGCATGCAAAAGTTCTGACACTGCACATTGTCAACAGGGGTGTATAGATCTAACCAGGGAGCATCCCATTGGTCGAAAATGCTCTGCGCCTCCCAGGTTGTAGATACCACTTTTGGTCTGTCAGGAGACATCTGCTCAGGTAGTCCACTTTGGTATTTAGAAACTTCACCTAGTTGTTGGTAACCAGAAATGTTCAGCTGATCCAGCCACCTTCAGCGACCTAGGGCTAACTGATACGGGATCCAGGACCCCACTTCGCCAGGCTTGTTATAGTACCACATGAAAGTCATGCTGTCAGTGAGGACCTGTATGAGCCTCCCTTTGATGGATGGGAGGAAAGCTTTTAGGGCCAGATGGATTGCCCGAAGCTTCAGAAGACTTATGTGGAGCCAGTTCTGCGACACAGTCCAGAGATCGCTTATCTCCGCCTCTCCCAGGTGACCCCAACCAACCCCGTAGTGATACATCTCGCACAACCCTGAACTATGGGTGGGAAAGGGTGAGTTGCCTGTCGCAGGTCAGGCTGGAGTTCATCATCCCCCAATGCGGACCCTGAGCCATCTCCTGAGAGATCTGAATGAAATCGGAGCAGCAGCTCAGATGCTTGGCCCACTGGAATCTGTGGTTCCATTCCAAGGCCTGCAAATCACACATGGTATTTGAAATGAGGAGACTGTGGAACCTCATAGCGATCCTGACAGAGAACCCGTACTGATCCCGAAACAGCGAGATCATATCCTGAATGCCACAGACTTGCAATGGTGGGTGAAGGCCTTTTAAACCACAGTGTCCATGATGGCCCCAATAAAAGGAATCATCTGTGTGAGGGACAAGTGGGACTCCGGCTCATTTTTGGTGAACCCCAGAGATGTCAGAAGTTTGTCCATTGTCTGAAGGTGGTCTGTGACTGACTATGGCCGACACTGCATTTAACAGCCACTCATTAAGGTACTGGAACATATGCATCCCCTCACCTCTGATAATGTGCAGCAACCACCAACATGACATTCTTCAACATCCAAGTGGCCGAGGTAAGGTCGAAGGAGAAGTGTAAATTGGAAGTGTTCTGACTCCACCGTAAACCGCAGGTAATGCAAAATTACATGTAAATGAAAATACATGTCCTACATGTCCAGAAACACCATCCAGTCTCTGGGGTCCTGTGTACAGAGCGGAAAGAAACTGTGACAGAGTGAGCATTTTGAATTCCTGTACTCAGAGAAACAACATTAGGCAGAGGCCTCTGTCTTTCTTTGGAGCAAGGAAGTAGTACAAGTAGCCCCCCCACCCCTTGGCTCTCTCTGAGTTTGGCACCTGCTCGACAGCATCCTTGGTAAGGATAAAGTTAGCTTCCTGCATCAAGATTTTGGAGTGATCTTCCAAAAGTCGCTGTGGGTTGGGAGTAAGATGGAATAGAGAAGAAATTAAAGGCAGGACATAGCCCATTTCAATAATCTGCAAGATCCTCCTGCCCAATGTGAAGGATCTCCAGATGGGGAGAACAGTCACCTCCTTCCTCCTACTGGCTGGCATGTGAAGGCAAACTTAAGTCGCTTGGTAGCCTCTGCAGCGGGGGACGGGTGGGGGAGGGGTTGGAGAATTGCTGCCTCTGTTGGTGGGAAAGGCCTCGGCCAGGTCTGCTGCTGCTGCAGAGGTTGGGAGGGCTGGCACGGACAGTAAGTTATCCCCCAGGAATAGCCCCGAATGTTTTTTTTATTTTTGATGGAGCCTGCTGTGGCATGACTGTCCTTAAATCATTCTAGTGGTGAGTCAGCCTTCTTGCAAATAACCTGGATCCATGTAAGGGCAGGTCTATTAAGGATGCTCGCACATCTCCTGAAAACCTGTTGATCACATTCAGGTGTGCCTCCTAAAAACAACAGGTGCAAACAGCTTTACCTTGCAAGTCTGTAGTGTTGAGGTTAACACACAAAACATATTTGGCCGCGTCCCAGGAATCTTATATTTTTGGGGATAAAGAGGTCATGAGCAAGATCTCACTCGTCATGTCCCACAAAGCATGGGTGTACCAAACCAAAAGGCATACTGCGTTGATGGATCTACGTCCCAAGCCAGCTGAGGTGAAACTTCAGTTTATTTAACTCTCAATCCAAAGAATTGGTAGGAAAATAATTATGATTCACGTTAAGTTGATGCATGCACCACCAGACTTTCCAATGTTTTGTCTGGAAATTTGGATAACTGAGGAGTGGCCTACGTTGCCTAGCCACAAGTTGACTAACTGAAGGGCCACAATAAGGCTTAGCCAATGTCATCATTAGGGTGTCAGGAAACAAATTACTGAATGGCAATAATGGCTCAGCCCTGGCTGAAGAATTTCAATGAGTAAATTAATATTTTTCAATAATGGGGAAATGTAGGAGTTTAGCTGGCCTTCATACCAACACTGTAAAAGAGACATTTTCTTCCATTGGTAGCCCATGTAGCAGTCTGGTTCAGAGTCTGGTGATATATCTAGTCCACTGGCTTTTTTGAAGTGAAAGTCTTCATCAATGTCAGTGTAATCAGTGTAATGACGGGGAAGTGAATCGCCCGCTCCTTATCTTTATCATTGTCATGAGGGACATAAGGTATGTCTTGAACTGCATCAGAGTCATGTGTATGTAACAAAAAAAACATGTGATTGTATCAATGGTTAATGTTGGCTCTTGTTTGTCAAAGGAGTGCAAGCTGTAACGTTCTAGATTATTAGGCAAATGAAAGGCTCTGAAGGTCCCAGAGGTGACAGTAGTATTAAGAGGTGTTACAGCACACGACTGAAGCATATAACCAGAGATGTGTTTGAGAAACTTGTGGACCTACAAATCATGATTGGGGTCCCATGGTAGTGTAGTGTGTGGATCCCTATATAAGAACATTAGTACAGGCAGCAAGTCATGACAGAAGTACAATGGAAGTGCAATATGAAGGTCCCAGTGCTGGAAAAGCAGGGAGTGGCGCGGGGTGGCATGGGTGGGAGTTGGGATTGAGCTACTATGACATAGTGTTGTGTGGGCACTGATACTGGATTGACTGTGACTTTACCGGTTGTCTTTGGAGTGCTCTGGAAGTTCTGCTCATGGATTCCACTGTGCTCCTTATCCGTGTTGAGGTGCACTGATAGAGCTTAGTGTGGGTGTCAGTACTGGAATAATATTACTGCTGCAGGTGAGGATAAAAAGCATTGGAGGAGTGGTGTATGTGTGTCAATACTTAGAGTGCAGGACTTCTGCATCTCAGGTTTAAGTTATGTAAGTAGAGGCGTTTGGGGGTACTGGAATAGCAGGGCGTGCTTTGGAACAAAAATGAGATTAGAACCTCTGGGTGCTTCATAAGAGTAATATTACTTTGGCCTATAAAATGATGTTCTCAGCAGAGATCAAGGACAGGGTAGATCTATTCCAACTTAGTGGGGAACAAGTGGAGTAGATATTTATGGGTCAAGGTGACTCATGATGATATCAAGAGCAGTAACACCTCCGCACAGAGTGATTTCTATTACACGCAACATCGTTTGCATATAATGAAGTTGAGAGAGGATGAGAAATGTTTTCGGTGGATGGGGCTGGAATTATCTTTGCCACATGCAAGAGTCTACAAAGGTATTGGGGCCATATCTTTTGGAAGCTTAATGGGATCTTTCATGTTGGTATTGTCAGGGATTATAAATTAATATTACTTGGGCACTCACCTCTGATCTCATTTAATATCACAGGTATATATTTCTATGCCATCTCTGTGGCCAGAGTGGTGCTGGCGCCATAGTGGTTGTTAAATGAGGCTCCTAGCCCAAATGTGTGGTGGCAAGAATTTTGAATCATCTATTCTCTTGAAATGTCGAACGTAGAACTAGATACTAGATTAATTCGGAATTGGGACCTGCTCAGGGCATGGATGCTTGTGGTTCTGCCTGGTCATGATTGGCTATCATTGTAATATTTTGTAGTATATGGATTTCTTTTGACGACTTGATATTTATAACACACTTTGCACTTTATGCCCCCCCCCAATTCGGTAACTGCTTCCCTCAATGATTTCGGATAGTCCTCTGGCTTTTTTTGGCACTCTTCTTTGTTATGAATTTCTATATGGTGATGATTTTCCAATAAAAATAAAATAAAAAAAGAACCTTTGGGTGCTTGAAGCATGTGTCAAAAGCAGGCACTAATTCATCCATACAGTTGTAGATAATATGACTATTTCTATTTGCCATCCTCCTAGGAATGTTAATTTTGCAACAAGGAGATAACAGGTCTTGGAGCCAATGAATGAGCCTCCCTTTGATGGATGGGAGGAAAGCTTTTAGGGCCAGATGGATTGCCCGAAGCTTCAGAAGACTTATGTGGAGCCAGTTCTGCGACACAGTCCAGAGATCGCTTATCTCCGCCTCTCCCAGGTGACCCCAACCAACCCCGTAGTGATACATCTCGCACAACCCTGAACTATGGGTGGGAAAGGGTGAGTTGCCTGTCGCAGGTCAGGCTGGAGTTCATCATCCCCCAATGCGGACCCTGAGCCATCTCCTGAGAGATCTGAATGAAATCGGAGCAGCAGCTCAGATGCTTGGCCCACTGGAATCTGTGGTTCCATTCCAAGGCCTGCAAATCACACATGGTATTTGAAATGAGGAGACTGTGGAACCTCATAGCGATCCTGACAGAGAACCCGTACTGATCCCGAAACAGCGAGATCATATCCTGAATGCCACAGACTTGCAATGGTGGGTGAAGGCCTTTTAAACCACAGTGTCCATGATGGCCCCAATAAAAGGAATCATCTGTGTGAGGGACAAGTGGGACTCCGGCTCATTTTTGGTGAACCCCAGAGATGTCAGAAGTTTGTCCATTGTCTGAAGGTGGTCTGTGACTGACTATGGCCGACACTGCATTTAACAGCCACTCATTAAGGTACTGGAACATATGCATCCCCTCACCTCTGATAATGTGCAGCAACCACCAACATGACATTCTTCAACATCCAAGTGGCCGAGGTAAGGTCGAAGGAGAAGTGTAAATTGGAAGTGTTCTGACTCCACCGTAAACCGCAGGTAATGCAAAATTACATGTAAATGAAAATACATGTCCTACATGTCCAGAAACACCATCCAGTCTCTGGGGTCCTGTGTACAGAGCGGAAAGAAACTGTGACAGAGTGAGCATTTTGAATTCCTGTACTCAGAGAAACAACATTAGGCAGAGGCCTCTGTCTTTCTTTGGAGCAAGGAAGTAGTACAAGTAGCCCCCCCACCCCTTGGCTCTCTCTGAGTTTGGCACCTGCTCGACGGCATCCTTGGTAAGGATAAAGTTAGCTTCCTGCATCAAGATTTTGGAGTGATCTTCCAAAAGTCGCTGTGGGTTGGGAGTAAAATGGAATAGAGAAGAAATTAAAGGCAGGACATAGCCCATTTCAATAATCTGCAAGATCCTCCTGCCCAATGTGAAGGATCTCCAGCCCCTCTCTTTTCCAGCTTTTCTTGTTTCCAGCCATTTCATGTGCATCACCAAGGAGTTCTTGCATTGTCAGGGAACCTTCATTAGGTGATAGGTGGGTGGACATTTGAAATGGAATACCAACTGGTTTAACTGTAAGTCTCTGCGCCTGTAGTATTGTGGTGAAATGCTGAGCCAGCCTGAATTATCAGTCAATTAGGAGAATTTCCAGCAACTTAAAGAAGTACTGGAAATTTAGCAGCCATCACTGCTAAGGATACCTTAATGTTCAGCTCTTTGATATTCAGGTGTTTGACTGAAATCTGCTGCCAAACCTAGTCACAAACCATAGCTACTCTGTATTTACAGAAAGGTAAACAGAGTTTTTGTGTGATAGCTGAATTGAATCAATTTAGCTTGTACACCATGTGATTTTAATCACGTATTAAGGTGGCACATGTCTAAAACAACTATCACATTTAACAATATACTAGAAGATCTTTGAAACATCTACATCTGAAAGTACTTTTCTTCTGTGAGAATTCTGTCATTGTTTAATAGATAAAATGTACTTTCTTTGGAGACTTGCTCACTATTGACAAAAAACAGAAATGGGGTAATTTAAGAGATGTTAGTACAGCACGTGGTGCTTTGGCAAAAGCACCATTTGCCACCACAGTCCGCCACTTTAAAGGTGTCATTCAGTGAATGAAATCACACTCAGTTTTACCACCCAATCAGATGCCATCAATCAAAAGGAAAACCTGGGAACTTCTTTATTAGTGATTGTTGATGATGCAAGTATGGGTAGGAGTTTTTCTTTTATCCAGATCGCACTTTTCAACTCAGTACAAGGGATAACAAGGTACCCCATTACAACTTACAATTTGATAGGTAAATTAGACTGATATTCTTCAGTAAAGATGTCACAACTCATTAACTTTAATTACATTCGGAACAACAAAGTAAGATATAGTTGTTTTAGTGTCATTAAATTTCCTGGCGAATTAATAAACTTTCCTAATATCTAGAAATGGCCCCCTTCTAAGATCTTGTATTTTTTCTTAGATTCTTCCTCTAATTTGAGGTTAGCAATTTCCTTTTTTCAAGTGCCTCCACATTTATTCAATTGCCTCCACCTCTTCCGTGACCTTCCCAGGTGCTTGGAAACATGTAACTGTCCTCCCATTGCTGAAGAAACACTCTGTGGAAACTTCAACGCTCACCAGCTACAAACCGATCTCCTTGCTACCATTTCTGGCCAAGGTCTAAGAGAAAATCATTACCGGACATCTCACCAAACACCTCAATGGCCACCAACTCCTCAATACCACTCAGTCTATTTTCAGATGTAACCACAGCATGGAAACTGTCTCATTGCCGCCACAGATGACATCTGCATGGGTCTGGATAGAGAAGACACTGAGGCTCTCATCCTCCTGGAAATCTCTGCAGTGTTTGACACTGTCTCCTAGTCCAACCTCATCCAACACGTACATATTATTGAATATTGAATATTGACTGTAAGAACCCAGTCAGTCAGCTTGGCAATGTACACATAGGACACCTGAAACCTTATTTGCGGAGTTCCTTAAGAATCCCCTTGAGCCCGACTAACTTAAACAAAAACATGACTGCTCTAGCCAGCACCATCCGCTCTCACGACATCAATGTCTTCTTCTGCATCAACGACAAACAACTCATTCTCTCCCTCACAGACAAGACACCCAGTACCCCGATCAAATTCAATGCCTGCATGACTGAAATTGCCCACTCGATGAAGAACAAAAGTCTGAAGCTGAACACCACAAGACCGAAATCATGACCTTTGGGAACAGCACATCACCTTCAGACTCCAGTTGGTGGCCAACAGAGCTAGGACGGCCATCGACCCTCGCCACGCACACCAAGAACCTCGGATTTGTCATTGACCCCAAACTTGACATGACTGCCTCATGCTTCCATACTCTGAATATGCTGAGGAAGATTTTCAAATTGCTCTCTACTAGCACCCAGAAAACCATCATGCGCGCCCTCGTCACAAACATGCTGGACTAGAGGAACACCCTTTATGCTGGGATCAACATAAAACTCACCAGAAGGCTGAAAACCACTCAGAACTCGGCAGCCAGAATTACTCTCACCCTCCCTAGCTGCACCGACATCACACCACACCTGAAGGAGCACCATTGGCTCCCCATACACAAACAAGCACAATTCAAACTCCTGACCCACACTTTTAAGGCACTACATAACACTGGCCCAGCATACCTCAACCATTGCATCTACTTTCACAAACCTTCCAGATGATGATATTAATCTTTATTCGATTATACAGAATAATCATAAAAGATACAAACACATGTTAAAAAGGAGTACATAAACACATGTTAAAAGGGAGCACATAAATGTTTAAAACCATTTTTAGACACATACCAGTTCAATTCATCCGATTGAAAAAGTTCATAAACACATATAATCCGTTTAAGATCAGGATCCCAGCCTATCATATACATCGTTATTACTATGCACACATTATTTTGTTCCAGTATAAGGCACCTTTTAAATAACCGATGACCGCCGTCATCACCACCTGGTCCTGTAGTAGTTATAAGAATAAAATAGCAGGTCGAAATTGAGTGAAGCCCCTCTCTTTTAAAAGTGGTAATAGATATCTTCTGAAAAGAAATTCATAGTATTTACAGAATAGGACCAAATGTATTAGAGTCTGGGGGGGGCGGTGATCACAAGGACAAATTAAAAGGGAATGGGGATCAAACTGACCCGGAGGGAAGCAAATCATCGTGCAGATAGTGCCCAAACGAAATTTAGTAAGTAAGGATCTATCCATGGGGTGCTTAATTGCAGTGAGATAATTTTCGGGGCCACTGACTGATTTCAGCAACAGAAAGGATCTAGTAGAGTGTTTCGTCAGCCCCCGAGCTTCCCTTTCCTCATTGGCCTTATTTTAAAAAAAAAATCCATAAGGACTCTACGATCAACCTTTTTAAGGAGGTGTGGCCTATCAAAAATGTCTGTGCGATCAAGGGAGCGGGCTACCGAATTAATGTAATTTAACCACGGTATCTTTAGACCATACGTACATTCCATGCAGTCCTCAATCACACTCCTGTTGAACCACAGGCTCTCATTAGACCAAACAGAAATCCATAGTAACAATGGAGCCAGTTTAACCTGGTCCTCCATGTAGTTTAAACTCAATTCCTCATGGGTGACAAATGAGGAACTGTTTGGACCCACCCCCAGGAGTTTCCTACAAAATCGGTCCTCCTCCAGCTGGATTCCTTTGCACTTACGGTACCCCCAAATAGCAGCTCCGTAAGTCAGGACTGGGAGACACTTCATTCTAAATATTTGTAACAGGGGCAGAACGGGCTTGTTACCTTACTGACAATGAAAATCTAAATAAGGCACAACAGGCTTGGGTGAATTTAGAGCAGCGACTGGAAATACAGGGAAGTCAGTTATTCTGGTGGTCAAAAGAGATCCCCAGGTAAGGAAATGTGGAAACCCTGGTGATGGGTAGCCCTTTAATATCAATAGGCTTGTCTTGGCTGTCCTCCTCCCACAGACCATATAATGCGTCTTAGAGATGTTAGTATCTAGGTCCAAGTCATCCATGAACTTTACGAACAGCTCCACCAGGTGTTTTATCCCGTTAGCTGTCCGGGCCATCAATACGGTGTCGTCGGCGTATAACAAGGACGGGACACTGCTTGTCTTTACCCTTGGCAGATCCGCACCGTTTTTACTCAAACATGTGTTTAGGCTGTTAATATATTGTAAAAACACTAATGGGGCAAACACGCATCCCTGCCTATCCCCTCGCGGTAAACCAAAAGGTTCAGTAGTTTCCCCCTCTGTGCAGTATCTAACGCGTGCATTTACATCCACATGCAGAGATCTAAGGAAGTTGATCAGATCGGCAGGCAGCCCCATCTCCCCAAGATTGTCCCAAAGTTTGGACCTGTTCACCCAATCGAAGGCGCTACTAAGGTCCATAAATGCAAGGAAGATAGATCCCTGCTTCGCCACAACGTATTTCCCTATGATAAGGTTGAGGTTAAGGCATTGTTCTATAGTGCCCATCCCTTCCGTGAATCCATATTGGACAGGGCAAATGATGTCTTTAGCCCGAGTCCAAACTTCCACTTGCTGAAGGACAATTCGCCCTACCACCTTTACCACTGAACATAACAGAGAAATTGGTCGGTAACAGGAAGGGTCCAGTCGATTCCCCTTCTTAAATACAAGGACTATGGTGGCTGATTTCCAAATCGGAGGAAGGCCAAGTTGGTTTGCGGCGTTAAGAACATTAACCAGCACTGAAGCCCAAAAATGATGTTCATCCTTATAAAAATCCATGGGAATTTTGTCTGGCCCAGGTGCTTTGTTGGTCGGGCTGCCCATAATTGCATTGTAAATCTCCTCAAACTCCAACCTAATCTCTAAAGGGTACAGATTATCCGCATCACCCTGATTAAAAGGGTGGTCTTTATCCAGCGCATACACATTTTGATAATGTGTGACCCAAGTGGCTGAAGGGATGGAGGAGCCTATATCGTCTTGCACAGCCACATTGAGCTGCCTTCCATTAACCACCGCCCAGAAACCCCTGGAATCTCTAGAGGAGCATGTGGAAACTAGCCGGTTCCAAGAAGCTTCTTTGAGCTCTGCCTTCCGCTTCCCTAGGGCAAGTTTATATGCCCTCCTGGCCTCCTTAATATTATCCTGGCTGCGGGGAAAGGTGTTTAAAACCTCCCGCAAATACTTGCCCGCAGACCTGCATGTCTTATTGAACTAGCCCGGCTTGGCGCCCCTGGGTTTACCCGCCATGTCCCTTATGGTGTTAGCAGTAGATTAATTTAGCTGGCCAAAGGCTTCCACCCATCGGGAGGGTGGTGTATCCAGCGCTTCCAGACACATCTGCTCGTGCAGACTCCTACTTGCACACATCCCATGCATTGGGACAACTAGATCTGGAACAGTTGAACCTTCTCCTACATCGCTCCTAAAGCGTGGAAAGATCTGCTGCTATGCATAGGAGACACATCTTCACTTATTGAGTTCTGCAAGACGCTGAAGACCTGACTTTTCGAGTAGTGCCAGTAGATCCTAAATTTGGCCAGACTCACACTTGCTCAGCCCCAGGATATCCTCCAGGCTGATAATGCTTTCTATAAATCTAACATAACATACCTTTTTGACTTGCTCTGTTTCTTTCTGTAGTTGGTCTAGTTAAGTCTTAGCCTGTTCTACTAGCATTTTTAGCTCGACAAAAGAAGTTTAATTTCAATTCTTCTCCCAGGGTTCAGCTTAGTACTCATTCAGATCTTCTGCAATAGTGGAGACATCAATGCATTCGCAACGGGTATGCAGTTTTACTTCAAGATACTTGGGTAACATGGTGAAATCCTACATTTGGTTGGTTTCTCTTAAGGGGATTCTCTAACTTAAGGAAAAACTCCCTCAAACCTCCAGCTTGTTTACCCCTAAGGTGGTGTCACCTTGCTCTTGAATTGTTTGGTGATGTGAATTAATTAATTACAGATCTTTTTGTTTGTTTTTTCACAATATTTGCATAACGGTCAACTAATTGCTGCTGTACCACTCCAAATATGATACACTAAGCAAGTTTAATTTAAATCAATTCAAATGAGCTAATGTTCCTTTTTGCAAAAGAAGCTGTGAGTACAATAGCTATCAGAGTTTGCCTCAAAACATTCCAAGGTTCATATGCGCCTGTGTCTATAGTCAAGGTAGGTTACGTTTCTGGATCACAGAATATAAAGCCAGAGCATTATCAATGGATGATTGGACCTTACATGTATTTCTTCTTTCATTTCCTTGAGATCCTTGAGAGTTGCCCACTTGTAAACAAGTTATATTTCCATCTCTGTCAATGTTTCAAAGACAGGCACAAATTTAACAAGGATTTCACACTAACCTGAAATTGAAATGAGTTGGTCCCTATCTGCAAAAATGTGAGGGACCATGAATGGCAGTGACAAGCTTGGTTTAATTTAGCAATATTCTTGTAAATAATATGTCCCACGTTCATATATGCTTGCCTTCTCAAAGTGTCATGTTCTGAGACTTCAAAGTGCTAAAAACATGTTCCAATATAGAAGAGAACTAATACAGAATCATAGCACAGCGCCGAGGGTTACAATCGTTAAAGGTCCTCTTCCTGAGTTACAGGCCTGAGGGCCGAAAGAGAGAAAGAGGGCTTGTCACACTGTGTATACCTAGAAGCAGAATGGCTATAATACTATTACAACATACTACCCACCAAGGGCAGAATGTCTTGAAATAAACTGAGAGAAACAGAAAGACAAGCATTGAAATGTTGGAGCAGAAGGTCTATACCAGCCATTATTGTCAAAGAGCAACTTCATTGTCTTCTAAAGGAGCTCTCTGCATTCCAGTGTTAAAATGTCATTCTGAACTAGTACACTCACACGGCAGAAAAATACTGTAAATGTGATCAAGGATTGAGAAATAGCCTGCCCTACCAATTGATCAAATCCAGTTCATTGATCGTTAGTGGTGAATGCCACTATATCCAAAGGTTATGATCCAGCCTGTGCAGGTCCAAACTCAATCTGATTTTGCTTGTTTCCTATTTTTGCAACTACTAGAGAACCATGGCACAAAGACCATCCACACGGCCCCAAAACATCCTAAATATATTTATGTCACTGACAGTCATATTCATACGCTGTATGACTGTAATTGCCCCACTCTGTAACTGGACTATATCTTTGGAGCAGGTCCAGTTTAGGCTTGAATACCTCATTGTATTTGGACCCCAAATCGTCAAGTGTTGGTGATCAAGATCAATCATTAAAATGATGTTAAATTCAACTTAGTTTCCATCCCAGAGAAGTAGTCCCTCTTCCCATGGATACATATACCTTGGCCCTGATCGAATTTGCATGTCTAAGAGTCCCAAACACAGGTTATTATTAGCGCTAAGAACATGGGCAACACATCACCTAATGCAGATATGTTTTAACCTAATTTATTTCCTCTCTCCAAAGAAATACACACTGGTGCTTTTATATACATATTGAACAAATAATTCTTGTGGAATACCACCCGTTCACTGAAGCTGCTTCAGGAGTACTAAAGTAAAGAGAAGGGCTAGTTTCATATGTATTACTCAAGACTTCAGGTCCTTAGACAACATGGGTGATTGGTGTGTACATAATAATTCAATAAAGAGTGTGGCAATGCACCCTACTGCATGACAGATTGATGTAAAGCTCTCTGACCAAAAGGGACCACTCTCAGACTGGAGAGAACACAGTGCCAGTAAATGCTCTTGTGTGGTATAACTCCAGATGATGGTGCTGTAACCTCAGGAAAAGCATTAGAAACTCAAAATGTAACACATGGTACATTGAGTGATGGAAAAATAAGCTCACTAGTCAGCATGGAAACAATCTACAAAGATTTAAGATCATCAGCAGCTCCAACCAAAGAATGCTGCACAGCAGTAATCCTGGAAGGAATCTCCTTACAAAGGGAGAGGGAACAGCAGTCAACATCCAGTAGGAATGACCTACTTTGAATCAGGCTAAACCCTTACAGTAGACTTGAAGGAACATGGGAAGAGTAAGTAAAAATACTACATAAGGAGGTAGCTGCTGCTTTTTCACTGGGGTATTCCTGCATCGTGTCGTAGCACAGAGACCCACTGATCTACTTGTGTACCTTCACATTCTTTTATCGTGCGGCATACATCAACCAGTATTTTCTATAGTTTTTATTCCTCTCAACAATTACTTCGTTTTTGGATAAGGTCGGCAAATTTGGGAAATCCAGTCTAAAACATCTGAAGGATTCACAACCTCCTAGAAACACAAAGCTACCTTGAAGGAACAAGAACATCAATTTCAAGGATGAGAGTAACAAAGGAGGCCATTGGGACTCCTAGGACTCTAGAAAACATTGCAGCGCATTTGGTAATGCCACCAGCCCGACCACCCTAAGAAACAGGAGTCAGTGCAATGTTGGGACGAAAGTAAACAACACTATATCAATGTAATAGCAATGAAGGAGCCAGAGTTATTCCCTTCTCCTGCTGCAGTGCCTCCAACAGGCTACCCTGAGACACACTATCGAAACAGGAAAAAGACATGGATTGACAAGAAGTACCATCACAAGATGGTCTGCTGTCAGAGACAGGAGCTGCCTGTGACACCCAGATGAACCGTAAGGATAAGAGATGCAAGAAATGCAGTATAAAGTACATATCGCACACAAAGAGGACATTTAATTCTCACTGTAAGATGAAGCATTGGGACCCCACAGAAAAATCCAGAGAAGCAGGTATATAGCAAAATAGTTTTCTTGTAGGAGCTCAACAAAATAGGCCATGATCTAAAGACACCCTCTTTGGAGGAACGAGGTTGACAAAGAATCCACATATGAACTGACAGAGCTAACAACATTCAAACACCGACATTCTACGGATATGCCCAAGCACTTAGGACACATAGCTGGATTTTGTGTCTTTTTGAGTTTTAAGCACATAACCATAGGATAGACCTGATAGCAATCTGTCCACATAAAAAACCTTTAGAATGATCACCAGGTGCAAGGTGAACATTGCCCAAAAAAACTCTAAAATCTAAACCTCACTCACCTTATGCTTCCGCGTTTTAGGGCTGCTCTCGGACAGAGCATCCTGGAGTGGAGCCAGGCATGCGTAGAGTGCCAACCCATCTTCTCGCCAAGTTTGCTGCAGTCCCACCACTTGGAAAGGCGCATCACTGCTGCTACTGTCAGCACTTTGAACACTAATGGTAGGAACCTGCAAACCACAAAGAAAATGCGCTGGTGATAAAAATTCATATGATGCAGAATCTATGCCATTACACTGCAGATGAGGCTGCTACAGCTCAATCACTCACAGCTCCCTCATCCATCCTTCTAAACCTTGAACCAAATAGCTGTACACTTGTATGAAATGAGAATCAGTGCTTAGTCTAGAAACACCTTATTATACCTAATGTGTAGTTAGTAAAATCTGAGCATCAGTACATAGAGTGTACATGAGACTTTAATTTTGTATCATTTCAAAATGTGCCAGGTTGGCCATTTACCCTGCATTACACATTGCCCCAATCTGAGCTATTAAAAAATATTGCATCAGCATTGCGTTTTATTACCTATATTTAGCTACTGCGACTCTGTAAAGAATTATATTTTGGCATACAATTGGTAATTTAGGTATAAATGTTTTGATTGAAGTCAAAAGGCATACAGTGATACTATACGTATGACATCAGCATGGTACATGTTCAACATTTGTCATTCATCACGTGTACTCATTTAAAAGATTAACAGTAAAAATGTGTATAGTATTATACAACACAAATTTTATAATCCCGAAATTTGCAAAAGTCTGCAAAAGGCGGAAGGGTGGGAAGAGAGTTGTAGCAAACAACCTATATCTCCCTAAGACTCGCTCCCTGCATTATGGCACCAACTCCATAACAAGAACAGTGAACAAAAACAAACTCCTCTCTCCAACTAAGGTATGAAGCATCTTCGAGTCAGAGCTGCAGTCCCAAACCAGTAACATATACAGAATAATTTACAACCTCTCAGTCTCTGTGTTCACCCAGGGCTGTTTGCATTGAGAATCTAGGAATTCACAAGTATCAGCAGAGTAAGTAACGATGTACTGCTTGCCCTCCAGTTGTACTTTCAGTTTGGATGATAATTACAGCATCTATCCCCTCCTTTATCTTCTCTTTGTAACCAATTGAATCTCTCATCTGCAACGCCTGCTGAGATCAGGAAATATATGCACCATAGTACCATTTGGCATCAAAGAGTTAAGTCTCGTAGCCGTATGTACATCACCTCACTTTGCCTCTGGTCCACCATTTCCATCAAGAGCATATATCTCGATCTGCGACCTCTAGAACCCTCATGGGCAGTTTCACCACCAGTACAACAAACACTGAATCGTTTAAGACATTGCATAACACTGCTTTTTTAAGGAAACTCTGGATCATCCGTCTTCTGCCTCCTTAGAATACTAATGCACTGCATGGACAATTGGTTGGTGAAGTAGAGTCTCCTTTGCAGGTAAACAAACATCTCAAGTGGGTGGTCTGTTCTTCACAACTTAGACTTTACCGTCACTGTCCAGAAGTCTCAACTCTCTCTCATACAAAGGCTGAGCTTTAATGGAGGGGTGACTACGCGATCTTCATGAAGACCTTCCCTTGTCCTCACAGAATGATGGATATTGAAGAAATGATGCCAATGTGTCTGACTTAAGCTTGTGTCCTGGTCCTGCAGGTCTTCTATCTTCTTGGTCTAATGGTCTTGTGTAACGCCAGGTGGTGGGTGAGACCCGTCCAGTGTCCAAGGAGGTAGTCGCTGCAACACAAAAGAAGTCTCTTGGCTCAGATGCAAATCTTCTGGTCAGGGCATCAGGAACTTTACTAGTACTCCCCCAAATTTGTGAGGCATTGCCATTCAGTCCTCCTCAGGCTATCTTGGTCACAGATGCCTCCTTGCCGGTCTGAGGTGTTCATCTGGGCAATATGACTTCACAGGCCTTCAGTCCATGTTGAGCTCCGGGAGACCCGTTCTTGCCCTTAAGGCCTTTCTCCCTTTCATCTTGCGGGGCAACGTCTAGATTCTGTCAGACAACACCATTACTGTCCATCATATCAACCAACATGGTGATACTGATTCATGGATACTATGTTGGGAGGTGAGTCGCGTGTGGAGAAAGGCGCATGGATAGGTAATCTACCAGTAGCACCTCATCTCGCAGGCTCCCTCAATTTCAGAGCAGAGTCACCTCTCCTTGGAAAAGCATGAGTGACAGCTACACACCGAAGTGACGGAGGTAATCTTTTCTAGACTGAGGCTTCCATTTGCACATCTCTGTCACTGTCAGGAAAAGGAAGGCTCCTCGGTTTTGTGCCATACTCTTCCCCAATGCTCCCTGGGAGATGCGTTCAGGTTCAGCTGGTCTTAGGGCCCATTATATACCTTCCTGCCGATCGTACTCCATTCCAGAGCACTGCAAAAAGTGCATCATAATTGAGCACAGCTGATTCTGATTGGCCCAGACATAGGTACGCGGATTTGTACGCAAATCTGTTTGACACTCAGCACTCAGCCACCTATTTCCCTCCCGCATATAGCAGACCTGCTCTCACATCAGGATAGTCAGGTCCTCCAAACCAACCCAGACGTTGTGGCGATACGCATGAATATTGTGCGGTGTCAGCTAGAATCCTTTTGCCTTCCTGATGAGGTAGCAAATGTCAACTTGGCTGCCAGACAGCCTGCTACTAAGCCCATCTACACAGGCTGCTGTACCAAGTATGCTCAGAGTTGTAAATCGGAAGGCATTAATTCTCTTAATCTTTCCTGTTTGACAGCATGTGGTTTTTACTATTCCTGGCTGAGAAGGGAGGTGACTATAGATAAAGGCTACCAGGCAGTACTGTCTGCATTTATGTGTCCCTGATCAATATTCTCTATTTAAATCTCCACTTGTGAAGAATATTTGGAAAGGTCTGCTTTACTTGTTTCCTCCCAATCAGTTTATTGTCCCTTAATGGTAGCTGAATCTTACATTAACTGTCCTAATGGAATCTCTATCCAATCTCTGATGCACAGTTACCTGGGTCAACGTTTTATGAAAACAGTACAGTAACTTTCGGTGGCAATTACTTCTGCCCATAGGATCAGAGAACTTCAGGTCCTCTCTGTTTGTCACACTTAACAGTTTGCCACCTGGATAAGTTTGGTCTTAGCATCTTCCAAACCTTCTGACCTAAGGTGGTATCTGCATTTCATATGGGTTAGTCTATTGCCCTTCCCAATTTCTTCCCTCTCCAGTGTCTAACACAGCAAGAGGAATGGGTACATAAGCGTTATCTCAAACATGCAGTCTCCTACTACGCTAACCAGACATGAGAAGACAGATTTGATAACCAGCTCTTTGTCAGCTTCGCTGGAGCTATAAGGGCAAGGCAGTGACTAGATGCATCATTTTATTTTGGTCATTCTCTGTATCAAGATCTGCTATGCCTCTCCGGACGGCATTTGTGCTCATTCCCACAGGGCCATGACTGCCTTCACAGCTCTTTCCAGAGGCATCCCAGTTGCCGACACCTGATGGGCAGCTATGGGGTCATGTTTGCATACTTTTGCCATAAACTACTGCCTCGCGTCTAAGGCAAGCAGTGACAGGTACTTTGCCTGATCTTTGTTGAAAGTCTTCCTTGGTTAACTGGCATTGCCCCATCCTACCTCCCAGGAGGGTATTGCTTTGGGACTCATTCATAGGGTGAGAACTCTTCAGGAAGGAGTATCTCTGCAGAAGGATTTATCCATAAGAAGAAAAAATTTACTAATGCTTGGTAACGACATATCTGGTGGATAGGTAATCTTCTTAAGTTAAGCAAGCATGTTATGTGCTGTCTTTGTCATTGTTGTAGTTTTCTCTGTTTCTCTTCATCTGCCTCTTTGGGAAGTGGAAAAGATATACGGAACTAGAACTGACACAAGCGTATTGGCGGGTGGCAATTATGCTCCCATGATGTCACGTCCAGAGATAGAGTTGCGGCTGGAGCTATATGGCGCCACTGGGTTGCTCTGGAGAGCCACGGCTGGGGAACACGTTTTCTTCAGCTACTTACAGAACAAAAAAGTGAAATGTCTGTCTTTGGAATTGATGGCAATTTGAAAGAAAAAACGGCAAAGCAAATAGATCTGAAGTTTCAGTTGTAAGCTTGATTGATTGGCTTTGTCAATATCCACTAGAAATGCACTGGAAAAACTTGTCATTGCTACTTGTGGTTGCCATTATAGTGTCAGACATCTATATTAGGGTAATGCCACTTGAAGCGTGCCAGCGATCACGACTAATTGGATAAAGCATCTGGAAGCATAATTTGCTCATTCACACCAGTGGGACCTTCTTCACTTGGATATCCTCTTGCAGTTTCGAGGGCTTCACCATAACATGGTCACTGAGAATGACAACTAGGGCTGTTAGTGATGATAAATGCACATGAGCATGTGAAAAAGAATAAGGGCCGATCACATTACAGCCCACAATCGGTATGTGTGGTGGAATACCTGGTGACAGATTGGGACTGAGAGGAACAGAGGCAGAGCGCCGGAAAGAGAGAAACTGAGAAGGGGAGGTACAGATAGTGTCAGAAAGAGGGAGGAGGGCAGAGGGAAAGAGAGACAGAGTGAGAAAAAATGAGTGAGGGGCAGAGGGAAAAGGAAAGAGAAGAAAGGAAAGAGAGAGAGAGAGAGAGAGAGAGAGAGAGAGAGAGAGAGAGAGAGAGAGAGAGAGAGAGAGAGAGAGAGAGAGAGAGACTGGAGTTCAGCTGCCTGGCCGAGTTCTGGGATACCAGTCAGCTAGTGTTAAAGGTGACAGACTGACTTTCATTCAGTTAACTGAAAAATAATGAAGGAGCCATATTTCGGCAATTCTTTTAAAATACTGGAGGCTCAAGTAAGACTGATTCCTCTTTATTGAAAACTTTAGCAGCAACATGAAATTAGCTGTGGTATAACAAAGTTTTCATAAGCATAGGAAAATACACAGAGGTTGCAAACATAGAATAGTAAATACAAGATCAGCACACTAGGTATTCATAGCCCATTACCTCTCAGAAGGCCTAATGGCAGCATCCTGAAATGTATAATTAGCCCTGCACTTCATCTTCATTGTTGCTCTAGCAGAAGATAAGTGTCTCTACTTTGGGTGTCTCCAACCAGTCGATCGCGAGCTACCAGTAGCTCACAGACACCTTTAGAGTAGCTCACAGCCTTGAGTTAATTTTCAAATAAGCAGAGACTTACATTTTCCTTCTAAAGTTAAAAGAATGCTGCATCTATTTTACACTTCTCATGAGGCTGCAGATAGCAGGGCCTGATAATGAGCAGTTCTCAGTCAGATTTATGACCCAGGCTAGGGTACAGAAGTGAAGACCTGAAGCACAGAGGGGTTTAACTCTTAAATAAAACTTGTTGACTCAATATTGGAGCGTGAGAACAAAATGTTTCTGAATGCGTTTAAATGTGAGAAAATTAAAATGAAAAGTTACCTTAATGATTAAGTTTACTATTCATTTTAATTTTCTCCCATTTCAAAGTGTTAAATTTACAGCAGGCGTCTTGTTCCCAGTGGCTAGTAGATACTGTGCCATATTTATAACTGAAAAATAGTATTTTTTCAAATGAGAGAAATTTAAAGTGAAGGAAAATATTTCTATGAAGCATCAAGTCTTAATGTTTTTCTCCACTTTTATTTAAACCAAATATGTCTTAATGTTTTCTGAAGCATGTTTCTTCACTTTAAATTCCTCTCATTTAAACAAATAGTTGCATTTTTCAGTATAAATATGGCACCATGTCTACAGGTCACTGGGAGCAAGATGCCTGCTGTTTTTAAATGCGACACTTGGAAATGGGATATAACTTTAAATTGAGTTTTATGGAATCCATATAAACATTAAGTTAACTCTTCAGTTTAATTTTCTCCCATTTAAAAGTGTTGCCTTTACACATAGTAGGCCTCTTGCTCCCAGTGACTGGGAAGACACAGTGCTGGTTTTATAACTGAAAAATACAGCCATGGTTTTAAGTGGGAAAAATTTAAAGTGCAGAAAAATGTTCCATATTTTGAACATTTTTGCAGAACATTTTTCTGTACTTTAAATTTAAAAACAAAATGATTGCAAGTTTGTGTTATACACGTAACGATGCCACATATGGCGACAAGGTATGTCCTGTGCCACAAGTACATACAACACAGGCTCTGTCACCCACACATGTATATCCCATTCATACACCCAAATGTACATACCTCCCCATATTCATACATGTCTCACTGACACACATAGCAGCCCTGTCATAGTATTTTGTTCAACCCATAGTATCTGGCTACATTAATATCAATGAAGTTGGGCATGTGGGTGTCTGGTAACAATGTGCGAGTTGCTTAGCTTCCAGTAGCGCACTATGATTGTCACTGATCAAAAGTAGCTCTCGCTACTGAAAAGGTTGGAGACCCCGTGTATATTTTCTAATTTTTAACTTCATGATATTTCAATTGGACTGTTATGCTGTTTCAGTTGTTTTATTTATTTGTTACAATATTTTTGTGGCTTTAGGAGTATGCACATGTTTTCTGCTGACATTTGAACAGAGCATATAGTGTCAGGTATGTGTTGCCTTGGTGCCTTACAGGGAAAGTGTTTCCGTATTTCAGTTTGCAGATTTTCTCACTTTCAGTACCACTCTGTTTTGCTTTCCCTATGTGTGTGGGAATGTGAACTGTGCAGTACCCGGTGCTCGGGCGCGCTGTGTCACGAAGCGCTGGAGTGTGCACGCGCTGTACTGTGTGCACACTCTGTATTTCTTTGTTTTGGCTTCAAGCACTGGCTGTATAGAGGCGATCGCATGCAGTGTTTCTCCACACAAGGAAAGAAACTTTGTTGTATGGTCACTTCTGTTTCCACCGATCAGCTTTCAGCTATCCTTTCAGCTGTTGGAGAGGGCTTACTAAGCTCAAGAGGCTACCCCAGTGTTTTCTAAACTGTGGGTCACGAGGCGATTTTTGGTGGGTCGCCAAAGTACAGGCAATAAATAAAGATGCCATTAAATTCTGTAATTATCTGTCACTTTTGCTGCACTTGAAAGAAAGAGGTCAAAAGTCAGGTTATATCTTCTGCTGCTTATTTTTAATGAGGGGCCTGGTGTTTACAAACTCCTCTCACTTTTCAGTCAGAGAAAGAAAAGTAAAGTGAATCCTGCTGGGGTACATGCAGTTTGAAAGGAAGCTAGAGGATGTAATTTTTAACTAACACAACGAAATGTAAATACCTGTAAATGAACTGCACAGTCAGCACTTATGAAAACAAAATGAAGCACATTTGTTTTGTAATTCTGTGAGGTGAATACAAAGTCTTTATTAGGATCCTAAAAATCAAAACACTTTTATTTGCTTATGCACAAATGATAAATATTCATTGAAACCCGATTTCCACACATTATCGTTTGTGTGCAGTATAGTTTTATTAGTAAAACTGTGTGTCTGTGCAAATTTAGTAACCTTTTCAATGGAAAATGTGCTTTCTGCAAATAACAATGCGCTACCACACAATGCTTTAATTACATTCAAAAAATCGCCTGCCTCATGTCCATTAACGCTGGGTGGTTCGCGAAATTTTGTCGCAATAAAAAGTGGGTTGTAATTCTAAAATATTTGGGAAGCAGTGGGCTAGTCAGTTTTCTTTAGACAGGATTAATAGTTGTTAAAGAAAAAAACAAGAAAGAAAGAAAAGCCTAATATATTAGTTTAAAAAATGTAGGGGGTTGTATTTTCTATCATAGTTTAGGAGATTTACACAAATACGTATATGAACTTAGTCAGGCTGCTCACCCTTTCACTTGTCATTGTTGTTGTATTCTGTATCTTTCATTTTCGCTATAACAGAGGGCACAGATCAGAGTAGCTTGTGAAAGCCGAAGTTCCCTGCTAACTTGGAACAAGAGTCAGAGAGGTCTACACTTTCTTGGATGGGTTAGAATGTAGTCAGGGGAGCAGGCAAAAGGATGTACAGTTAGGAGCCCAGAATGTGGTTCATTCTACAGTAAGCACTGCAAGGAAGTCAATGCATGAGGTGGTAAGCAGTTCCACTGCAGCATCCTTTGACCACCACATTTCCCTCCATGCCTTAGAGAGGTGTATGGTACTTCCTGTGGTAGTGATCTTTAACTTCGTACTAGCATGGAAGGGAGAAAAAGCCTATTGCCTCTGGGGCGTCTCAGAGAAACTATGGTCTGAAGCCCATGGTAAGGACTGGTGTTTCCTCCCACAACAAGATTCCTACTAAAAGAGTGAGTAGCTATTTTTTGGGGGGGGGGGTCCATTTTTATGCAGGCAGATGGCTAGCGCAGCTGTCAATGAGTCCAAGTCAAAGAATACAATCAATTCCACATGCTCATGAGGACTCCTCTGATGGGGACTTAAATGAGGGCAATCTCTCACTGCCTGATATTTTGAAGAGGAGATTTGTGATTCTGTGGGACAACCGTACTGTGACCCTAGCATCATTATTCCCCCTTGGTCAAACAAATGGATTCCATCTTCACTTATTGCTGAGTTTATAGCAAGATTGATAAAGTATCCAATGGAGAAAATAAATAAGAATAAGTGAAGGTCAGAATGCCCGAGGCCTAGCCTTCCTAATTAGCTGTCAAAGACTCCAGCCATTGACCCTACTATGGTGGCCTTATATATGAAGGGAAAAATCCCAAAAAAGGAATTGACAAGACCTTTAAGAGTTGCCAGGATAACCTCCTAGATATGCTGGAAGCTCTTACGCAGATAATGGAGTTAACCAAGAAGCTGCTTCTGCTAATAAGACTATGAATCTGCCTGCTTTGAGAGCCTGGGTTCTAAAAACTATTTGCATTACGAGGAATGTGAAGGCCTCTCTTTCGGCAGAGCCACGGGCGGGCCATATCCTCAAGCAAGGGAGTAGCCTTGGTGTAAGTGTGACTAAAGGCGTCCCTTCCCCCCCGGTTGGACTCATGAAGCCTTATTTTGACTTTTAACATATCTTACAGGCATAATACCAAATTGGTACTGTTTGTATCTGTATTTATTTTGATTTTCCCTAGAGTGCAGTGCATTTAAAATAAAGTATTGACAGGAGTGGTATCAGGAAGTATTCCTTGGTCATGAAGAAAAGCCTTGGGGTAGGGCTTGAAACATGTAGACAGCAGAAACTCAGAAACATAAGTCCATGAGTTTCTACTTTTCCACAGTTTTTAATCATACCGATAGAGGCACGAATAACATTATTTTCCTACTAGGCAGGTTTTTTTTATTTTTCCACGTATAAACACCCCCCCCAAACCACTCCTATTTGTCTCATCATCCTTCATAGTATACATAAACAAGCATTTACAATGCAATAGGTCTCGCAATGACATTGTTTTGAGCTATTGGCATTGTAAATGTTATTGGTTTGTTTTTTTTCCTTTCGTGAAGCATTAATTAAATGGTGTAATGCAAAATGGCAATAACTATAGTCATGTGCCATTGTCAGATCAGAGACATGAACGTAATGCCCTCTGGTGCAGGGTATGCCACTACAATGGTATGCTCTCGTTTGTAATAATAATTATTTGATACGCTTCCTGTTAGTCAGTTGGTAAGATAGCTCAGTGGGTTAACACGCTGACTGCAAAGATCTGTGAGTTCACGGGCAGGTCACCGATATGAATCCTTCTGGGCTGTCTCTGCATTTTGTCTTACTGCTAAGTTTGAAAAGGTGAGGATTTGAGACAGTCACAGCAGCTTTCTTTTACATCGCTAAGAATGACCAAACGGCAGGATCAAGTGCTGCACAAGATGACAAATGCGGCCATATTAACTCATTAAAACACAAACCTTCATGACATTTGACCTTAGAGGCATTTATGAGTTAAGGCCCTAGGTGTAAAGCATTAACAGTGAACCAAGCTGCACACGATGAAAAGAACAGGGTTAAGAGGCTGAAAGTGTGACATCAAACATGTCATCCGCACCGTGTGCTCAGCTGTCACACTCGCTCCTGATGGTGGTAATGATGAAATTCGTGCCGCAGCGCTGTCATAGGTAAAGTCCCACCTATGGGTTGCAGTCAAGCTTCTCACTGAGGGGTGCACTGACGTCCACGGCTGCTCCCTGGCTCCCGAGCCTCAGGGCTCCGCGCCCCGGCGCTGCTCCCCAGGTATCACCGATGGACTTAGAGGCAAAGGTAGGGGCAGATGAGGCCACATGGCAGGGGTGTCAGTCTAGAGATGAGGTGAACAGAAAGGAGAGATGGCCTCGGGGAGGGGGGCAGAGAATGAAACGAGGAGAGAGTCAGGACGAGGAGTGAAAGGGCGAGAGACACAAGGAGGGGAAAGAGAGAACGAAAAGCAGGAGAGGGGGGGTTAATGGAGGGAAGAAGTGGAAAGAAGAAGGCAGTGATGAGACGGATGGACAGAGGCGCAAGCAGGGGAGAGAGGCTGCCGAGTGAACCCGAGTGGAGAGGCACCCGGAGGTGGTGGGAGGGTGAGAGGATGCAGACATGGAAGGCAAGGTGAGAAAGACGGAAGGTGGGGGCCGAGAGAGGGTTCTAGATGAGTTAAAGAGAGGGGGCTGGGAGGGGTCCAGTCCATCAGTAACTTTAAAAGTTGGTAGGTAGTCGTAGTTTCGAAGATGTTTCGCCATAGCTGTAGTCCCCATTCCCCTCTATGCGCCTCTCTTCACCGGCGCTGACCCTAAATATATGTCGTAAAAGCGGCCAGTACACCCACTAAACGTGTCTCCGCGAAATCCCTCTCACCTTTTAATCCACTGCTTGAAGAAGTGGAGTTCAGGCCTCCTTAGCACATCCGTGTTTTGCTGGCAGAGGGTGACAAAGGCCAGCAGCTTGGGTCGGCGTGCGCCTGGCTGGGGGTGCAGTCTTAAGGAGCAACACGTGCTCACGCAAGGAAGCGACCCGAGTACAATAAAATGTTAGGATGGAGACTAGGGCTTGGGAGCGCAGGGGGTGGTGTGAAGAGACAGTGGGTGATGGCTGGGTTTCTAGGGGGGGGGTTATGCTCGGAACAGCTGACCTTGGGGGGGGGTGAGTTGGGTCTTGGCGTGGTTCAGGAGTCATTGGCCCGCAGGGGTGGAATGGCGGCAACGGTCTGGTGGTTTAGGACGGGGGGCAGTAAGCTTGGAGCGGCTGACTTTGAGCAGGGGTGGTATTGGGTTGAGATCTGAAACTTGTTTATGATCCACAGCTAGTCTTACTTTCTTCACAGCAACTTGCATATTTTAACAAGCATTACCGAGGCTGTATTAAATAAATAAATGACCATGGGGATCGCCGCTTGATGCAGTTTGGGAGGTGGGAGGGGTGTTCTCTGTAGGCAAGCATTACCGAGGCTGTATTAAACGAGCCGTACACGTGCACATCGCCTGTCCTCCGGGCGCGTGCACATCTCCTGTCCCCCTTCGGCAGCAAAACCCACAACAATAGATCTCGCCAAGGCGAGCAGCGCATGCGATGCGTCGCTAGGCGAGACCTAAAAAAGTTCTCCCACGTAACCCGTAGGTCGTATCATGCCACGTTCCGCAGCAGGACAGGAAGAACCCAATGATGAAGCATGCCACCAAGGGGAAACCCTGAAGGGTAAGGGTTATTTAAAGAAAACGGTCTGTTTTCTATTAAACATCTGAAGTGGAAAGGTAGTCCTGAGAGACGGATGGGCTCATTTTGGTTTACAATATCAGTGCACTAGAACAATGGTGAGTCATCAATATTTACATTTTTTTCCCCTGAGAAAATTGGATGGCAGACTTGCCCTGTTTCTATATCAATGGCATCATATATCGTCAGACCCCTGTGTTTTACAAACAGTACAGTATTATACAATAGATTTTAATTCCCCAGCTACACAACTGGTTGTGACTCGTCCAATGTTTTTTTTTTCAAAACTAGAGACATCTCTGGTATCAGTGACGATCAGGACTCTGTTGAGGAAAGGGGCAATAGACAGTGTTCCGGATTCAGCCAAGGGTTTTTGAGTAGTTTGTATCAGGTGAAAGAACGAGGCAGGAGTTTCTGTCAAGTGATCCAGTGAACAGTTTTATTTTGTGCAGTCACTTTGAGATGGATACGGTGCATTCTCTTTTGCAAAGGGATTGGACGGTAAAGATATATTTGAAGGATGAAGGATTTAAAGGATGCTTATCTGTCACTGCCGATTTATCCCAGTTACAAATGTTTCTATTGTTTCATTAGCATCAAAGAAAGTTTCAGTTTAAGACTCTCTTATTCTGCCTCTTGTCGGCAACATGATGAAATTTCCTAATGCGGGTAGTGGCTCTCTTGAGGTCCTGTGATATTTGGATAATTGGGTATCTGGACGACATGTTGATGATGTTTCAGAACAAGGAGAGGTTACAGGTTCAGATAGATCAGATTGAGTCACTGTTGCAAGCATGGGTCTTGTAACAAATCAGCAAAAATCGTTCTTGGTTGTATTACAGATAATTCAGTCCTTGCCTTTCCTTACCAGACTGAAAATCAAGATTAAAAGAAGGAGGTCCGAGTGGTTTTGAGAGAGGACAGGTTTTCTCTGCAGAAGTTGGCCATTACTGTGGGATTGTTGTCACCATCCATTCAGGCCATTTTCCTGGCACTGCTTCCTTATATGGCTCTTTATTGTTGGAAAGCCCTACATTTGAGAAAGGCCTTCCCGATTCAGGTTTACTTTCCCTTTTGTAAGATGCAAGGCAAGAGTTGAGTTGGTGGTTATCCCATATGGATGCATGAAATGTAAAATCTGTCTTTGGTACAGTTCCCCATATCACGTTAGAGTCATACTCAAGCAACTCAGGTTGGGGGGCTCCATGCGGTCCAGTAGTAACAGAAGGAAAGTGGTCAAGTGAAGAGACTCTGCAGCATATAAATTACATAGAGCTGCTCGGAGGTTCCTTTGCTGTAAAACGTTTGGTTCAGGAGAAGGAGGATTGTTGCATTCTGTTCCGAATGGCAAACATCTCAGTGATATAAGTTAGGGGGATCGGCTCCAAAGGTTTGGCAGATTTAGCCAGATATTTTCAGTGCTTCTGTCTGGACACGAACATTATGGTTCATGGAGAACACTTCCCAGGTGCAGCAATCTCATTGGCAGATTGGTGCTCAAGATTTCTGCATGACAGGAGAAACAAGTCACTTCACAGGTATGTGTTCCTTCAATTCAGTTTACTCTGGGGCTCCGTTCAGTGGGGGCTCCCTTCAGGTAGACCAGCTTGCTTCTCGAACGAACTGCAAGTTTCTTCAATTAAAGAATGGATCAGGAGGCTGTGGATGCTATCTTCAGTTGAGGTTACATCTCAAACGTTGTGCTTTCCTCACCCTTTGCAATGATTCTCAGGACTTCAGCTCAGGAGGGAGAAAGCAACCCTGGTCTTAGTAGCTCTGTTCTGGATGGTACAAGTTTGGTATCTTCAAAGTCTGGGGCTCTCAATAAATTACCACAGACTTCTTAAGTTGTTTTCTAGAATCCTATGTGATCCTTTAGGGAACCCACATTATCTGGTCTTACAGGGATATCTCTGGCACTATGGCACCCAGGGCTTCAGAGATTCATAGAATGTCCCAGGTCTTTCACAAACGTCTGTGTCAGTCAACGGGGATTCTTGGGCTATGTCCTTAAGAGCAAGTTATGAGTATGCATTGTCAGTCCGGGTTTGCTGAGTGTGAAACAACAGACTAAGGCCATTTTGACTCCTCCAGTGCAAGTGGTGAATTTTCTGGTTGCTCTTTTTTCTGCCAGAAATGCTTACAGAACAAATAATGCACAACAGTTAGCAATTTCGGCAGGTCATGTCCTAGTGAAGGGAGAATCTGTTGATTAAGAAACATGTGGGGCATTACAGCCTATCCACCTTAACCTCTTGGGTACTAAGGATGTGCTGGACACGCCCTCAGCACTGCCTCTCAGGTGTTAAGGATGTGTCCACCACATACTGGCACTAGAGGTAAGAAATCCCTCTGGTGCTCGCACCAGAGGGATTTTCTTTTCCAGTTTCAGCTCAGGTCGCTGGGGAAGAGCTTCCCTAGCAGCCTGAGGCTGTTTTTTTTCTTTGTAATGACAATCAGCTCGCATGACGCAGGGACGTCAATACTTAGAAAGTGAAAAGAAAATGAGCCAATTGGGTCATTTGCTTTCACTTACATTGATGATTTGGGGCATATCTCAGCCTCTCAAGCACCAATTTACATGGGAGAGGTATCATTGGAAAGGGTTTAGTTATTTCTTCCCTTTCCAATGATATCTTTTCCTAGTTCATCACTGCTTAGGGGTCGCCACGCGAGGGCGATCCCCAAGCAGGGATCCACCTACTAGAAACCAGGGAGTATTTGTGAGGGAGGAGTGTCCCTGCCCCCGTCCCCCCCAATGCCATGGAAGTATTTCTGCTCCCTCCGGAGGCAGATAGGAGATCTTTACCTCCAGGGAGTCTTTTTTTATTGCTATAAGGAGTGGGGACGGTTGCCCAGCCACCGGGCTGAGCCACCATGGCCAAAATGACCCCCACAGTCCTCCTGCCCCCCCCCCTCCGCCTTTACCTCCAACCTGCTCCCGGTGTGTGGGTGCAGAAAGCCCACTAGACACCAGGGAGTCTCATTTTATTGCTATAATTGGTGGGGGCAGCCCACCCTCTCATCAGGCTGACCCCCACCCCAAAAAAGGCAGATTCTGCCTCACCCGGGGCAAATTTGGCGAATTGACTCCTAATCTGCCACCCGTGTTGGGGCTGGCTGGCAGAAAGCCTACTAGACACCAGGATTTTTTTTATGTGCCATATAAAAAAGAGATCCATCAGCCCCAGGGGGTTAGAAAACCTGTTCTGCCCATTCTGAACTAGGGGCAAGGTGCCCCCGTATTTATTGTTTGGGCCTATTTTATCTGTGGTGTTTAGTGGCCTTTCTGTCCCCTGGGGACAGAATTTGGGTAAACTCCCTTTGTCCACCCCAGGTGAGCAGAAACACCAATCCTCCAGTTCTGGGATGAGGACACAGCATGATGTCTGTGTAAAATACTCCTTTTCTTTTTTTGTTGGGCCTATTTTTCCTCTGGATACTAGTTACCTAGTCCCAATATTGTCCTACTTCTATGCTGAATGGCTGCACTTTTCAGGTTCGGACCAGCTGCCACTTGGTGAAACCTGCTGAACCCAGGCAGTTTTGAAAACTAAACTCCAGGGGCAGTACCAGGATGGTGTGCCTCTTGTGGCTCCTACAACATTTTCTTCTACACAGTGCCCTGCAAACCTCAAGCATTTCGTAAAATCACAAATTTTCCTTCCATTTTTGAGACGTAAACATCAGGAAACCACTAGAATTCATAACATTCCTACCACCCAGCGTTCACCTAGTTGTCCTGATAAAAAGGCTACCCCACTTCTGTGGCTGGGCCTAGCGCTCTTGAGACGAAAGGCCCCAAAACGCAACGTGGAGATTTTGGGAATAGGGATAGCACTGCATTTTGGGTCTGGTCTCAGCTGCCACCCAGGTGGACCACCCAAACCCAGGCATTTCTGAAAACTAGACACCCTGAGGAGTCCAGGATGGTGTGCCTCATGTGGATCCAATGGCGTTATTATACGCACAATGCTCTGCAAACCTCAAACTTTGACTAAAATCACACACTTTACTTGCATTTCTGTGACGTCAACTTCCGGAAACCACAGACCTCCCCAATATTCTTACCATCCAGCATTCCCCCACTTGTCCTGATAAAAATGCTACCCCACTTGTGTTGCTGGGCCTAGTGACCATGACAGGGACAAATCAAACCAGGGTCAAGGAGAGTTCCCCTGCTGGGACTATAAAAGGGCTAGCACCAAAGTTGTCAATCCTTCTGTGTCCACTTGCAATGTTTCTGTGTCTACTTTCATCCAGAAGAGTCTCAGATGTTAAAGTCTTGAATGTAAATAACAAGTATCCTCCCCACAGGGTTTAACATATTACATCTTAAGAAGGATCATGACAATATCAACCAATGACTAAGACTATGCCAACCTCTGTTTTGTGTCCTTCCTTTCCAGATTATGCTAAGTTGATTGCTGTGCAATGTTTAAGATTTTATTAGGCACAAACTGCCATCTACGTCCTCCATCTTCCCTGTTGCTGATATCCGTGAAAGACTGTTACCTTCTGGTCACCTCATCAACATTGGCCAGATGAGTAAATGGTCATGAGGAATAGATACATCGTTGTTTGGTGCCCATTCCACTAGGGGGGTTATGGTATCTAACGATTTTGTCTCATAAGGTGCCTAGAGGACATTATGAAAGCAGCAGACTGGTCACGGTCATCAACATTTAAAAAGTACTATTTGAAACCTATTGTTTCTCGCTGTTTTGTAGATAAGCTATAAATATGTCGCTATTGAGCCTCTAGTATTTTAAACGGTGAAAAATCTTTCCCACTATTGAGACAGAAGTTTGGATACAATTAAAGACACAATGGTGAAGATTATCCCACCTTGCCTTCTACCTTATCTCATTGTGTGTTTTTCTGATCTGCAGTACAATCGAAGTGCTCAGTTGCTGCTGCAAAGTTTCAAGGGCGATTTTCTTCCTTTGGTGATTCCTGGATGCTAGAAAAGAGGACAACCTCCTGATTTTGTTCAATGAAAAAATAAATGCTCCCTGAGGCAGGACTATTTATACAGAGCACAATGATGTCATAATACCTTCTGTGAGGTGAATGACTATGAATAACTAGTTTGCTAACCTTGGTTTTACTACTTTATGTTTGGACCCTCCATGTTTTGTCTTATAAACCCTTGTTATGCTACAGTTATTTTCTCTTTGCTGCTAAGTTTTCAGTAAAGAGTTATCCAGCGCTGGGCCAACCATCTATTCATTGGTTATGCGATGTATCTTTTTGTGCGACTGAGAGGTGATAGGAGTTAGCACTTGGTCAAACATATTTAATTAACAGTGTAACCCATTTGGCTACACAATAAGGACCTGGAATCAGTAAATAAAGTCAAGAGTTTTATCACAAATTAGCAGTCAGGTTAATGTAAATCAATCTCAATACCATGCTGTAAAGGTACAGAATAACAACTGGATAGCCAAACCTCCTAAAGAAGTTCAGGTGCATCAGTATGAGACAAACAAGAAGTTCAGTCACTGCAAATCAAAGAATTGACAGCAGAATCTGATGCCCAGAGAAGAGTCTTCGATCTTATCTCCTACACATGAGCAATATCTAAAGTCATCTAATTTAGAGTCTAGAACTAAGGAGGATGGTTAAGTCTGAAAGAATCTCAAAAGGCTGGGAAAATCCAGGAAGTTTTGGGAAGGTGTCAGCATTTAAGAAGCTTTGTCAAGAGCCTTCTAGGGGTAGGAAAAGAAGTGTTAGCCTAAGCCACACTCAGCAAAGAATCAAAGGGGTAAGCATAGAGGTCTGTACCTCTCAAAGTCCAAGGAAAAGTGGCCAACGACGACTTGTGAGAACACCAGTTAAAACCACAAGAATCTTTGGGTAACACCTATTGATCACACCATCAGGGGCTCCATTGTCCTTTCCATTCTCATGTTGATATGCAACATTAAAAAACTCTCCCAGGCAAGTCCTGAGAACCACATCGTCCTTGGGTACCTGTGACTTCTCAATACATTGATGAATAGAGGCAGTCAATTAACGCTCTGGCTCTCCATGTTCCTTGTCAAGGTCGTCTTCTCAGGCTCTCTATCACTAACACAGACATTAAATCTATTCTCAAATGAACAAACCATGTGAACGTTACCTGCAAAGAAAAAGCCACGCAAGCAGAAATGGAAAACAGTATTTTATGCAAAAAGAAATACAGGCCTATTCATGCAAACTTAACATATTAACTCAACGCTGCACATTTAATATGTGTGTGCACATACAATTTACAATTGAATAAGAAATGTCAGTACATTATATTCAGAATTAGATTCATGTTACATTTCAGTAAATGTGAAGTGACTTTGAATGTACAAATAGAATTTTAACCAAGAACTACATTATGAACACCAATGCTAAAACATTAGTGCACATGTTTACATAAATTATTCTCATTTCTAAAGTAAATACATTTTAATAGTGTGAGGATGGTTTTTATCAAGTCTCTAATGAGTATATATCATTTTAATAGTGTTAAACACAGTCTATATGATACCTAAGTCTACAGTGAACGCACTTCAGCACTAAGTTCAGGGGCAACACATTTGCATTAATAACATTAGGACACACAAGTATGTAGTACTAAGTGCACATATATATATATATATATATATATATATATATATATATATATATATATATATATATATATATATTATCTACTGGCGGTCGCCAGTAGATAGTTATAGTTACAACCTATTATCCATAGGAAATCCGCGACATTCTATTTGAAATAACTCTCTTGCCGGTTGACGTATCTTCGCGAAATTTTCAAACTTTGTGGCCCGCTCCGGTCCGCTCCTACCCTGAAAGTCTCGGGGGATTCGTCAAGCGGGGGCGGAGAAAAAAGGGGGTCCCAAAACGCGTTTTCCCATGCAATTTTCCATAGGAAACTTTAGACACGGCTACAGCCCGAACTGCTGAACGGAATTACACCAAATTTGGCAAAGAGGTAGTTCTTGGTTCAGAAAGAACCCTTTTGTTAAATGGTGTAAATCCGTTCAGTAGTTGCTGAGAAAATCAAAAGTAAAAAGATAGTGATATCTATGGCCGAGTAGGGTCCGCGTACCCTCCCGATCACGAGCTGCATGTTAATTGGCTGTCAGCTGGCTGTCAACATTCCGATTCAGGAAATGTTGGCAGCCATTTGTCCCTCGGTAGAACCGAGGGACAGAAACAAGTGCGCAAAGCGCACAAAGGGGGCAGGGTAGAAACACCCTGACCCCTAGGTTTGCTCAGGGGTCCCACAAGGACCCCCTGGGCAAAAAAAAAAAAAATTTTTTTAAAAATCGGCAAGATGCGCTCAGGGTGCGCGAATCCTGCCGGAAAAAAATCGAAGCGCGGTCTCCCGCGCTCGATTGTATTTTGCCCCGGGTGGCCCAAGTCCCGGGGGCATGGTGGGGGTTTAATTTTATGTGTGGGGGCCTCAAAGGGCCCCCAAGCCCCGGGGACCGCCACCCCCCGGGGCTTTTTTAAAATGGTGCGGGAGGGCTCTGAGCCCTCCCGCAGCCCCGGGGACCACCACCTCCCCGGGGCTTTTTTTTATTAATTGAACAACCTGTGTGGGGGCTCCAGCCCCCACACGCCCGGGACCGCCACCTCCCGGGGCACTAACAAATTAAAATGGGGGTCCGTTTTGGACCCCGAAGCCCCGGGGACCACCACCTCCCCGGGGCTGTGCTGATGTAGGGAGGGGGCCACGCGGCCCCCTCCTGGAGCCCTTGATGGCCCTGGGGACCGCCACCCCCAGGGCCGGCTCCTGCAGTGTCCCGGGGTGCCTACCCCGGGACACTGTAGCTTGCTATGGCAGGACGGGAGCCTCGCGGCTCCCGTCCTGCCATAGCAAACTGCTTTGGATATTGGAAGAGAGAGCAGGAAACCTGCTCTCTCTTCCAATATCCAAAGCACATTGCTTTTCCACATGGGGAGCAGCATGTCAGCTGCTCCCCATGTGGAACAGCAATGCCGGCTCCCAAGGGACGTGGGGAGCCGGCGGGACTGTGGGGGATTGGGGACCCCCACAGTCCCCAACGGAGAGGGCCAGCCCCGGGGATGGGGTCCCCAGGGCAAGTAGTGGCCCAGGAGTGGGGCCACGCGGCCCCTCCCCAAAAAAAAGAAAAAAAAAGAAAAAAAAATGGAAAGGCCGGCCCCGGGGGATGGGGTCCCCGGGGCCTTAAATGGCCTGAGGAGGGGCGCCACGCAGCCCCCTCCCAAGAAAATAAAAAAGGCCATGCCCCGGGGGATGGGGTCCCGGGGCCAATACAGGCCCAGGGAAGGGGGCCACGAGGCCCCCTTCCCGTTTTTTTTTTTTTTTTAATTAAATTTAAAAAGGGGTAAGGCCCTGGGGGATGGAGTCCCCAGGGCCCAAAAACAGGAAAAAGGAAGGGGGCTACACAGCCCCCTTCAGGGGACAAATTTTTTTTATTTTTTTAAAACGATCGGGCCCGCAGGCCCCGCCCCTTCCTTCACCACTCTGCAAACGCGCCCCTGGCGCGTTTGCAGAGGGGAACGAATTCCCTTGAATACTGGGGGTCCCTGGGGGCCAACTAGCCCACCAGGAACCTCCAATATGCGCCAGGGGCTGCGTTGCAGAGACGTGTAGAGAGGCCACACCCCTTTACACCTCTCTGCAACGCAGCTCTGTGGCGCTTTTTGGAGGTATATGGTGGGCTAGTTGGACTCCGGGGACCCTCAGGATTCAAGGGGACTTAATCCCCAGCTTAAAACGCGCCACGGGCGCGTTTGCACAGTGGTGAAGGGAGGGGCGGGGCTTCAGGTGACATGTGTGCAAACAGGCCCCGTGGCGCGTTTAAGATGGGGAATTAAATCCCTTCAATCCTGAGGGTCTCTGGGGCCAACTAGCCCAACAGGTACATCCAGAAAGCGCCACAGAGCTGCGTTGCAGAGAGGTGTAAAAGGGGTGTGGCCTCTCTACACGTCTCTGCAACGCAGCCCCTGGCGCATATTGGAGGTTCCTGGTGGGCTAGTTGGCCCCTAGGGACCCTCAGGATTCAAGGGGACTTAATCCCCCAACTTAAAACGCGCCACGGGGCGCGTTTGCACAGATGTCACCTCAGGCCCCGCCCCTCCCTTCACCATTGTGCAAATATTCTTCTAAAATCATCCGAAATACGAATTCCGATTTACTCACCTGTTATCAGGAGAGACCTCAGTGCTGTATCTTTCAGCCCAGTACTGGTCCTGAAAAGTAATTTTAACCGTACTTACCAGTAACTTGAATTTCCTTCCATAGGCTAACATTGACTGGTTTCACTTGGAAATTCTTCTAAGTGTGGAGTTTTGGAACTTTAAAATATTCCTCTAAAATCAGCCGAAATACGAATTCCGATTTACTCACCTGTTATCAGGAGAGACCTCAGTGCTGCATCTTTCAGCCCAGTACTGGTCCTGAAAAGTAATTTTAACCGTACTTACCGGTAACTTGAATTTCCTTCATAGGCTAACATTGACTGGTTTCACTTGGAAATTCTTCTAAGTGTGGAGTTTTGGAACTTTAAAATATTCCTCTAAAATCAGCCGAAATACGAATTCCGATTTACTCACCTGTTATCAGGAGAGACCTCAGTGCTGCATCTTTCAGCCCAGTACTGATCCTCAAAAGTAATTTTAACCGTACTTACCAGTAACTTGAATTTCCTTCCATAGGATATCATTGCCTGCTTTTTGCTGAAAAAGTTTCTAAGTGTTGATTTTTGAAACATACAAATATTCCTCTAAAATCAGCCGAAATACGAATTCCGATTTACTCACCTGTTATAAGGAGAGACCTCAGTGCTGTATCTTTCAGCCCAGTACTGGTCCTGAAAAGTAATTTTAACCGTACTTACCAGTAACTTGAATTTCTTTCCATAGGCTAACATTGACTGGTTTCACTTGGAAATTCTTCTAAGTGTGGAGTTTTGGAATTTTAAAATATTCCTCTAAAATCAGCCGAAATACGAATTCCGATTTACTCACCTGTTATCAGGAGAGACCTCAGTGCTGCATCTTTCAGCCCAGTACTGGTCCTGAAAAGTAATTTTAACCGTACTTACCGGTAACTTGAATTTCCTTCATAGGCTAACATTGACTGGTTTCACTTGGAAATTCTTCTAAGTGTGGAGTTTTGGAACTTTAAAATATTCCTCTAAAATCAGCCGAAATACGAATTCCGATTTACTCACCTGTTATCAGGAGAGACCTCAGTGCTGCATCTTTCAGCCCAGTACTGATCCTCAAAAGTAATTTTAACCGTACTTACCAGTAACTTGAATTTCCTTCCATAGGATATCATTGCCTGCTTTTTGCTGAAAAAGTTTCTAAGTGTTGATTTTTGAAACATACAAATATTCCTCTAAAATCAGCCGAAATACGAATTCCGATTTACTCACCTGTTATCAGGAGAGACCTCAGTGCTGCATCTTTCAGCCCAGTACTAATCCTGAAAAGTAATTTTAACCGTACTTACCAGTAACTTATATTTTCTTCCATAGGAATCCATTGTCTGGTTTTCAGCAAAAAGTTTCAAAGTGTTGATTTTTACAAACTACAAATATTCCTTAAAAATCACCTGTATGACTTAAACGCATTCTTTCAACTGTTTACAGGAGATGCACCAGTGCTGGATCCAGGATCCAACACTGAGTAAGAAAAAGTAACGATAACAGTTTTTACCTGCTAAGTGAATTTCCTTCCATAGGATAACATTGGTGATTCTATGAGAAAAAGTTTCTAAGTGTCAACTTTTAAAATACAATAATATTCCTTAAAAATCACGACTGTAACCAAAACGCTTTTACTCAACTGTTTACAGGAGATGTACCAGGACTGAATCTAGGATCCAGTCCTGTGGTTAGAAAAGTAATCCATAAAGTAACTAATTGCATTTAACTAGAAATTCACATTGAGCTGAATGTTGCATTGTGATTGAAAATGTGTTGCCCATTGCAACAACTGTAACTACTGTACTTAAAAGTCTATTGCCTATGTGCAAAGTATTTAAACTAAAGTAATTCATTCTGAGAAAGTATTTTTTGTAATGTAATGTATAATGTAATTACAATGTAATTTAAAAAATAAAATCTGTAAAAAAAATTGTTTCTAAAAATGTAGTAAATCAGTATGAAAAAAATTAATATAACAATTAATACATTTAAAAATTGTCATTTACAAAACCTTTGAAATTCACTGAAAAACCGTAGGTTTCAGGCACGTTATAGTTAGAAATTAGCATTTAAAAACCTTTGAAATTCACTGAAAAAACCATAGGTTTCAGACACGTTATAATTACAAATTAGCATTTAAAAACCTTTGAAATTCACTGAAAAAACCATAGGTTTTAGGGACAGTTATAGTTACTTGGACATTGCACTCGTACAAAACCCGTGAAATTCCCCTGTTATAGTTAGTTCAGCTAACTATAACTCGCGCCCCGCAATGCACTGCTGATGACGTCACATATTACATCACTCATGACATGGTCAGTGACATCACTGATGACATCACTGATGACATCTCAAATGACATCACTGATGACATCATCCACGTGATAATCTGATGCACCCTAATATAATCTTTGATACACCCACTCTAAATTACAGACTGCCATTCGCAAAACCATAGACACTCCAACACCAATAACTACATACCCACTCACTGATTCTTAGGTCTACACACACACATCCACTCACTCACCCGTACAGTCACTCATACTTACGGTCACTCAGTACAGGACTATCATATGCACTCTTACTCCTATATAGACACTCAAACAACGCCACTCATCCATAGAGATACTCAGACACCTAGTCAGTCATGCAAATAATTAAACACACTGCCATTTACTTACCTATACAGTTATACACACACCAGCTCACTTACTCATACAAATAGTAGCACATTGTTACGCTCTTATACAATCACTGATACAAGCACACACTCATCCATACAGCCACTATCACAATCACTCACTCTTGCTTATAGATATTTATATACTCCAACACACATATATACTGCCTTTCACATATGTAGTTACTCACACATGTACCACTGGGACATACATTCACTCACTAACACACTCTTACACACACTTACCCACCCATACAGTCTATCACAGTTGCACTCTTGAAACCATCCACCCTGTGAATCACCCACTCACACATCTATGCACAGAGTTGCACACACCCCTCCCACACAAACACTCAGGCACCCATACAGATACTCAGACAAGCATTCAATAACTCATATAGACACTCATTTAGCTATTCACAAACACATGCAGCCACTTACACAGCAACAGACAGACGGATACAGACATTCACCCAGTTTAGTCACTAACCCATGCATTCAGTAAGATACGTTAAATCACTCACTTATAGAGTCAGTCACGCACCTACTAAATCATCCATACAGACACTTACACACCCACTCATTCTTCAATACGTCTTTTCCTATATATATTAAAAATATTTAAACTTTACAGAAACACACAGTCACTGGATGATGTCATCAGTGATGTCATTTGAGATGTCATCAGTGATGTCATCAGTGATGTCACTGACCATGTCATGAGTGATGTAATATGTGACGTCATCAGCAGTGCATTGCGGGGGCGCGAGTTATAGTTAGCTGAACTAACTATAACGGGGGAATTTCACGGGTTTTGTACGAGTGCAATGTCCAAGTAACTATAACTGTCCCTAAAACCTATGGTTTTTTCAGTGAAAATATATATATACATATATATATATATATATATATGGGTATTTGTGACGTGTAAGAAAGGAGCCAAAATTACGCTACTCCAAGATGAATCAGTCATAATCTTCCCCTTGTGTCTTTAATAGAATCCAAACCTCATGCTACTATAGTGTGGAGATTTTACATTCTCCCTCTGAACTTCTGCCATTCTGTTGGAATTAGGAAATGGAAAATAGCTGCCTTCCGATGATATAATAGGGACAGGACTGTTTTTAGGCCAGGTTCTATCCCTGCATATGCAGGTACAATAGACTCTTTATTTTGGAAAGTGGCAACCGATACTTAAGCAGTTTAGGAGGCATAACAAATGGGTGTGTGGCTAATACTAAGTGTGTTACATGAAGACCAAAAACACAGGTTGCGCAGCAGTGACAGAATTTGTATTGTAGATAGGCCCAAATTGGTGCTGCCCTTGAAACACGAAGCAAAGAGATTTGAAAATGATCAAGTCGTTCACCAGTAACCATTATATGGATTTTAGCGCTTATAAAGAAGAGGCACGGATGGGAAGATTAAGGGTGAGACAAGCTGCTGCAATATGAATGCGGTGAAGGGGTGCAGTGATTCCCCAGAAAAAAGGTACTGCAGTAGTCAAGGAGGATCAATACAGTTGGCAGCAAGTAAGGAAGGATTTTGTGCAGTAGTTTAAAAAGCAGAAAGCAGGTGGAAGGTAGTTTGTTAACCTGGGCTGGTAACAATAAATCCTCATTGAAGCAGAAACCTAAATTCCATACCTGGGGGGCAGAAGTTGGGTCACTTCCAAGGTTGTTGGCCTAGAGATGTGGTAGACAGGTCAGAGGGGGGTTCCAATCTGAGATTATTAAAATGTTGTCTTGTTCGTATTCAATTGAATTCAATTGGCACTCATCCAGTTAACTACACTTAGTGAACAAGTTATAAAGTTGTTGAAAGACATTCATGCAATTGACTGGAAGGCAGAAGGTGCTCCAACTTATCTAGAGTGGAGAAAGGACTTGGTGAAACGGACAGCAACTGAATGGGAAGCCATCTAAAAATCTGAGTACAAAGTGAGCTCATTTTTTATAGCACAAGAAGGGAGAACGGTATCTGCTCAAGTGATCCCCAGAAGAAACATCTCTCTCATACACTGGAAGTGGATAAGGTAACAGTACTATGTCATGCACGGGTCTCTATCTGAGGAACATGATGAGGGGGGGTCTTGAAAGGGGAGAGGTGCAGTTTGGAAAGTGGAGGATTACTTGATTAGAGACAAGCCATTTTGATGTAATGTATTAGAGGACAACGAAATGTCTTTGTTTTCCTTGAAGAGAAACAGTGTAAAAAGTTATGCTCATTTATGAATGCACTTGGGAATGATTCGTGAACCAAATACATCCAATTTAATTAAAAGGCGAAACTCACCAGTGACATCAGCCAGGTCAGCAGAGCATGGTAGATGTTGGCAGCAGATATGGCTGTCTCCTGGGCGCGCCCACCAGACAGCCCAGCACTGGCCACATGCCCACAGCTGGACATCCAAACTGTCATGAGGAGCATCTCCTGCTTCATTGTTGCAGCAGCCGGCAGCATGCGGATATCTGGCAGATATGAAGCTTCCTGTGGCACAGAAGTGGTATCCCAATGAGAAAATGCGAATTTAGAAAACAAAAAGGAATTAAGGAGGCCTGTGCGAGAGGCAGGCATGGGCAAAGGAACAAGACAGAAGGTGGAGGAAGAGCAGGAGAGAACTGCATGTGGATCATCAACTGGGAGAGAGAGGAGTGGAAAAGAGATATTTGAAAGGAAGGCAATTGAGGAGGAGATATTTGCAAACGATATACGGCAAGGATGAGAGGAAATCAGAAGGATAAAGGATGGATAGGATAAGAAGAATGAGGATTAGAGATCAAGGAAAGTCACAAGATAGGAAAAGAAAGTGTAAAAGACATGAAGAGGAAGGCCAGATTACGTGGCTACAGAAGGTATATGTAGAAGAGGTAGTAAGACAAATGGAGAGAGAAGAACAAAAGATGGGGAATGGTTAAGCACATTGGAATGATGCAAGAGATCAGAAGGTGCTACATATGAAAAACAATTATTTACTTTTCACACAGCGTTGCAAGTCATGTTGATAACTTTTTACTATAACAATACTTTTATTAAAAAAACTTTCAATTAAGAGTTCCTGGTTTAAGAGACCTGTTCTCGCACATTTATTCCAAATTTCATCTTGGAGTACTTTTCAATTTTATTGTTCATATTTTCATTGTTGAATGGTAAGCTTGACTGACATATCTTAGAGCCGTTGAAGAATTGTATTCAACATTTTCAGTTGAAGAAATCCTGCAGACCTGATCTTTTGGACAGAACATAAAAGGAAAGTTCCCTCTCACACACCTAGGGCCAGATGTACGACCCTTACATTTTGCGACTCGCAAATTGCGCCGCTTTGCGGCTCGCAATTTGCGGCTCACAAAATGCAATGTACAACAGTGTCACAGACACTGTTAGCGATTCCCAATGGGGTCGTAAATTGCATGCCTCATCAATATTCACGAGACAAGCGCAATTTGCTACCCCATTGGGAATGACTAGCACTCCCAGGGATGGTGGCCTGCTGGGGTCAGCAGACCACCATGTCTGGGACTGCTTTTTAAATAAAGCTGTTTTTTTTTTTTTAAATGCATTCTGTTTTCCTTAAAGGAAAACGTGATGCATTTAAAAAAGAAAAATGAAACTTTTCAGTTTCATTTTTTAAGGGCAGGCAGTGGTCCCTGGGGCCACTGCCTGCTCTTAAAAAATATTTTCTCACACACTCACAAAGGGGAAGGGGTCCCCTGGAGACCCCTTCCCGTTTGTGAGTGGTTTACCACCTACTTGAAGTAGGTGGTAATCTGCAAGTGTTTTGCGGCTGCAAATGCGGTCGCAAAATAATAGTACATGGCAGTGAGTATCGCTATTAGGAAGGGACGCCCCTTCCTAATAGCGAGAGTCGCAAATGCTATTTTGTGAGTCAGTGACTCGCAAAATAACATTTGTACATGCCATTACCCTTTTTTGCAGTTGCAAATAAGCCGATCTCCCGTTTGCGAGCGCAAAAAAGTGTCGTACATCTGGCCCCTAGATTCTTGGTGACAGGAGTCCAAATGTGGTTCAAATAAGAGGATGGTAAACATTGTTTACAACAATGTTGATACATCGCATGCCATTACAACGCAGTCATTACACGACCACGTTGTTACATTGCATACCATTACAACGCAAGTCGTTACAACGACTTGCTGTAGGGGCCAGAATCCAACACCTTCCCTACTTTTGCACAGACTGGAGTTGGAATAGTAAATTATACTATTCCAAAATCCAGTCACCCCCCCCCCCCCACAGCAAGTTGTTGTAATGACTTGCGTTGTAATGGTATGCGGCGTAACAACGTGGTCGTTGTAATGACCGCGTTGTAATGGCATGCGTTGTAAACACTTGCGATGTAACATGGCCTATTCAGGAGGATTGAACGTATAGGTACAACATGAACTGTCTCCTCTAGCCAATACGATTGCTGTTTTATCACTATTCAACTTAAGAGAGTCATTGGTCATCTACTACTGAATATCAAGCAGGCAGATGGTTGACTGGTTAGTAGTTCTGAGGAACGCTGTATGGTGCTACCCTCTCGGAAGTACGAAATGGAGGGAAGGAGACAGTCTGGGTACAGATCTCCTGGAAAGATCTAAACAGAATAAAGACTGTGCCATCAGGTCCTTCAGCTGCAAGACAACCAATTGTGGTGGAATGATAGACAGTATTGGATGCTGTGAACAGATACAAAAGTAGCAGACCAGCAGTCGCTCCCTCATCCGCTCAGAGCCCACCATTTTAGGATCAGACCTGACTCTAAGGTATGCCTGGCAGCACAGAATCCTGCCTGGCAGCAGTCAGGGAGCTTCAAGCAGTCCAGTGGGGTGGCAATCCTTCAAGAAACACACTTTTCCATGATTCTGACAGGGCTTGGAGTAAGGTCAAGGCACAAATTTGCTTAAGGCCTGTGGGGTAAAGGCCAGGTTTCTTAATCAGTGGAGTATGGATGCCATTTTTACACACATAAGGGACACATCAGAAGAGCATGTGGTGTTAATCAAATCACAATCCTTACTATAGATGTCAGGCCCAATGTCTTACAAGATGGAGGCAGGGCATGGGTCATCAGGAGATGCTGATTTATCAGACAGCAATGTCTGGCTTAATATGGTTTTGTTCATGGCCAGAAGAGGAGAAATGGTAAGAAAAATGTGCCAAGGGGAGCCTCATGATCAGGAGCCACTGAAATAGAAAGTTTCCTCTCAGATTGTAGAGATTTTGGAATAGAAATGGCATGGTAAGTTTTCACAGAGGAGCTGAGATACTGCAACACACAAAGTGGAGCTCTCAGGGTGGAGAAACGCGTTGACGATAGCAGAGGGTTTGCAGGACATGTCAGGGGATGATTCAGTATGTGAAATTACAAAACTTGACATAGCAGAGTGAAGAAGACCGTTCACTCACTGCATTTTCTCATTGGGTTTTAATAAATGAAAATTAGAACATGGGTCAGAAAAAGAATGTATCTAGGAGACCCAAAGATGATGTCACGTGCTGCCTATCTTCAGTGAAACCTTACAATCTAAGGTTTCACTGAAGATAGGCAGCACGTGACATCATCTTCGGGTCTCCTAGATACATTGTTTTTCCGACCCATGTCCAAATTTTCATTTATTATAACCCAATGAGAAAATGCAGCCTATAGGGAATAGATATGGGTGGTTTTGTGGAAAGTACTTTTATCTTTTACATAATTTATAAATCTAAGGCTCAAATATATAAATTATGTGAAAGATAAAAGTACATCCCTGTTCTCTCTAGGCTGCTTCAGCTTAACAAGTTTGGGGGAGCTCGGAATAGATGACAAGCGTTCAGAAAACTGTATATATACTTTAGGGTTTCCAGGGTTAGAAGACAATTTATGCACATCCCTCTGATATGAGCTTAGACAAGTACATTGCATGCCCCTCTTCTGCCTTGCCTTCAGTACTGGCAAAGAAGCAGACCACTTGTCGCTGCAACTGCATAGCATGAGCGAAACTGGAGACAGCGATTAAAATATGGGAACAAGAAGGATTTCATAGGTTACAAGTACTTGTATTAGTATTTAAGTAGAATTTCCTTACTGCATTTCCCGAGTATTTGACTTTCACAAATTTGGAAGCAATTACAAACCATGATTGGCTGGGAAACCTCAGGGAATTCTCAGTTTCAAATGAATATGATTGCTAGGGAAAGTTTACTCTGAAACTGGCATCAGTAGTAATGATAACAAAATGCACACAAATAGCCAACTGAATGCCCTACGCATATATTTTAGAAGATTTTCCTCTTAAAAGACAGAAAGACAGCCTTAGTTCCCGTGAGTTTTAGTGAAATGAGCCTACAAAAACATTATTGTTGATGTTGCATTTTTAACTTTGCATCTGCCGTGTTTCTGATCAGTGTTTCTGAGGTATTGTTATTTTCTAATGTGATGTTGTTACGCTATTAACCTTGGGAAGTATGCCCATTTATGCAGCTTTGTTTGATAAATCAAATATAACTTATAAATAAATAAGAAACTGAGAGATAACGCTGGAGTATCAGAGCAGTGGGCAATGGAAGGTACGATTAAGAGATTGTACCTAAACCACAACTCTCAAACATTTGCTGCCCTGCTGGATGACTGGCACATTAAAATATATATCTTGGAGGTCTATAGAGCACATCCAGTCTCCTTGTTGTACTGTGACAAAATATGATTCAATGTCAACTTTACATTCTTTCTTGCATTGGGCTTGTCCAATAAGTGGGTAAAATTTGTATATATTGCAACAGCAGTAGCTCGATCCCTTTTACTTCAAAATTGGCGAACTCAGGTGATTCCCTCAATGAAGGACTGGCTACAGAAAATGAGATGAGTTCGAAGCGGTGAACAGTTATACGCTATACAAACGGGGGGAGTTAGGAAATTTGAGAAACTCTGGGGGCAATATTTTCAATCCAAAGATGCAAGAGCAGTTAGAAAGGGACCGATTAAATTAGTTAAGCTCTTTTCCCTCATCCGATTGTAGTTACTGTATGATATATTCTCCCTTTTTTTCTATCTGGTTTTAAGTCAACTGCATTTATAGTATTTATAGGATTTTTTGCTATGATGATATTCTCTTATTGTAAGTTGTTATACCTCATGTATTTATTCTATTTATATAATATGAAATTTATATTGGTATTGAAGACCCCTATGTGTAATTTATGATGAATATCCACTGTAATTTACATCTATGATACTGCAATACCTGGATCCTAAAAAAATAATAATAATAATTAAAAAAGAACTTGACATTCTTTCTTCACATCTTTGTCTAATTTTCTCAAATTCAGCTGGGTCCTTATTTGCTCCAGTCTTTTGGTCAAAAATTACCTAAATTATATGCAGGTGCAACGGTTTAGGTAACTACCCACTTAATAAAATATGTATTCAATCATTCACCTACATTATATGCTCTTCTTTATATAAATAGTTCTTATTCTTCTCATAGTTTTCTTTTGCTTGGTCATTATTAGCTTTATTGATGAAGGTGACAGTTTTAGTCTCAGAGTGTAGTTTTTCTTCACAATACAGGGCACCCAAGGGTTGTTTTGGCACTCTTAAAGGACTGCAGAGATACTCACTTCTACCAGAGTGGGTAACAAAGAAGGCGGGAAGAGGAAGCCATTTTTTAGCCGGTGCCGGCCTCTCCCACTGCAAGAGAGGCCTCCAGGCCTTTCCCCCCTCTATTTTCTGCAATGACAAAACTAAGACTGCTGGTGATACTATGATCCTTACTGTTGCTGTTAAGAAGCATTCTGATAATAGGGTACTTGAACCATGTAGTGGTATCATACCTTAGCGTGTCTGCAGCAAGGCTAAGAATTTTCTATGCAAATTTCAAGGCCTACTGTTTATATATTGTCTGTTTCTGCTTTCTATTTCTGCTGTTGATCAACTGCTGTGACACTTCATCGTAATATCGAAAGGCTGATAACTCAGTCATATGTTCAAATGCACTTATTTCGTGATTGGACACAACTTTTCTTCAGTTTTGAGGGCCCTCACTAAGGAGAAGATGTGTGAGCCTATTTATATAGTCAATCAATCAATCAGTCTGCTTAATTCGGGGACGAGCCCATAAAAAAACACCATTACCATTTAAGACATTTCAGCAAATAATTTTTTTTGCATGAACAGTAAAATCCTTCAATACAATTAATACAAGGCAAGGCCAGGCAAGGTAAGGTCTACTAAAACTGCTAGTTATCAAAGAGTTTACAAGTTCATATCTAACATTTTCCTCTTAATCTACACACAATAAAGAAATTTACTCAGAGAGCATACAATGACGGGCGAAGTGTCTGAATGCAGGTTTAAAATGTCTAAAGCCCAAAGAAAGGCACACCGGGCGTATCCATCTTTTGCTAGCCAAAAAGTTTGCAGAGCAGAAAAATAAAACATGATCTATAGTTTCTACAATACACTCATAGTGCAGATTGTGCTGTGCTCAGTGGATTTGTCCAACTTACTTGTGAAACTCCACAAACCCAATACTCCATACCAGAATTACATAAGAAAGCGTTTTGGCCTGAATCGGGTGGATTTAATCAAGAAATAGTTCGTATGACGGAAATGATTTCACTTCTAGGAACTGGGCTGAAAGACTTCCTTTCATTCCATTTGTCTGGCTAAAGCCCACAATATAATCCCAAAAACCCTGCCTCCGTTTGGGATCAGAGGCCCCGGGGATCATGCCTGGGTCTAGCCACAGGGATTTCAAACCCAAGGTTGTCAACCGGCCTTTGACGTGGAAAAGCCATGGCAAGGTGCTAGGTTGAAAACTGCAGCCTCTTGCTCCCAGTGGCCAGTAGACACTGTGCCATAAGTATAACTGAAAAATACAGCCATTTTCTTTAAATGAGAGAAATTTAAAGTGCAGAAAATGTTTCTATATTATGAACATTTTTGCAGAACCTTTTTCTGCACTTTAAATTTCTCCCATTTAATAAAACATTATTGTATGTTTGTGCTATAAATGTAACAGTGCCACATATGCCGAAAGTATGTCCTGTACCACAAGTACATAAGACACAGGCTCTCAGTCACCCATGCAAATATATCCCATTCGTAGCCACACATGTTCATACATCCTCAAAGACCACACTCTCAATGACACACATGGCAGCCCTGTCATAGTGCCCCTAGTCAAAATATTTTGTTCAAACCATAGTATCTGGTTCTATGGACATTAGGCTTAAAGTCAATGAAGCTAGGCGTGGAGATGTTATGGGCATGGAGATGTCTGGTAACAAAGCGCGAGTTGTTGAGCCTTCAGTAGCTCACAATGAATATTCACTGATCAGATGTAGCTCCCACTACAGAAATGCCTTAGCAAGTATAACAAAGGTCGAAGGTGGCCACATGCTCAATTTTCCTTATTCCCAAGTCAAAAACAATGGCAGCGAGGGGTACTTTGAGGTACAGCAACCAGAGATCTGGCAAAAGAATTCTCTTTAGTGGCTAAATCATGCGTATTTTCCATCCCCCAGATAAATCTCCATAAAGGGCGGCTGATTGTAGCTTCACTCTATAAATTTCCCCGGAGGGGGACACAGGTTTGGTGTATGAGGCCCGAATAACTCTTCCCCCCTGTGTGACATTACAGCCCGATTTATTGCTATTTGGGGCTTCCAGGAAAGAGTATTAGCAATCCTAATATACAAGTAATCAGAAGAAGTAACCTTATCTAGACAAATTCCCCTGCATTCAATCTAATTTTCCCCTAAAAGACTTGTGTGGATTCAGGACTATTTACTTAGTCTTGGTAATGTTTATTTCTAAACCACTGGATACACAGAAAGTATGGAATCTGTTCTGCAAATTCAGGGGGCCCATTGGTGTGTGAGAGATTAATATGGTATCATGAGCAAAAAAGCAGTGCTGGTATTAAAACAACATTTAATATCAGCACATCATGGAAGCAACTCAACAAGATATTGCTCATGTCATTACTAAACAAGGCAAATAATGTGGGAGCAAATACGCAGCCCTGACGAACACCTCTACGAATCAGAATAGGTTTGGTTAGTTCCCCTGTCATGCCCGCCTGACTTGATCATAATTATCTTCATGCAACATTGTTATTATTATGGGAAGTAATGTGAACGAAACGCCTAAGGCCAAGAGGGATTCCCACAGTTTGGATCTAAGAACCAAATTGAATGCAGCCCTTAAATATATGAAGGCTAAATATAAATGATCCTTCCAGTTTTTAAATACTTCCAGCATATCAATAATAGCCTAAAAACATGATGATCTGTAGTGCTGACAAAGTCTAAATCCAGCCTGAGCTGTTGACAAGATATTTATAGAGTCCCATTGAGACCTGGCATATCTCCCTGATAGTTTTCTAAAGCTAGATGCCTTAAGCTTGGTAGCTGGTGTGCCACCGATTATATATCCTGTCATATTCATCCTACAGATTTATTTCTGGGTAGGAGCAGAATCTGAAGACATAACTAGATACATTTTCCTAAATGCAGAAACAATGGTGAACCCAGAGGAGGACCTCTCCAAAGGAGTAGGGGCTCTTGTTCAGAAGGATGGTATTTTGTCATCAGTCCACATGTTGTCGTAGATGTAGAAGAAACTGTAAAAATCACTGTGACAGGTTCAACTATAGTAATTTACTACTAACTATAACTAGAATAAATTCAAAGGTTTTTGATGCTGCGCTTCTCAAAATCAACAAACTTGTCTGAGGGGTTCTCAAATGGAATACTTGGCCTTGTAGCTCCTTTGGCCAAGACCTCATAAAAGGCCAGGATGTCATCAACAGAAAAGTCCTAGTTTATGTTCTAGGAGAAGAGCACAAGTTGTAATGAACTTATGAAGTAGCTAACATCAGTAGTAGTTCTTGTCTAGTCTCTTAACAGTGTACACAATGTGCTTTTCAGAGAAGTCAGATTGGGTTGTCTTCTATCAGCTTCATATTTATGAAATGTCTCCTGGTTGGAAAGGCTTGCGGAGCTGTTACCAGAACAACGGTTGGTGATGAAGTAACTGTTTCTGGGACTACTGGAGCAGTGGCTGGAGTTTCTGGACATTGGACCTGACAAAGTCTTTCTTGAGGCTTTGCTAGAAACACTATAGTTCCACTCTTCTCCTAGCTGGAATTTGAGGTAAAGGGATTGACTTCTATTTCCTTCATGTATGTTTGGAATATGTCTGGGTTATTAAATATTCTGAAGTCAGAATTTTTGATGGAGTAGCCATATAAAGATACCTTTTAAGGAAGGAGTATAAGACATCTCAACGCTGAAGCTGATGATGGTATGCGACACGACAATGATGACCTTAATGCTGTTTACTTCAACATGATGATATTGATGGTGAACATTATCTAAACTCTTAATGTCAACACCCTTGTAGCTGAGTCCTCAATCTGAAGCCATTTCTGAACAAAGAAACATAGAACATAGAAACATAGAAAAAGAGCAAAATATCTGATGAAACCACTAAAAAATAAAGCAACAAGAACAGAGTAAGTAAAAGGTTTGTTGTGGGGCAGTCTAAGGACTATAAGCCCCAGGAGTAGCCCTGTGTGAAAGGAGGTGGGGGAGCCTGTTCATCCCGCTGGTCGGGCGCTTAATTCAGGCCTCTCCACTTCCCACAGCGCACGCAGGACGCGCTAATCGTGATTTGCTGTGGGGCATTCTAAGGTCTAGAAGCCCCAGGAGTAGCCCCGTGAGAAAGAAGGCGGGGAGCACATTCATCGCACCGGTGGGACACTTACTTCAGGCCTCTCCACTTCCTGTGGCGCAGGATGTGCGTGGGACATGCCCAGGCCAAGAGTGGGCCCATCTGCCAAGAGCGGACCCATCTGCGCACATCCATGCCCAACGAGGCCAGGACAGGGCCTTCCTCTTGGCTCGAGGTTCTTTTTCCTGCGACTTCTGTGATTGCAGTAAGAACCTTCCTTGTAGTTCCATAACTTCTAAAGTGACTGGTTTTATGCCCAGAGGCAACCAATTATGGGTAAGTGGAAATTAACTCAAGGCCCTGTTGGGAAATGTCTGAGGAGCTTAAAACCCACAAATGCCATAACTAATTGTTTATCTGACGCTGTGGGCTTAATAAACAATGAAATCATTATCATAAGTTAATGCTAAGCTGGATAATATAGAAAGGAAGCTCCTGCCAGAAATAAGAGAAGGAAAGAAAAGAGTTATAACACTTCCGAATGTTGTCAAAAATGTACCTGGCACTATTCAGAATGGAGTTAAATTACAAATGGAACCCAAGGCTTCCATAGCGAACGCTGTTGTTGAAATAGAGCACTCAGCACCAAAGGGTCCACCTCATGTGCCATCATCCTCCAGGACACATAGTCTACATCCAATAAGTGACACTCATGAGGGGCACCCTGATATTCCATCAATACATCGGGAGGTGGCTACTGCACGACATCATGGTGAAGGCAATACAGGAACCTTGGTGACTGCCTCAGACACACTACACCTATTGCCTGATGCTAACCCTACATAATTATTCTGAAGGATGTCCCCAAATTAGACTCACACTCTATAGAGAACAGGAATGATTTGAAAAACAAAGTTGTCAATTGGATGTCGGATCATATTTGCAACACTAACTCTTTGTACCATGAAATAACATTGGTGATAAGAGGGAACTGAGTTGGACACTCATGAAAAACAGGGTATGGTGATTGTATCATACTTAATTTCTGGCACCCAGCTGTGGTAAAGTCCCTTCTTTCAGATCTTTATCTAAGGCAACAGTCTTTATCTAGTCTCGATGGCAAGATTACCGCTGTACCACTGTGGGTTTCTTTTATAACCCCGGGCAAATGATCTACAACTCCGGGGGGTTCTGTCTTTGCCCCACTCATGTAAGCCCAGATTGGCTACACCCATGACTAACTTCAATAGATTTGCCCCACTTTCCAGTCTTCGTAAAAAGGATTGACAACATGAGGTCACAGGGACTGAAGAGGAACAAAGGGGGTTGGGAGACAAGAAAGACCAACAACAGGAAAGGAGTAAGAAATGTAATGTTAACGATACCGGCAATACATTAGTTATTAGATCATGGAACGTTGCTGAAATCGAAAACAAAATAGAGAACCAAAAATGGTTGAGTTCCATAAACACCGCACAGCTGATATGCCTGCAGGAAACTTGGCAAGTGGGATGCTTCAATACTGAAGGTTTTGTCTCTATAATTACCCCTGCAACACTCCTGACCAGTGGACAAGCAAAGGGAGGACTGGTGGTGCTAATTTCAACCATAACACCAATAACTTTAATGAAAACATATACCAAATCCCCCTATTTCCAGCTTGTATTCTTACAGACCAATTTGAAATGAAATATTGTTTTGATAAATTTTTACAACAATGTTTTTAATAATATGAGAAACAAGGTAGTAGCGGATCTTGATAATGAGTTGGAAAAGTTTGTAAGTGGATATGAGGCAGATTGTGTATACATTTGGTTGGAGGATTTAATATCAGGAAATGCCAGCATACATCTAGAGTGGCATGTGGGTACACGGATGGTTTTGGGAGTGTACAGTTACATTTCCCAAATGACACATATGGTGAGACTATAATTGAAGGGTCATTTAAATATAATTTAGAATTGCTGGAGCAGTGTATCACCAATGAAAAATCTCCATTACCCACCTTCCAAGGAAATGGTCAACGGTTGAACGTTGGTCATATATCACTTTAAGAAAATGGAATGGGGATGTTTAAATTGTTTGGGGTCGAACCCACCATTTTTAGCGACCACTTTCCGCTAACACTCACCTGTAATATTAAAACCAAAGAAAGGGAAGGGTCTCAATTAACAGCACATATTAAAACAGCATGTAACAATGGTGTAAGCCTTAAGTGGGCAGGGATAAATTAATATGGTTTTCTGGAAACAAGTGTTAAAGATAATTTTGAAGAATTTACCATCTGTATAGAATGGGATGTCTTCCCAGGTAAGATTTTGCCAGCCTTTGGAAAAATAACATCTGCAATTGCTACTACATTAAGAGCTGCAAACAAGGGCCCCAATAAAATGAACTTAGGCTGGTTCAATCACCATTGTTCACGGGCCAATCAGAATCTTAAGAAAGCACTGTAGCTAATCACCAGAAATAGGTAGGAGGTCAAAATGTTAAGGCTTATTTATGAACACGTGGTGGGTTTGAGGAGAAAAAAACTACAAGAACGGGCCTGGGTTAGTTTGGAAAAGGCGGCTGAAACTGGAGATACCGTTCTGTTCTCGAACACTATAAATACTCTGTTCCTTAGGGATAATCTACCACCAAAGGTGGAGGCGCTTGTTTAACCTGCAGATTGGATTAGCCATTGTAGAAGGATTTTTACACTTAGAGCTTAACAGATCATTACTTAATTGTCTGGTTTCTTCCTTTCTGTTTTGATGTATATTTAACAACCTACTCATGTCCTCTTTTTTGTCCTCAACAATGATTTAAATTCAGTGCCAGAATTTGCAGGCCCTTGGAGTTATCCTGTGAGAGCATCGATAAACTGACATTGACTGCGAGAGGAAAACATGAGTAATAAATGAAAGGAGAACATAGCAATGTGTAAGGTGGAGGAACAAAGACGGGGAGGATTCATTGTTGGGCAGTGGGTAGAGGTAGACCATATTCACAGAGGTTGGATGGTATCTACCCTCTGCACTTGGGTTAGGAAAGAGCCCTGACACAGGAAGTTGTGTCCTTTAGTAGCTCTTCATTATTTACTATACTTACTTGTTCTCTCATTATTAATGCAGCAGACAGAAGAGCAGATGCTGTCTTGTCTACAATAACATAAGAGACACAAGTCCTTCACCCTCTGAAAACTAAAAAAGGAGGTGAAATCAATGTACACCAGCAGAAAGGTGGCCCTCACTCAATTCTGTAAAAGATGTGCTCAGTTCCTTATACTGCTTGGAGGGTGTTCCCTGCCGGAGATACAGTGATGATGGTAGTCTATTCTACTAACCATATGAAAGAGCACTGGAGTTTTCTCGGCCATGGGTTGTTTTCCAGTGATGGAGTGCCGAGGTTTCAGGGTCTCCAGCTGTTGCTGTAGCCTTTGCCGTCTACGCTTCTCCTTCAGCTCATCCTCTTTCTTGTTTCTCTCCACCTGCTTCTCTTCAGCCCTGCAGAAAAGAATGCGACAGTAGGAATATTTACCTTTTTTAATTTGGGAGATTGATATACACTGATTTTCCAAGCTCAGTTTTCAAACGCTTCAGTTAGAGAGCAAATGCTGTGCATGTGCACTCAGCTTCTAAAGAACTGGAAAAGCCAACATTCCTTAGACTCTGGCCATAGTGCTCTGACTGGAATGCTCCACAATAAGGACTGCAGGGTCTTCATGATCACAGGAGATTCAGAAGAAACCTGAAGATAAACCTATTTTGGGCAGTATTAATTGACCTCTCTTCCTCTCCATCCGATTTCACCCATTCATGATATGAAATCAAAAGCTGTCTCAGTGGTATGTAGAACCTTTATAAAAACTTCACAGCGTCACAACTCTGTCAGAGATTCACTCAGATACCTTCTGTTATACAAAAAGGCAATCAGCAGAAGGGAGCTTCTCAATCCCAAACAGGAATACACATAATAACAGACAGTCAGAGACAAAAAGTAGATACACTTTGTAGCAAGAAAAACCTCGCCAGAAACAATGAAGACACTTACCAAAGAAAAACATCAATCATGCATGACATATAAATGGATCATAACCTAAAGATACTGACAAAGAAAGTGCAGGGAAGCCCTGAAAAATTTCAGCATTGTTTCTATGCTTTTTCTTGGGATCATGTGTAATAATGTTGCTAGGTCATCTACAACCACTTCATTGTTCTTTCATTCTTTATTTATTTGAATTAGGCTTTCACCCCAGCCTAGACCAAATGGTGTATTGTGGCTTACAAACACCCGATCAAGTTCTACCACAGGGCTAAAGCCTGTCACCATGGTCATTTCCATGCCAGCAACTAAATTAAAAGATAATCCTTAGGTAAAAGTTTAAAATGAGGGGAATGGCATATAACAAGTAGCACATTCCACTAAATGAAAGGTAAAATATCCTACTAATGCCCTCAGCTTCCTCTTCGTTCATTCGGCACAGCTCTGGAAGAGGGATGAAGCCATTAGAATAGAAGCTGAAGTGACGACACTAGTGCACTAAGGTGCTGATAGCATTATTTATCTTTCAACTAGTTAATAACTCTTGCTACTTTCGCCTAAATGACAGTCTTATAAGTCTGTGCAGGGTGAATAACTGGTGTTCTTGATCACCTTCATGGTCAGTAAAAAAACAAGTTACTTACCTGTACACTGTGGTTCTCCAGTATTGTTACCTTTCATAGATTCACATCCTTGAATCTGCCCCATCGTTGAAAATGTAATTGTAGGCTTCTTGATTAGAGGGTAAGCTATAAACAGTCCTTACAAAAATCCCTTTATCAGCATGTCAGACCATAAAGACCTCTGATTCCAGGAACGTCTAAACCTTGAAATCGCTGCAAGGTGAACTTTAATTGAGCTATGCAAGAGGCCAGATTGACCCAAATTGAGCAAACATGGTAGTATCTGGGCTGAGGTTGAAGAGGATGGCGATTGCTAGAGGAACACCAATTGCAAAATCTTAGGCAGTTCGCTCTGTACAATTTGTTCATAGAGTCTGCTCTTGCCTTGGCAATGATATCTCGGCACTGTTGAGGTATCTTCAGTTTGTGAAATTCATTGTATTCAGGAGCCTTTTAGGTCTTGAAGATGAGCCCCCATCCCTTCATGGATGCATCTATTGTCATTACCAAGTGTGGTGGTGTGTAGAGGGATGTTCAGCCCGTAGAAATGTTCTTTTTCTCCATTCACCATTTCACAGGTGTTTTCATTTCTGGCGTTATGGTGATGACGTGCTCATAGGATCCAGTTAACCTGCTCCCATTGCTTGCCAATTTGTTCCTGTAGTGGTCTCATGAACAGGCACCAGTTGGAAATTAAAGGAATGCAAGACGACATCATCTCCAGAAATGATTTGCATTTCCTGACTGAAATTGACTTTTTTCTTGAAAGCAGAGAAGCCATCGACAGCATCTTGGTAATTCTTCCCCTTGTGGGAAAGGCCTTGCACACTTTCGTATCCAGAATTGCTCTTATGAAAGAAATTTTAGTGCTCGGGACAAGGCAGGATTTCTCTCTGTTTAGTTTGAGGCCTAATTTTGTGAAAATTTGGAGCCAGGCTTCTGTTGAAGAAATTGCATCCAGGCATGCTGGAGCCTTTATCAGCCAGTCATCTAAATATGGGAAAATCGGGTGCGCCTTTCTTCTCAGAAATCACGCTACCAGGCCATGCATTTAGTAAATATTCTTGGGGCAGACTTTAAGCCAAAAGGGAGGACTTTGAATTGGTAATGACATCAACCAGCTCGAATCGGAGATACCTGCTGTGTGTGACATGGATAGGAATGTGAAAGTAGGCATCAAGTTGATCTAATGATGACATACATCTGCTGGCTGCAAAAGTTGGAGTATATCTTGAAGCATAACCATCCTGAATGATTGCTTTTCAAGGTATTTGTTGAGCTCTCCCAGATCCAACACCTGCCTCCACTTTCCGTTTACGAAGAAAAATGTTGGAGTAGAAACCTGTGTTTCAGTGTTCTTGTGGACTTTTCAATTGCTATCTTGAATATAAGCAACTTTATTTCTTCCTTTAACAGACAACTGTATTGATGTGACCACTTGCAGGGTGGTTATCGCTGAGGTTTCTGCGTAACTTCCAGTGTGTGACCCTGTTGGATAATGTCTAGCACGCAACGGTCAGAAGAGATGTTTCTCCATTGCTCGTAACAGGTGGAAAGAGTGTTGCTTACATTAAAGGAAGCTGGCCGTAAAGGGCCGACCTGAGTCCTAAGACTGTCATTATCTGCTGGAAGGCTCATGTCCCCTTCCTGTATCAGTAGAAATTCTTCGGGGGTTTGCCTACTGTAAGCCACTAGTGGCGAAGGTCTGTATTGATGTGCAAGCTGTTGCCGATATACTTTCTGAAATGGACCATAGGGTTGATGTCTGTTGGTTTGGTAACCTTCCCTGAAAAGGTACTTTCCTCTGCCCCCGGTGCAATGAAACGATTGGAACTAACTCTGTTAAAGCACTCCTAGGGACCTTGCTGTCTCTGTATCAGTCTTGATCATTTGGAGCGCATAGTTTACATGCTTCCCAAAAAGTTCTTCTCCATTGTATTGTATTGTACTTATCCACTGGCATGATGCAGGTTACCTTTAGTCATCCCTGGCACCTGTTCCTCCAGCCAGCTGCCTGAAATGAGTCAATGCTACATCCATTATTGTATCTATAACCTCTGAAGATATCCTTTCTCCTACCTAAAGGATATCTATTGCCTCTTTTTTTTGTCTTCTGGTAAAAGGTAAATGAATGGTACTCAGTCTGACCACATTTTCCGGTCATACCTGCCCAATCTTCAAGGGTGTTGCAGGCTCTTATTGTCATTACAGTTATAACAGAGAAATGCTTACCAATATTATATAACCTCCTACCCTCCTTATCAGGAGGGGTGGAATATGGTGTGGTACAATTTTTTGATCTTCTTTGTGCCACCTGCATTACCACAGAATCCAGCTTAAGATGTCCTATCAGACAAGCTGGAGAGTTGTCGGGGGCTTTGCATTTTCTATCAATTCTAGGAATTACTACAATGACTGTTGCAATGTTTTTCATTACCTTAAGTCCTTCTGCCCATATATGATCTATTATGGGTATTGACTCTACTCACTTCCCAGCTGTTTCTTTGAAATCATACAGAAAGCAATCCGTTTGTTGTACTAGCACAGGTAAATCAAATTGTTTTGCTGCCCTTTCCAAAAGCGTGTGAAAACTCACAATGTCATCAGGAGGAGAATTGGTAGCCGGAGGCGTTGGAGGCTCTGACACAGGTGCTATATAATCGTCGTATTCAGTTCCAGTGATAGTAGACTGATCATTAGGTATTTCACCCTCCTCAGGCTCATCATCGTCATTTTCTTGTTTAACATATATGTCATGAATAGTAATGGGGTCCAGCTGTCGTGGCTGAGACACAACACGTTGCTGTATAGCTGGGTTTCTCTCTTGTCTTAGCAGACGAGGAGAATGGGGAGAAATACCAGCAGATGGTTTTGTTGCATGCTGGTGGGACCTGCTCTCTCACCCAGTAGCTCCACCGTTGAGCCGCTGCCGCTGATAGGGATCTGGTAGGGTTCGAGCTTGCCTCTGCTGTCACCTGCCTTGTTGTGCCCGTTTTTTTCCTGAGTCATCCTTCTTTCTTCTTGTTTTATTGTAGGTGTGTAGGTATTGTTAATCCTGTTAATTTTGTCACTGTTTTTGCACGTTTTGCTTGTTTCCCGCCGCTGCCACCCCACATCCCCTCTACCCTGCCACTCACGCTCCGGTCTCCCAGCTAAGCTCCCCTCCCTCCTCCCCTATTTAATGGCGGCCGCTGCTGGGAAGAGCAAGCAAGACCTCTGACCTCTGGGCAGGGGACCTGCTCTCTCCCCCAGTAGCTCCACCGTTGTGCCGCTACCGCTGATAGGGATCTGGTAGGGTTCGAGCCTTCATCTGCTGTCACCTGCCTTGTTGTGCCCGTTTTTTTCCTGTGTCATCCTTCTCTCTTCTTGTTTTATTGTAGGTGTGTAGGTATTATTAATCCTGTTAATTTTGTCACTGCTTTTGTCACTGTTTTTGCGCGTTTTGCTCATTTTCCCGCCGCTGCTCCCCCGTGGCCCCTCCCCTGCCGCTCAAGCTCCCGCCTCCCAGATGAGCTTCCCTCCCTCCTCCCCTATTTAAAGGCGGCCGCACGCAGTGGGCATGACGCAGGCGCGCCAAAGGCACGCCAAAGGCAAGCCCGTCTGCGCCCGTCCGCAACCCGACCGCGACCAGCGCCAGGGAACCTGGATCTCCAACCATCCACCACTATGGCTCAGCTACACTCCTCGCACTCAACCCCGGGAGGAGCAACAAGTGCCAGCTGTCCACGCCGAGCACCACCCACAGACAGTTCTCCTGCCGTCACTGCCGCCAAACCTTCAACACCGTCCGCACCCCCACGGCCACCACCCCTGCACCAAACGCCAACACCACCGAAGCCCTGAAGTGCATCCTTCTCAACATGATCTCCCTGCACAGACATGCCATAGAGATCTGGGACCTCCTCGACACCCTCTCGCCAGACGTCGTCTTCTTTACAGAAACATGGACCAACGCCTCGTCCGCCCCTGACATCGCCACCGCCATCCCCGACGGATGCCAGATCCAGAGGAAGGACCGCCCCAACTGCCCAGGAGGAGGACTCACCATCACACACAAGAGCTCCCTCCGACTCTCCACCTCCACCACGAGTGACTCCTTCTCCACCGCCGAACACCTTCACTTCCAGATCCAGACCAGCCCTAGAACCACACTTCGCGGCACCCTCGCCTACAGACCCCCCGGACCTCTCGCCTCGTTCGCCACTACCATCGCCGACCTCATCTCACCCCACGCCATCGCCTCAATGGACTACATACTCATCGGAGACCTGAACTTCCACCTCGACAACCCCAGCGACCCCAACTCCACCACCCTCCTGGACAACCTCGCCAACATCGGCCTGAAACAGCTCATCACCACGCCCATGCACAAGGAAAGACACATCCTCGACCCCATCTTCGCAGGAGGTAACAACATCCATTTTAGCCACACCACGCAACCCCCATGGACAGAACACCACTGAATACACTTCCACATCGAAAACCCCACGCAGCCCAAACCTGCACAGTGCCCTCCATGAAAGAACTGGAGCAAAATCACTAAGGAGCAGCTCAACTTCATCCTCAACCGTGACGCCCCCACCACCCCGACCGACGCCAACCTCGCAGCCAAAGAACTCCACAGATGGATCTCTAACTGCGCAGACGAACTTGCACCCCTTCGTAACTCCAACAGACAGCGCCCCAGGAAGGCCACCTGGTTCACCACCGACCTCCAAGAATCCAGACGCACCTGCAGACGTCTCGAGAAGAACTGGAGAAACAGCAAAACGTCAGAAGATCGCACCACCTACAAGAACGCAATGACGGATTACCACCAACGCATCAGATCCACCAAAAGGACCTTCATCCAAAACAAGATCCTCGCCAACTCCAGCAACTCCAAGGAACTCTTCAGCGTCATCCAGGAATTCACCAAACCCCCCAGTGAAACCACAGACATCACCCCCCCCAGGACTTCAGCAACAAACTCGGATCCTACTTCCATCTGAAAATAAAGGGCCTCTACGACCACTTCAACGACTAGACACCTGACGCCGAAACCACCTCCTTCTCCAGCAATGCCAGCCAGCCCACCATCTCCTCCTGGACCCCAATCACCACCGAGACACCACTTCGACCATGAAAGGCATCCATGCAGGAGCCCCCACGTACCCCTGCCCGCCGCACATCTTCCACAGAGCCGCCACCACCATCGCTCCAGAACTACAACGCACCATCAATGCCACCTTCAAGACCGGCACCTTTCCCGACGACTGGAAACGCGCAGAAGTCAGACCGCTCAAGAAGCCCTCAGCAGACCCCACGGACCTCAAGAAAAAACAAGTTACTTATCTGTACACTGTGGTTCTCCAGTATTGATATCTTTCATAGATTCACATGCTTGTATCTTCCCCGTCGTCATGGTCGGAGTCTCGCGACGGGGAAGATACAAGTATGTGAATCTATGAAAGATTCAATACTGGAGAAAAACAAGTTACTTACCTGTACACTGTGGTTCTCCAGTATTGATATCTTTCATAGATTCACATGCTTGTATCTTCCCTGTAGCGAGACTCCCACCATGACGACAGGGAAGATACAAGCATGTGAATCTATGAAAGATTCAATACTGGAGAACTACTGACCCATCTCCCTCCTCCCCTTCGCAGCCAAAGTCACTGAGAATACCGTCAATGCCCAGCTAACAAAATGCATTGAAGAAAACTCCATCCTCCTTGAGACCCTTACGGGTGATTAGCGTGCTTACAATCCCCTGATTGATTGATTGATTTGGATTTTTGCCTTCCGGAAACTTTTTGAAGTAGTCATTAAGAATCTAGCAAAGATCTGATAACAGAGCTATAGGAACCTGCATCATTGGTTCTTGATATGACTGCTCTTTAATGGTATCTTCATACGGATATTGCTCTTGAAACTCCTCAAAAGATCCTGATCTATCTTGAAATGAGCATACTTCAGGCAAGTAAGTTGTTCCTGCATGCTCTTCCTTCTCTTCTGCATCTGTCTCCAGACATTCCACATGCAGTTACAATAGGTTACTCGTGGCCCCAAAAGGTCCATCATCATCATCATCTGTACCCCCTAACTCAAGTAGACAGACAGGCGACAAAGGTAAAACCATGCTTGGCGAAGTCTGGTATGGTTTCAGCTATACTCGTCGACGTGCCCGTTGACGGTGCTGGCCATGTGGAAAGCTATATAGCCTGTGCCTGCATAGCTGTCAAGACCCCAATGAGTTGCAGTGTAACTGAGTCCTTTAGACAGACAAGAAAAGTTAAATACCTTCTGATTCGGCATTATCCTTGGTGGAGAAGAGGATATCACTGCAATAAGCTGTGGATCAGTACTTTACTTAAAAATGTTCAGAGGAGACTTCGCGAGGATTTCAAGATGACCGCCGAGATGGTTGGAGTGAGAACAGAGCGGTCTAGTTGTTTGAAACCATTCAAGTCAAAGTGCGCACGTGTGCAGAGCACGGCGCACTTCAACTGAATTTATGAGGAGAGTGGTGGCGTTTCTCCAACGCGCTTGTACTGAGGAGATTAGTGTCTTTCCAGGGTGTCGGTTTGAGAGTGAATTTTAAAGAGAATATGACCAGAGTTTTTACCGCTATCATTTGAGCAGTCTTCATGAAAAGAGAGTTGTGAACCAGAGTCTCCAAGTAAACAACGAGTCGTGAGTAGTGTCTCTGACACAAACTGAACACTGTCTGAGAAGCTTCTGTTAACGGCTGTGTTTTGAATTGAGTATTTTGACAAGCACAGAAACTAAAAGTTAAAGTATTCTGGAAGTGATTATAACCGATGGGTACATTGAGTAACATTTACATATAGAGACTATAAAAAAATATATAAACACTTGAAGGAATACCTGGAGTTAAGCAAATACATTAAAGAACAGACGAAAAGCTATACCTAGGAAAACTCCTTCCAGATAAATAGAAGGACAATTTGGAAGTGTCTATTAACAACCTGACAGCCAGAACAATAGCAAAGAACAGGATTTATGAAGGCATAGTTCTTAATCAACTACTAGTAAAAGAACATAATTACAACTTAAAATTCGAGAGAAGCAAAACCTCAATAGTTAGCAGGTAAAAGAGTATGAATAGGTGATTAGAAATTATAAAGTTGAAATACATTAAATCTTGAAGAGAATTAAAACTGTATGTCCCTAGTAATTGTTCTTACCTGTTTTTTAGGCTAATACCAGAGTCTGCAGAATAGCTGAAGTCTAATTGAGAAGTAGATGAGATCTATTGAGGAGCCTCTCTTTATCCCATTCCCCTTTCCCCCTCACTGGTATTGGAGATAGCTATTTGAAATTCTTCTGTCTCTGATAGTCGTGGTGGGGACTGGGAACCGGACTTCTGCTCCTGTGGAATCAGTGCTTTGGATCTTGACAGATTGAAGTGCCACCCATAATTGGGAATACTATGCTACCCGAGCAGAATGGCAGAAAGATTAGATTTAAAAACCTTGACCACCATTTTAGAAGGCATGCAAAAACAGTTAAATGAAACAGTAGAAGAAAACAAGGTTTTGAGGGACGAGTTGAGGAGATCAAGTCAAGAGTCCCATCAGATTAGACAAAAAATGGATTAAGTAGTTGCGGGAGCAAGGTCTCTAGGTAAAGGGAGTCAAGATTTACCAGGCAGTACACAGACATCAGGGCTATCTACCCAAGGTATTGCCGCAGTTTCTCCCATAATTCCCTTGGCACAACCAGAACGATTTGGGGGAGACCCACACAAGGCACAAATTTTCTTGACTCAATGCTCATTACATTTTTTATGTCGGTCAGTCATCTTTTCTGAAGATCAATCCAAGGTGGCATTCATATTGTCTTATTTGACAGGAGATGTGGCTTCATGGTCTATGCCAATTGTCACGAGAAATGATTCGATCCTCTATAATTTTGAAGAATTCAAGACAGAATTTTTGCGAATATTTGATCATTGCTCTGCCACGCAGGCTACGGACAACGAACTACTAGAATTGCGGCAATGAAGTCGAGATCTAGTGGCTTACATAGCCCACTTTAATAAACTCATAGTGGAAACTAATTGTCCGGAGGCGATGAGAGCTGCCATTTTTTACAGAGGGCTCAGAGATGAGCTGAAATATGCATTAGCACAGGTTCCGAAATGACCCGATGAAATCTCTGAATTAATTGACCTAGTGTTACAAATTGATCATCGATTGAGTGAGCGGAAATCTGAGAGGAGACGAGATTTTCTCCCTCTTCCTCCCAGATTCGACAAGAGCTAAAACAGAAATTAATAAGGCTTCAGACAATGGAACAACAGAAGAGCCAATGCAAATAGGCTCCATTCGGGGACCTCTTTCCAAGGAAGAAAAAGAGAAAAGGAGACAGAATCAATTATGTTTGTATTGTGGAGCTTCAGGACACTTCGTTCGAGAATGCCCGAAGAAACCAAAATTTGGACAGTCAGGAAAAGGTAGGCTTCATCAGTAAAGGGATTTGCCCTGATGGAAGCAGATTCAAAGTCAACTCCAACTTTGCAACATGTGGCAAACACCTTACAGTCCGCGGCACCCCATTTAGTGTTATCATTTACAGCAAGATTTCAGGACACAGAAATTACTGGAGTTTCTGTAATTATCGATTCAGGAGCCACAGGAAATTTTTGCAACATCAAATACGCGCAAAAAATAGGAGTAAAATTTGTCAAGAAAACAATTCTAGAATCAGTAAGAGCAGTAGATGGCACCAATCTTTCCTAAGGTCCAATTACACACGAAACAGAACCGATTCATTTGGAAGGATTAAATGGTCATCGGGAGCTAATAAAATTCAACCTCATAGATGCTCCAATATTTCAATTGATTCTTGGCTTACCTTGGCTCACTGAGCATAATCCGCAAATAGATTGGAGTCGAACAGTAGTCATGGATTCAGCATATTGTAAAGAAAATTGCTTTCATGAAAATTCGACAAAACTCAGAGATTCACCAGCGACATGTTTAGCAACCACGGCAACCACCATCTGTACCTTGGAATAGAAAGAAATACCCAGGGATTATCAAGATCTAGCAAGAGTCTTTGACAAAAAAGAAGCTGAGAGACTACCTCCTCATAGACCTTATGACTGCAAGATCGATCTGGAGCCTGGAGCAGTGTTGCCCCGCAGTCGAATCTACGCCTTAACGGAAGCAGAGAAGAGCTATCTAAAGGAATATTTGGACCAGTATTTGGCCAATGGATTTATACGTCCCTCCCAGTCCCTGGTTTCTTCCCCTTTGTTTTTCATACCTAAGAAGAATGGGGAGCTCCGCACTTGTATTGATTATCGAGCAATAAACCAAGTGACCATCAAACATTGATACCCATTGCCTATGGTGTCAGTGTTATTGGACCAGGTAAAGAGTGCTACGATTTACACGAAACTAGATCTAAGAGGAACGTATCACTTAATTCGCACAGCTCAAGGAGATGAGTGGAAAACCGCCTTCAGAACGTGGTTTGGCTTGTTTGAGTATCAGGTGATGCCATATGGCCTCTGCAATGCTCCAGCAGCGTTCCAACATTTTGTAAAAGATGTCTTGCGAGAATTTTTGGATAGAATTGCTGTGGTGTATATCGATGACATCTTGATTTACTCAAACAATGAAAATGAGCATGTATCTCATGTTAGAGCAATCATAAAAGAAGAAGGTACCCCCTACGTACTTTTAGGTCACAGAGGAGGGGGAAACAAACAAGAGCTAAGAAAGGAACCTCTGTACTGACCCACTTTGCTTTACTGATGGCTTAAAAGCTCATGTTATAGACAAATCCCCAAATTAACTTCTTACAGCATGATTAGTTCATAGAACTGTATTTTATTATTCATAAAAATATTTTATCATTTTTTAAACTTTTTTTCACACTTGTCTACTTTGTCATTATAAATAAACATTCATATATTTACAATTTCATATGAAACTCGTCAAAATACAAGCTTAAAACACAATTTACAAAAACATCTGTAACCCCACAATCACCCATCAAACCTACAATCTCACCTCTCAACCCTGTACAACCACACTGACATTCATACAACATGTTAGAGCAATCTTAAAAAGGTTATTGGACAATCACCTCTACGTAAAACTGGAGAAATGTGCTTTCCATGTGAAAAAGGTAGAGTTCTTGGGTTTCATATTATCTCCAGATAGAGTCAGCATGGATACAACCAAGGTCAAAGCAGTGCAGAATTGGCCTCCTCCGAGAAGTGTTAAAGAAATCCAAAGTTTTCTCGGATTCGCCAATTTTTATAGAAGATTTATCGCCAATTTTTCACAGAAAGTGAGTCCCATTACTCGGCTGCTGAAGAAAGGAGTTAAATTCGACTGGAATCTGGACGCAGACTCTGCCTTCCAGTCCTTAAAAGAATCTTTTATCACAGCTCCCATTCTCTTACATCCAGACCCTGAAGAGCCATTTTATGTTGAGGCCGATGCTTCAGATTTGGCAATTGGAGGAATCCTCTCACAGCGTCACAAAAGAACTGGTCAATTGCACCCTGTGGCCTTTTACTCAAGAAAGCTCACCTCTCCAGAACAAAACTATTCGATTGCGGATAAGGAGCTTTTAGCAGTGAAAGAGGCCTTTCTAGAATGGAGACACTATCTAATGGGAGCCCGACATAAGGTCACGGTTTACACATCATCGAAATTTGCAGTTTTTGGAGTCAGCATGAACACTAACAGCTAGACAACTACGTTGGTCCCTGTATTTCGCAGATTATGATTTCGTTATCACTTATCGACCTGGAGCCGCGAATGGGAAAGCAGATGCTCTATCTCGAATAAGCACAGAAGAAATTGACACGGTCACTGAAATGACACCCATCATTCCTAATGAGAAGTTTGCATTAGCCATTCAATATTCAGATTTGACTGCTGAAATTAAGCAAAACTTCTCTGATGCCGAAATGATTGCTTGGACAAAAGAAGTGGCAGGAAGAGAAATCAAAGACAGTACTCTTTCATTAAGGAACTCTATACTTACCAACTGCAGAACTACGAAGGAAGGTTTTACAAGCCTATCATGATGACCAGTTTGCAGGTCACAAAGGAATTTCAAAAACTCAAGAATTTATTAAATGAAATTTTTGGTGGCCCAAGATGGAAGCTCAAATAAGACAATATGTGTCAACTTGCAAGATATGTTTAAAGGGAAAACCAAATCGCTCTGCGCCTCATGGGTTACTAATGCCTTTACCCATAGCCCCCCCATCATTGGCACACAGTCACAATGGACTTAATAGTGGACCTTCCCCCCAGCCAGGGCAACAACACAATTATGGTGTTTGTAGACACATTTTCCAAGATGGCACACTTTCTTCCACTAAAGAGTATTTCTAAGGCATCTCAAGTGGCTCTGTTATTCACAAATCATATTGTAAAACACCATGGGATTCCAAAGATTCTAATCTCAGATCTTGGGTCTCAGTTTATTTCACACTCTTGGAGAGCCTTCACTAAAAGATTAGGAATAGATGCACGCTATTCTACAAGTTACCATCCAGAAACTGATGGACAAACAGAGAGAGTCAATCAGGAGCTAGAGCAGTATTTACGACTTTATCTAGTAGAACAAAAGCAGGAGTGGGTGGATTGTGTTTGGGCAACAGAATTTGCATACAATAACACCATTCATAGCTCTACAGGAATCACCCCTTTTTACTTAAATCATGGCATACACCCAACATGCTTTTATGCAAGGAAAAAAAGTCAGTCCCAGCAGTAGAGGAAGTAGCAAAAGAAATTCAAGAGTCTTATTTGAAAGCAACGAAACACTTAGAAGCGGCTAAAAAATCATACAAGAAGCAGGCTGACAAAAAAAGAAAAGTAGGCTCAATTTTTAAGAAAGGAGACAAGGTGTGGTTATCCACTCGTCATTTACACTTAAAAGGAAATCGAAAGTTTCAGCCAAGGTTCATAGGACCATTTAAAGTAGAACGTGTAATAAATCCAGGGGCAGTGAAAATACATTTACCATCCTATTTAAAAGTGCCCCCAGTTTTTCATGTTTCACTATTAAAAAGTAGCCCTCCCAATCTGAGAATTCCAGCCCCACCAGTGCCAATCCAGGTTGATTCTGTAGAAGAGTATGAAGTTAATCAAATTTTAGACTGTAAAATTTTAAGAGGGAAACTGCACTACTTGGTTGACTGGAAAGTATGTGGCCCAGAGGAGAGATCGTGGGAACCATTCTCAAATGTTCATGCACCAAGATTGGTGAAAACCTCCCACAAAAAGAATCCCAACAAACCAAAGATAGGTAATCAGTTTTTGAGGGGGGGTACTGTCAAGACCCCAATGAGTTGCAGTGTGACTGAGTCCTTTAGACAGACATGAAGAGTTAAATACCTTCTGATTCAGCATTATCCTTGGTGGAGAAGAGGATATCACTGCAATAATCTGTGTATCAGTACTTTACTTAAAAGTGTTCAGAGGAGACTTCGCGAGGATTTCAAGATGGCCGCTGAGATGGTTGGAGTGAGTACAGAGCGGTCTAGTTCGAAACCATTCAAGTCGAAGTGTGCGTGTGTGCAGAGCACGGCACACTTCAACTGAATTTATGAGGAGAGTGGTGGCGTTTCTCCAATGCGCTTGTACTGAGGAGATTGGTGTCTTCCCAGCGCAGCGGTTTGAAAGTGAATTTTCATGAAAATATGACCTGAGTTTTTACCGCTATCATTTGAGCAGTCTTCATGAAAAGAGAGTAGTGAACCAGAGTCTCCAAGTAAACGATGAGTCGTGAGTAGTGTCTCTGACACAAACTGAACACTGTCTGAGAAGCTTTTGTTAACAGCCGTGTTTGAACAGAGTATTTTGACAAGCACAGAAAATAAAAGTTAAAGTATTCTGGAAGTGATTATAACCGATGGTTACATTGAGTAACATTTACCAATAGAGACTATAAAAAAATATATATAAAACACTTGAAGTAATACCTGGAGTTAAGCAAATACATTAAAGAACAGATGAAAAACTATACCTAGGAAAACTCCTTCCAGATAAATATAAGGACAATTTGGAAGTGTCTATTAACAACCTGACAGCCAGAACAACAACAGCAAAGAACAGAATTTATGAAGACATAGTTCTTAATCAACTACTAGTAAAAGAACATAATTACAACTTAAAATTCGAGAGAAGCAAAACCTCAATAGTTAGCAGGTAAAAGAGTATGAATAGGTGATTAGAAATTATAAAATTGAAATACATTAAATCTTGAAGAGAATTAAAACTGTATGTCCCTAGTAATTGTTCTTACCTGTTTTTTAGGCTAATACCAGAGTCTGCAGAATAGCTGAAGTCTAATTGAGAAGTAGACGAGATCTATTGAGGAGCCTCTCTTTATCCCATTCCCCTTTCCCCTTCACTGGTATTGAAGATAGATATTTGAAATTCTTCTGTCTCTGATAGTCGTGGTGGGGACAGGGAACCTGACTTCTGCTCCTGTGGAATCAGTGCTCCGGATCTTGACAATAGCCTTCGTCGGAGTCGTTGATGGAGCTGGTCGATGGTGCCATCGGCAAAACGGCCGCCAACAAAGTCGATGTGAAGCGGCTGTCAACAGTTTAGTTGACAAAGCGGTCCTCGACAGAGTCGATTGCGGAGCAGATGTCGACTTTCTTGCAGACAAAGCGGTCCTCAACATTTTTGACACTTGTATGGATGTAGGCAGCCTCGTCGACAAAGAAGTCGTAGATACCAATCTCGAAGACGACAAAGCCACATATCAAGTGGTGGCAAGCGCTTTCGGTGTAAAGGACGACGATACTGCTGTCGATTGTTTCGTTGACAGTTTTATGGTCAACTCTTGTGGTCTACAAACAGATCCTGGGGCAGATTTTGTTTATGTCTGAAGAAGCCAAAGCGAACTGTCAACAAAAGTATGCCTCCCAGACCATAAATTTGCATACATTTCTAATATAGGAATCTACAACGTCTTCCTATTCCCGTCCATAAATGGACTTTTTTCTTTTTGTTATCTTTTTCAAATGAATAGTGCTGCCCTGTGATTGATTTTAAATTTAAAAAAAGAAAACATTTTGCCAAATGCTTACCAATTGCGAGTTTATCTTTTTTTTCTTTTTGTTCAGGGTTATATACACATTTTTGTACATACATAGACTATTTACAAATTACACCATGACAGCAGAAGACAATAGGTATTCAACTGTGTTTTGTGCAACGTGAGAAACCTTAAGTTGCAGTAACCTATGTCTAATGATTAGTTTAACGACTGTTACATTTACAAAAACATAAAAATGACTGACATTACAATACTTCATTACTTATATACAACACGTATTTACAAACTCATCACACCTCAATTCCTTTGAGGATGAATCTTACATATCAACAACAGAAAATGTTATAGCCTAACTGGTGTCCTTAGGATAATTTTTGTAGGGACCTAATTCCCTTTGGTCCTCTCTATTGTTTGTGTGTTCATGCTATTCTATGGCCCTATAGAGGTCAGAGCATTTGATGTTAAACCGGGGTATAGTCCCAACTTTTGTTTCCCGTAGTGCACTACCGTTTGTGCACTGACTATAGCAATGAATATTCGCTCTTGGCCTCAATGATGATTACGCCAACGCGTTTCGACGTTCTAGGTTGTACCTGGGCTGCTGTTTAAGGGAAGGTTTTCTTCAGGGCAGGTGTTCTCGTAGGACACGTTTTCCAGGTTGCTAAGATTTTGCCATTCTTAGCATTAATGGGTCGGAGCTTTATTTTAGTGGACTGGTCCTTACATGGAATTCTGTCTTTCTTGCCACGTCCAAAGGACTGTAAGTCTTGTTAGGCGGCTTCTTGAACTTCATATCCTCCTTTTGGTTAAGTCCAGCTTCCTCCGTCCTCTTGCTCTTCTTGTGTGGCGGCGTTCCTGTCACTCTGCTGCTACACGCTGTTGGTCTCTCTGAAACCGCCCGATATTTCTTCTTTGACTGAAGAAGCCAAAGCAACATCAAATAGAGTAGAAGGTTCTGACCTTGTTTTCTTCATTTTAGGTGACCCAGGAGATGATAGATGAAAGATCTGTGTTGTGGACTCCTGCAGTCATCTCTTTTTTCTTTACCTATGGCCAGCACCCTAGATGGCTGTTCACAGGATTCTGTTTCATACCTTTCTCTCCTTTTCTTGCTTGGAGTTGACATTCCTGGCTAATCCCCTCCAGAGCCCAGAGTTTCTGCTAATTTCTTCTTCTGTAGCCACAGAAGCAGCCTTACCTCCCTTCTCTTTAGGGTGTTGCAGAAAACGTTCTGCAGTACTTACAGTCTTTAGCCTTGTGACTAGGATGCAGGCAATATAGAAATTCTTTATGACAGTCCACTGAGAAAAGCCTGAGTTTTCCACAGGTCTTACAAGGCCTAAATTACCCCTTTTTGGACCCTTTCGATATGTTGTAAAATTGTCAGGGAAATCACAGATCCAATGTAATCTGGAAGTTAAAGTTCTGAAAAAGATCAAAGCAACAGCTTCTCAAAGAACTGAGCAGAGCTCAGGAGACTCCCTTCACACTACATGCGGTTAGAAATATGAGGTGTGGTGACCCTTGAGGGGAAGAACAATTCAAGAACGGTTCTCTGATTAGCTGAATTTTGGTTCTTCCTAAAATTATGTGCATTGGCTAACAATGTCACTGCTTTGGGCTTTACTGTGTAATGCTTGGCTTTCTACTACATGTTGTAATTACTGTGGCACTCCCACCTCAACGACGGGGGAGATTCAAGTATGAGAATCTATGAAAGATTCAATACTGGAAAATCATATAATAGCAAAAACTAAAGGAAACTTTGAAGCAACTATGCTGGCAACATCAAAGCTGTTTATCATTCTAGGAAGTTATTTGTAAGATACAATGTGAAGAAACAAGTTACATTTTGTAGCATTCTATCTGATGGACATGACTCCACCTGCTCATTACTTACAGCCTTGTAAGATATGGAGGAGGCAGATATCGGTGATTGATCCACATCCTTGTCTCTGTGGAGTCTTAAACAGGATTATCGTGCTTTCAAGCAGAAAATGGACTCTAAATCTTCTGGAAAATGTGCCTAAGCTGATGCTAGTTTCTCCTAAATATCGAAGGGGAAGTCGCATTTAAGATCACAACGCTGTAGGCGCAGAGCCAGGTTGAGGAGGAGGCTGAGAATGGTTAAGTCTTCTGGTCGATCTCAACATCTTTCTCCAGCTCGATCTTGACCTGGTTGTTGATCTTGCATGTGATCGTCTTTGCAATTTTTTTTAAGAGAAGCTTGCATATGCTTGGATTGTACTTCTCTAAGTACATTAGGGTGCTGCCTCTTTAAGAGATCACAACCTGAAGGATCATGGTCCTGTCCAAGACATCACAGTCATTGATGTATTTTCTTCATGTCTACATGGTTTTAATTAGCACTGGTCATTATTTAAATAATGCTAGCGTAATTCATGTAATTTCGGGACTTCCACATTAAGCTTCTTACGTGAAATACTGCCATTCCACCATTTCACATAATTATGCACCTTTTCTGGTCAAAATTTACCGTGACTAGCAAAATTCACACAGGAACAACATAATGTGAGAGGCTGTTTTTTGTAGAGCTCTTGTTTAAATGTATCTTCATGTAAAAAATTGACATGAGGGTGCATTTTGAGCTAAAACATTGCACAAAATGACAGATTTGTATTTGTGTAATGACATGTAATTTCACATAATTCTGCTGCAATTTCACCTAACCATGTGAAAGCAAATTGCACACATTTTGTGAAGTGAAATAATATTTGGAAATCACTGAAAAACAGAACAACATTTAAAAAAAAACTTTGATAAATATAAACAGCTCCAGATCCACATCTATTGGATAGGCGAAAAAAGGAACTGATCTCAACAGTGCACATGGCACCTTACATGGCGTTCGGCACCTCACTTCCTATGCTGTTTGCTGTTTTTAAAAATCTGAACTGTTTTTAGCTATTTGCGGTGTGGGGGAAACATTTAATTTGCACAACTGTTTGAGAATTTGAAAACTGATCGGGGCTTACCTGATTTTCTGCTGGCGAAGCGGTAGCTCGCTACGCAGGACTTGCGGGCAGCTGATTGGCCATTTGGGAACCAATCAGCAACCCGGCTGTACATAGGCTGGGGAGGGGGCTTGCCACGCCTACACAAGGGGACGCATGGCGCAACCGCGCCGGTAATGCTGTTTCCTGTTTTTAGAAATCGGAACTGTTTTTAGCCATTTGGGGTGTAGGGGAAACATTTAATTTACACAACTGTTTGTGAATTTGAATTGTATTTGAAAACTGATCGGCACTTACCTGATTTTCTGCTGGCTAAGCGGTAGCTCGCTACGCAGGACTTGCGGGCAGCTGATTGGCCATTGGGGAGCCAATCAGCAACCCGGCTGTACGTAGGCTGGGGAGGGGGCTTGCCACGCCTACATAAGGGGACGCATGGCGTGACCGCGCTGGTAATACTGTTTGCTGTTTTTAGAAATCGGAACTGTTTTTAGCCATTTGCGGTGTGGGGGAAACATTTAATTTGCACAACTCTTTGTGAATTTGAATGGTATTTGAAAACTGATTGGGGCTTACCTGATTTTCTGCTAGCGAAGCGGTAGATCGCTACACAGGACTTGCGGGCAGCTGATTGGCCATTGGGGAACCAATCAGCAACCCAGCTGTACGTAGGCTGGGGAGAGGGCAAAGGCAAGCCCGTCTGCGCCTGTCCGCGGCCGAACGGGGCCAGGGGCCAGTTATTATGCCCCTTTTATAACGTATGACAGGAAAGATCTCCTGGCCTTTAATCAAGTGACTCAAACCATCTCTAGCACACTTACAATGTCACTAAAGGAATTAGGTATATTGATGTCCCCCAGAAATAGAGACCACAAGTGTGGCAGCCATTTTAGTATCCAACCGACCAATATTGCCTCCGGGCTTATCTCTTCAACGGAAGAGGGAGGTCAGGCCGAAATTCAGGTGATGTACCTGAATACTCGCCCCTTAGCGAAGCACCAATATGAAATCTTTCACCTCCTGGAGTCTCAGTCCCCAGATATGTTGTTACTAACAGAGACGTGGCTCACGGAGGAATCCTCCCCTGACATACACTCGGCCCTTCCCAATCAGTATTATATACTGCTAACTAATAGGATAACAGGGAAGAAGGGGGAGGGGGGCGTTGCAGCTATAATTAAAAAAGATCTCCGATTTGCTAAGATGTCCCCGTTGGACTTACCCTTGGTGGAAAATGTAGTAATCCATCTGGAGTCTGCGACCTCGTCCCTCACTTGTGTTCTGCTATACAGACCCCCGAATTACATGCAGGGATTTTCCCAGGCCCTTGCTGAATCCATAGCGCCCATAATTGTAGATCATGCCAATGTTCGTCTGATAGGAGATTTAAATTATTGGGCAAATGAAAAAAACGGGGGGCAGCAAGCCATTGACCTCACAGCCGCCCTAAGTGACCTGAACCTGGAACAATTAGTAAACCTCCCAACCCATATAAAAAGCCACAATTTGGACCAAATTTGGAACTCGATATTCCCAGTGAGGAAGCTGAGTATAGCCCCGTGTGGGTGGCCAGACCATCACCTGATCTCTTTCTCAGTGCTTCGGCCTAAGGGGATGGGTCCGCTTATCGGACCTGCTATTACGTCTAGAAACTGGGCTCGGGTCAACCTCACTGCCTTCTGCGGGGAACTAGAGAAGTCTCTACCTGTCCCTGAGGAGGACATCGAAGGGTATGAGTACAAAGTCTCAAGTTGGTTGAAGGAGGCCAGCAATCACAATGTACCAATTCATAGTACCATCTCGTCAAGAGGCCATGATGCCAATAAATGGTTCTCGGATGACCTGTAAATGGCTCAACTTAATCTTCGACGAGCGGAAAGGAAATGGCAGTCGTAGTATTCGCCAGACCTTACAACTAGGTATCTCCTACAACTTAAAACGTACAAATCTCTCTTAAGGCAAACCAAAGTGAGTTATTTCACAAGTAAAATCCAGAATGCCCCCAATAAATCTCAGGAGATATTTAAGATTGTCACAGAACTCTCTAATCCAGATAGAGTGACTCTCCCGGTCGCACCCTCACAGAATTTGTGTGACTCTCTCAATGCTTTCTTCATGAACAAGATTGAGGCTATTAAAAGAGCATCCCCTCTTGTTCCTCATCTATCAATCCACCAGCAGGTGACATGAATAGTCAAACAAAATTACAAACAGGTCCCTACAGAATACTCTGTGACTAAAAGACTATATTGTGCTGGTGTTTAGAGAAATACATAAAAACAATATAGTTGTATCATATCTGTGAGTCAGAAACAACATGCCAAAATATACAATCAAAGTAAAATATGTAAATAACTAGGATTCACATGAACATATATCAATAAATATTTATTAACATTTATATACACAATCAATTTCTTTAAAAAGTTAAAAAACATTTCATAATGCTACATACAATCACAAGAAAACAGAGATGTCAATGACAAGAAAACAGAGTTAGTCGACGCTGCGTTTCGGTGAGTGGATAAATAAACACCTTCCTCAGGACAGTTTTCTAAAAATGTTAAAACGAGACTAGAATTCAGTATTCCTAGATCTTTGTGTGACTCAATTTGTAGAAATGAGGAATAAGGATGGTCACTCGTCAAAAAACCTTGCAATAATAAATTAAGTCGGTATATGTATGTACATTGATGCCACCGCATATTTATCATGCACTGGAAGTCCCCAAGTGCAGAAATCAAGAGAACTGGAACAAATCACAAGTCAAGGGGTGCGTTGCAATAGGAATCCCCAGGGTAGACTAATGTGCCACTAAATTAGATCAATATCCAGGGCAGCAGTCTATCGTAGTCGTTCAGGCATATATACAGCCGTAGTGATAAGAACCTCATGAAAAAAGTCCGGCCTCCTCGCAAACAATGTACAGCTATGGATCGTGACCCGGAAGCTGTACATTGTTTGCGAGGAGGCCAGACTTTTTTCATGAGGTTCTTATCACTACGGCTGTATATATGCCTGAACGACTACGATAGACTGCTGCCCTGGATATTGATCTAATTTAGTGGCACATTAGTCTACCCTGGGGATTCCTATTGCGACGCACCCCTTGACTTGTGATTTGTTCCAGTTCTCTTGATTTCTGCACTTGGGGACTTCCAGTGCATGATAAATATACGGTGGCATCAATGTACATACATATACCGACTTAATTTTTTATTATTGCAAGGTTTTTTGACGAGGTGACCATCCTTATTCCCTCATTTCTACAAATTGAGTCACACAAAGATCTAGGAATACTGAATTCTAGTCTCGTTTTAACATTTTTTAGAAAACTGTCCTGAGGAAGGTGTTTATTTATCCACTCACCGAAACGCAGCGTCAACAACTCTGTTTTCTTGTGATTGTATGTAGCATTATGAAATGTTTTTTAACTTTTTAAAGAAATTGATTGTGTATATAAATGTTAATAAATATTTATTGATATATGTTCATGTGAATTCTAGTTATTTACATATTTTACTTTGATTGTATATTTTGGCATGTTGTTTCTGACTCACTGATATGATACAACTATATTGTTTTTATGTATTTCTCTAAACACCAGCACAATATAGTCTTTTAGTCACAGAGTATTCTGTAGGGACCTGTTTGGTAATTTTGTTTGAACTTTCCCTGTCCCTGATTGGACCTGAAGGGTACCTCCCTTGTTTTTTATTGATGACATGAATAGTCAACCAATCACGTGCTTTCCTAATATACCTCAAGAATATCTAACTGAGTTACTGATGAAAGTTAAGACAGGCTCACCCAATGACATTTGTCGCCCTAAGGTCCTAAGAGTAGTGGTAACTTCCTTTGTGGACAGTGTACTACCATTTCTCAATAAATCCATTAATTCTGGGTTGGTCCCCAGATCTTTTAAAAAAGCTGTTATTGTACCTCTTCTTAAGAAAGTTGGGGCAGACTCCCACAGACATGAACATTTTTCGCCCTGTTTCTCGATTACCATACTTAGCAAAAATTCTGGAGGCACATGTAGCCCATCATCTTTGTGCATTTATAGAGAAGTCAGAGTTTTTGGACCCTTGTCTGGCGGGATTTCGGCCCGCACACTCTACCAAAGCAGTGGTCATGTCAGTGGTCGACGACATGCGCAAGGAAGTAGACAAGGCTAACACTCAAGCCCTGGTGCTACTAGACTTGTCGGCGGCCTTTGACACGGTCAACCACTCTATTTTAGCTGACCGGGTCAAGGCCGCTGGTTTACGGGGGTGGCGCTGAATTGGATGATTTTATTTCTGAATGATAGGTCCCAATCGGTTAGGCTACCCCGTTTCATCTCAGCAGAGGTCCAATTGAACTGTGGGGTACCACAGGGTTCCTCTCTTTCTCCCCATCTTTTTAATATCTATAGTCGACCCTTGGTCAATTTTCTTATAAAGATGGAAGTGAACATTTTCAACTACGCCGATGACATGCAATTGTTGTTTACGATCAATGATAGCTCCACGGCCAGGCAGCATTTTCAAGACACTATGCTTTTCATCTGGGATTGGATGAACAGCAATCATTTGAAACTAAACTCGGACAAAACCGAGATAGTCCTCACTAAGAACAGGGTGGTTCGTTGGAACTCCACCTTTTGTCTCAGTGTGATGGGTTCCCCCCCACTCCCAAAAAGGCAGTAAAAAGCCTTGGGGTCATTATTGATGAGGATCTCTCACTCAAGCAGCAGGTCAGCGCAGTGACCTCGGCCTGTTTCTACCGACTGCGACGCATAAAAAAGATACAAAAATTTCTTACGAGGGAGGCTTTGGTTCAAGTAATCATAGCTTTAGTCATGTCTAGAATTGACTATGCTAACTCTCTCTATCTGGATCTTCTGAAATTTCTTTTGTGCAGGCTCCAGTTAATTCAATATCAGGCCGCTCAGCTGATAGCTCACCTGCCCAGAGAGGGGCACATCTCTCGGGTGACCAAGGACCTCCACTGGCTGCCAGTGGCGCAGAGAACGAGGTTCAAGGTATGCTGTACGGTCTTTAAGGCGTTATATCCGAGCTGCCCTGCCTTCATAAAGTCTCGGATCACGAAATACTGCCCCACCAGAGAACTGAGATCCAGTCACTTACACTTCCTGATCATCCCCACCCATAAAAAACACAGGACTGGAGGGCGTAGGTTTCCGTTACTGCCCCTCGAGTATGGAATACATTACCATTGGAGATTAGGCAGACCTCCAACTACATCAGATTTAGACTTTTGAAGACTTGGCTCTTTAAACAGGCTTACCAGTAACTATGGATTAATGACGTATCAGCTACCTAGCGCCAAGAGACCTTCCAGTGAACATGCGCTTTAGAAATACTCAGTAACATAACATAACATCACTTCCAGTGGAGATGCAAGATGCCAGTGATGAAACTGTGCTGAATCCTGTAAACGCCGGTGATAGGTGTTGTGGAGAAAATTTCCAGATTCAGCTGGTTATCTGTGAAAGTTAATATCCGTCAGAAACACAAGCTATATATGTTGATGATAACAACCATAAAACAGGAGCAGGAACATCAAAGAATTGAGATGAAGACAAAGGAAGGCTAATCATACAATAATAATTATTCTATAACACTTATATCCTACAAGCCTTTATATTACGCTCTAGTGTATTTAAGTTAATATTTATGAATAAAAAAACACAGTACCTGGAAGACGTTTTTATTTCAGGAAGGTGGACGATCGGCTGTGTGTCCTGAAGCATAACTGCAGAGTTGAGACCATTCTCTGTCGGATTCTCTATGCTATTCCTTGTCGGGTGCTCCATGGGTTCTTCTGCAGCTGGTTCTGGTGAGGATCCAGCATTTGATGCCACTTTATTCTGGACCGTGGGTGTGGTCATGTTGAGATGATCAAGTGTTGGACCTGTCCTGGTTTCAGTCTCTGCTTCCAACTGCCCAGGGCTCTTGGGGGAGGATGATTTTCTCCATTCACCACGCACTTTTGCTCGCCTCTTTCTACGTATTATAGGCATACCACCTGCCTCAGAGGTCTCTGTATCCTGCTGTGAATCTGCTTCCTTAGGGGCTGCCAATGGAGATGACTCAATATGTGGATCAAGTCCTTTCCGACAACGTCGAATTTGTTGTAGTAGGAGACCTTTACCTGTGATGTTCATGCTATTTATAAGAAATACAGTTATAACTGGGTCAATGAGCTCTATTTTAATTCTAGCAGATACGGAAGAAACAGATAGACGCAGTGAACACATAGCTCCACAAACAAATACACACTCTTCAAGAAACCACCGTATCTTGATCATCATGATCTGTTGTCATTCGTTTTTTGATTAATTCTACATTTACTAGGAACGTGGTTTACCGACCTTTCTTGCATTCAAAACAGATTATATTGCTATTGACAAACACTTTAAAATCAATACTGTGCGTGCCAAACCTACTGCTGTAAGAAAAGTATATTAGGGTTTCTTCTTAATATTCTTATGCTTTTTTGAGGTTCTTGTATGCCATTATGAGGAAGATGGAATGTTTGGTTCAAGAGTGTAAGCTGGCTTGAGATGCAGAAGGGGTAGGAAAATCTTGCTGGTGCTACAAGGTTTACTTCTAAGAAACCATTGCCTGACACTGCTGCTTCATTCTTTATTTACACTACCGACAATTGACATGCACTAGGTTGGGAGCAGTGTTTGACTGGCCCCTTGAACACTGACTCCTTGGCATCTGAGTCCTCTGCGAGAAACTGTCAGTAACTGGGGAGCCTGGCTCCGACAAAACAGAAGGATTTTTTTTCTAAGAGGTATGTTTTGAAGTAGTATAGTCATTGGCGTCTCTTTCTATATTAAGGGAACCCTGCTTTACGGTTGTATACTTTTTGCCTTGCTTAAGCTAGCTTGTTTGATGGGGTGATTACAAGGCAAAAAGGTAGTGATTGGGTCTTGCTCTCAATTTCTCCAAGTCCATAGGATTGGAGTAGAATAGTGCCTGTCTGACGCGTGAATCACGGTTGGGTCTCCGCCATCTCCCTGTCTGTGAGAAAGAACTTTGCTGTTGTCAGTCGATCACGCGTGTTGAGAAGCAAATTCAGTTTGTTGCTACAAATTTAAGTGCTAGTGTTGCGGGTGTACGCTAGTGTTCACATCAGTGCAAATACAATGAGCCCTGAGATGCATTTCTGGCTTCAGTACGTCCAACTGTCAGATTGTTTGAGGAAGTGATGGCATGAAGCCATCAGGATTTGAAGGAGTCATTAATGTAGAACTAAAGCTCATTATTCAAGAGTATGCAAGGAAGTTGTGCCCAACATGGTACATACTGTGAGGTAGTCGACTGAGGAAACAATTATTGTTACATGTGGAAGCTGGCAGACTTGGCTGTTAAAAGAAGGTAGTGATACCCCAATGAAGATGGCGTATAGTCAGTTACACGTGGACCTCTGACTACCTCATAACAGGAGCAGTGGATTCCAAACAGGAGGCTGAAATTACAACTGTGAGTTAGTATGGAGTGCTCTGACTTGAGAGAAACCAGGCAAGATAGGAGGTCTTTTGAAAACTCTGAAAATATGTGAGACCAGACAAGTAAAGGTTATATTCTCAAAGAGCTGGACTAATTCTGTGCAGGTTATAGCTTGATTCTTCCCTACAAATGGTTTTAATATGTCCTGTTATTTTATTCTATTATTTTGTTACTTGATTTTGTCCCTTTTTATTCATGGGCGTTATGTGATTACCTACATTATCACTATGTCAGTTTCCAGTAAGTCTAAATCACCACTCTTTCTGCTGTAAGATGGTGAACATTGTGGCCCTTGAAGGAGTAACACACATTATTTCACTTGCACTTTATTTCTGCTTGTAGAGGAATTCTTACAGGCAGGGCTCCTGCACAAGTTCGTGGTGGTAGGGAAGAGAAAGTATGAAAGCACCCCTGGTGGGGGAAGGAGATGCCGCAGATGTTTTTGAAATGTCTTTAATCATATTGTAGCAGATTTGAGCAGTGCAAAATAGATGTGCTGGAGTGGTACAATTTTTTTGCTAGAGCTAACAAAAAAAAATTTAAAAGGGGGGAGGTTAAATAGTGGAAATGAGGGGCCTATTAAATAACTTTAATTTGGGGGAATAGAATAAATCGCTAATTAGGGATTGACTGGTGAGATGCACCTACAGTCCCTCAAGTAAGAGAAACATCTTGTCAAAACTCCCGCCTTGTAGCATAGTGTGGCCATTGCTGAGGTCCTGGAGCAAACAGATCATTGTGGTTAAGAATGAGAAGGAGCCGTATTGAGGCGAGTGCGGTTAGGGCTCTGGGTAAGAACCAGGAGGGAGGTAAGTGCCAGAGCATCGTCTGGAGAGGGTAAATCTAATTGTTTCAGGTGCTGCAAACCCAATATATTTCTCAGGATGATGGAATGTCATAAGCTGTGTCAGCACTCTCCTCTAGACTGCTCTATTTGACCTCACTAAAATCAAATCAGGTGGGCGAGAGTCCGATGCTGTATGCATTTTTTCTTCTTTTCATTTTTGTTTGAAACCTAAAATAATAACTTGACAGCATACTTTCCTTCTAGACAACACTGGTATTGTGTTAGATTGATTAATGCACCCTCCTTCAGACAGCGCTTTCACTGTCTCCTGAGAAAGATCCTATTCATCTGTTAATTGTTTTTACGTTCCCAGATCATTCCGTTCTTAGCCCTCGATTCTTCTCACTATATATTTCTTTCACCTCCCTCATTTGATCATTTTTGTGTAAGGCGCCTCTAAGCAAATAATTCAGAATTCTTCTTTTCTTTTTCATAATTTTCTGCTTCTCTTCTTAGCAAAATGTTAGCTCCCAGTAAGCTATCGATCGAGATATTGTTGTCCACAGCATGTTGGCAATAACTGTCTGTGTTTTAGAACACTGAACCAGTGCACGAAGAGACCTGCAGCCCATGCACTGCAGTAGAGTTAACGAATCTGACATTATCGGAGGATTGTAGTTCTCAGAATGCAGCACATGGCTGTACATGTTTTATACATACTAACCAGTGCACGAAGAGGCCTGCAGTTCCTCAGCCCATGCATTGCCTTCGAGTTAACAGGTCTGACATCTTCTGAGGATTGTAGTTCTCAGAATGCAGTATATAGCTGCATATGTTTTACACATACTAACCAGTTCACGAAGAGACCTGCCGCCCATACACTGCAGTAGAATTAACACGTCTGACATTATCGGAGGATTGTATTTCTCAGAATGCAGCACATAGCTGTACATGTTTTACACATACTAACCAGTGCACGAAGAGACCTGCAGCCCAGAAACTGAAGTAGAGTTAACGCATCTGACATTATCGGAAGATTGTAGTTCTCAGAATGAAGCATATAGCTGTACATGTTTTACACATACTAACCAGTGCATGAAGAGACCTGCAGCCCAGAAACTGCAGTAGAGTTGACAAGTCTGACATCTTCTGAGGATTGTAGTTCTCAGAATGCAGCATATAGCAGCACATGTTTTACACATACTAACCAGTGCACAAAGAGACCTGCAGCCCCTACACTGCAGTAAACAAGTCTGACATCTTCTGAGGATTGTAGTTCTCAGAATGCAGTATATAGCTGTACATGTTTTACACATACTAACCAGTGCACGAAGAGACTTGCAGCCCATAAACAAGTCTGACATCTTCTGAGGATTGCAGTTCTCAGAATGCAGCATATAGCTGCACATGTTTTACACATACTAACCAGTGCACAAAGAGACCTGCAGCCCCTACACTGCAGTAAACAAGTCTGACATCTTTTGAGGATTGTAGTTCTCAGAATGCAGCATATAGCTGTACATGTTTTACACATACTAACCAGTGCACGAAGAGACTTGCAGCCCATAAACAAGTCTGACATCTTCTGAGGATTGCAGTTCTCAGAATGCAGTATATAGCTGCACATGTTTTACACATACTAACCAGTGCACGAGGAGACTTGCAGCCCATAAACAAGTCTGACATCTCCTGAGGATTGCAGTTCTCAGAATGCAGTATATAGCTGAACATGTTTTACATACACTAACTAGTGCATGAAAAGACCTGCAGCCCATGCACTGCCTTCGAGTTAACACATCTGACATCTTCTGAGGATTGTAGTTCTCAGAATGCAGCATATGGCTGCACATGTTTTACACATACTAACCAGTGCATGAAGAGACCTGCAGCCCATACACTGCAGTAGAGTTAACACGTCTGACATTATCGAAGGACTGTAATTTTCAGAATGCAGCACATAGCTGTACATGTTTTACATATACTAACTAGTGCACAAAGAGACCTGCAGCCCAGAAACTGCAGTAGAGTTAACATATGTGACATTATCGGAGGATTGTAGTTCTCTGAATGCAGCATATAGCTGTACATCTTTACCATATGCTAACCAGTGCACGAAGAGACCTGCAGCCCATGCACTGCATTCGAGTTAACAAGTCTGACATCTTCTGAGGATTGTAGTTCTCAGAATGCAGCATATAGCTGCACATGTTTTACACATATTAACCAGTGCACGAAGAGACCTGCAGCCCATACACTGCAGAAGAGTTGACAAGTTTGACATCGTCTGAGGATTGTAGTTCTCAGAATGCAGCACATAGCTGCAAGGTTTACATATACTAACCAGTGCACAAAGAGACCTGCAGCCCCTACACTGCAGTAAACAAATCTGACATCTTCTGAGAATTGTAGTTCTCAGAATGCAGTATATAGCTGCACATGTTTTACACATACTAACCAGTGCACGAAGAGACCTGCAGCCCATACACTGCAGTAGAGTTAACACGTCTGACATTATCGGAGGATTGTAGTTCTCAGAATGCAGCACATAGCTGTACACGTTTTACATACACTAACTAGTGTATGAAAAGATCTGCAGCCCATGCACTGCATTTGGGTAAACAAGTTTGACATCTTCTGAGGATTGTAGTTCTCAGAATGCAGCATATAGCAGCACATGTTTTACACATACTAACCAGTGCACGAAGAGACCTGCAGACCATAATCTGCAGTAGAGTTAACAAGACTCACACCTACTGAGGATTCTAGTTCTCAGAATGCAGTATATAGCTGTTTTAGACCCATGAATGAGTGGATCATGAGACCTGCAGTCCATGCATTGCATTCCATCACAGAATTCTGACACCTTTCTGAATTGGTTGCAAAACCGTATAGAGGGAAAACGCCACTTCAGGATTGACTCTGGTGACTGAACTCCATGTCACGCACTGATCCTTCTTGTCTCTGCTCATTGGTTTGCTAATCCCTGCATCTCATTTACTTTGTACGCTTAATAAATTCCAGTTATGCACCCAAACTAGGGACTGAATTATGGAATGACCATCTGATACATGTAAGCCTTTGTTTTAGTCATGCTATATTAAAGAAGCATTGGAAGGGTCTTCGGCCAGTCAAGATATCTTGCAGTGAAATCTCTCAACTATACTCATTACTTTTTTTCAATACTGTATAATAACTATTCTGCAGCATAGCACAATAGGTAAAATCATTATAATAAAATTACATACAATAAATACATTTGCTACAATCAATTTAAACTCATGGGGCTGTGGTAAGATCTTAACGCATCCAGAACGCCTCTGCACGTCTTATCCTCGACATCCCCCGACGCAGCCACATCACACCCCACCTGAGAGACCTGCACTGGCTCCCTGTCAACAAGAGGATAACCTTCAAGCTCCTCACCCACGCACACAAAGCACTCCACAACTCCGGACCAGCCTACCTCAACAGACGACTCAGCTTCTACACCCCCACTCGCCAGCTCCGCTCGACCAGCCTCGCCCTCGCCACAGTCCCCCGCATCCGGAAAACGACCGCCGGCGGCAGATCCTTCTCCCACCTCCCCGCCAAGACCTGGAACACCCTCCCCACCAACCTCCGACAGACCCAAGACCTACTGGCCTTCAGAAGACTCCTCAAGACCTGGCTCTTCGATCAGTAGCAGCACCACCCCCCTCTTCCCCCAGCGCCTTGAGACCCTCGCGGGTATGTAGTGCGCTTTATAAGTGACATGATTGATTGATTGATTGATTAAAGAGTAAAGTCCACAAACCCACACCCATCCCCAGTGCTTAATTTGAGACTGTGGTTTCCGGTGCTCAGCACCGGCACCAAATTGTGAACACCGGCACTGTTTACAGTCGGCACATGGTAGCCCTGTTTTTTACGTTTAGAGATGAGGACCAAGAACAGTTGTTTATTTATTCAATATCCATTAGAAATGCCTAATACCCGTGGCCCAAGCCAATCTTATAGCTTTGGGGGCCTGGAACAGTCTGAATGTCACACTTGTAGCAGTGCGATGGTTAGAAGTTGTGTTGTTACTGTCATTGGCAGTGCTGGCAGGGGCAATGAGTGGTTCAAGCTGCAGTGCCCCCCTGACGAGGGCCCTGGCACTTATTTTTTTACAAATTAAGAACTGCCCATCCCTATATTTAGGTAAAGACCTCAATTTGAGTAAACTTTCATCAAGCTAAGCTGATGGAAGGGAGATTAGCTGAGGGTCACTGCTTTAACAAAGATGCCAAGCACAATATCCTTCAGGGAGACTTCAGTCTTCAGCTTCTCCTGGAATTACAGAGATTTGTTGTTGTAGTGCTTAGAAGTCAGAAGACTTCCAACAAGCCTTTGAGTATGCATCTATGAAATGGACGGGTACCAATCCTGCAAGAGATTGGCAAGAGCTTGCACGCATGGATTACGCACCAATGTCAGAGAGACCAGAGTTATCAAATGTGGTTTGCATAGTCTCAGGAATCAGGGCATGGATGTGTATTCACCCATGGACCTGTTGCTTGTGCCAAATTCTAGAAAAGTGGACGAGGAACTGAAGCCAGAAACGAGGATGGTAAGAGTACATATGTCACAGGGTGCAAATGGGAAGTAGTCAGTGTTGTGAGAGACAGGTGGAGGGCGGCCAATGGCATCAAAGCAGAAAAGCATAAATAAGCATGTGCTGGTGTTAGAAAAGCACATTGAACAGTGAGTTGGGACAGTGAGCGGTGGATGATGAGTTGGGACAGTGAGCGGTGAATGATTCGGGATCCCTTCAATCACATTTAATATTTTCACTTGTTAAAAAAGTGGTAACAAATTCTATTTGTAGTGTTCTGTTTGACTACTTCCTATTACCGTGGTACAAGAAACCTGGGTGCAAAGCATGAAAATAAAACCGAAATTGTTATGTCACTTTTAAAATATTGCGAATTTTAAAAATGTCAACCATCCTCTATGTTTTCACCGTAAGCATCAACAATAGTTACAGACACACTGTTGGCACTCTACATACAGCTGACCTTAGCCAAAAGCCCTTTTGAGGAACACAATGGAACAGGCAGTGGTTACACCATATAATGAATATTCAGAGTGTACCTGCCAACAACTTCCTCATACATTAATGTCATATACGTTACTGGCAATGCACTGTACAGGTAGTTGTACTCCATAGAATACCTGAGAGGCTTTGAAGTTCCACTTTCTTAACTCCCTCCGCTCCCTGAATTGTACCTTACAAAAGAACATATTCTAAAGAGAACTCTTGAATAAGGATTTACCTCTCTTCAATTTCTGGGGCATCGGGTGGCAAAAGCGCAGATTGCTGGGGTTCCGTGTTTCTCAGATCGATATAGACTGTTGGCGGCGATGGAGGGCACATCAAAAACGCATTTTCTGCTTTGATCTTGTCAGAAGGTGAGTGGTAGACAACGCTGACAGAAGAATAATTTTTTAGAAAAGAAGTTATGCACAAATCATAGCAAAGAGAGGTTAAATTACATGACAGAACGAGTTAAGAAATGAATTTCAAATATCCATTTATTTATCTAAAACCAGCATAGATCAAATGTACCCATGAACGTAGGTGAGAATAAGTGCAGGTTGAGAACATTTACTGAAAATTCATACCTGTGCAAATGAAGATCATCTAGCCCACATATGCAGGTAGTACTTACCACACACCTCTCCCATAGGAAAGCCCCTGTCTGTAGCTGTTTTGGGATGTTGACATCAGAAACGGCAAGTGTTGTTAATGGAAGAAACTCCTTGTCCAGGGATGAGCAAGCGGGTAACATATTTGTAGAAAAAGCTCTAAGTAGATACCTATGCACATGAGTTGCTCATTGTCCATGCCAGCACGACTCAGAAGGGTTTCTTTCGACAGGATCATATTCAGTTACAAGCTCAAAGACCACACCTACTTGGATAACTAGTTCTTGCTCTCTGTGGACAACAATTCTAGCGCAATACCAATTTCAGCGAAGGTGAGAAGCTAATAGCCAATCTTTGTGCAGATGATAAACTATAAGGCCATAGGTTTGCAATGGAGCAATGCCTGTACAGTGGAGGAGCTCATAACATATGAAAAGCAGACATCTTGGGAAATCCATACAAGGTTGAGCGCATGCTTTTTGTGTTACTGGTAATCAGTGGCTTCACGGAATTCTAATACACCTTTTCCTTGGGCTTACATCTTAGCAAGTAATGAAACCCACTCTTATTTGAGAATGTCATACATTCTTATTACCTTATGTTAAAATCACACATGATTATCACGCGTGGGTTAATTTATATCATGTAAAGGTGCACATTGTAGAGTGATCGAATATATTTTGCAGATCACATTTGGTATTTAAAATTGACCCATTACATTCCTGCATTTTCGTGCCCCTGAAAGCATTGTCACCCCTGGCGACACATTTTTCTCAAAGGTAGAAACATTGTAAATCAGAGAGGATTACTTGCATTGGCCCTGCAAAGTTTTCATTAAAAAAACATTTTAGCAAAGTCAAGAAAATGTAAAAATAAAAAACATTTTCCTTATCTTTATATCTAAAGATCAACAAAACACCAACTACCACCCAGACTTATGCCATTCTATTTCCATGATTTCCCAACAGAACTCTATACACAGGTCAAGAAATAGTCAAAGATCAGAACTGCAACCATATCAAGTGTAATTGAGGCAATAAATGTGATACAAATATGAAAAAGAAAGTGATCAAAAGTCTAGTAGTAAACATATATGAACATACTAATCTAAAGTGTACGTGTCAGCCGAGTTGTTAAGAATGTGATAACAATGACATGAAAATAATTAGTTTTACAAGTAAAATGTTTGTTCATTTTAGGATCTCCCTCACATCCGTTATCTTCTAAAACAGTTTAGCAAGCGGTAACTCCTACACAAGTGTGATATCATGACAGGGCGGAACAAAGAAAGTGGGAGTGAAAGAAGATTTCTGACAGACAGGGACAAAGCAAGCCTGTCAACCAGATCATTAGCTCAGTATCAAATGTGTGCATTCAGGCACATCATATCTCCATTACGGAAGGGTGGAGAGAAAAAGTAGAAATGAAAACAAATCCCTTAAAAGAGAGTTAAGCAGTAATCAGAATAAACATTAGGAGAAGTTATTTCTAAAGAAGGACTGCCCCTCCAGTATATGAGCTCTATCACTTGGAAAGAAGAATGAGACAGGTATAGCTTGATTAACTTGAAGATGCAAAATGTCCTTTGGAATGAAACACTGATGCAGGACAACCTTATCCCAAAGATGGACTGTAAGGCTATCACCTATAGAAAGAGACTGTACCTTACAGGCTCAGATGGCTGAAGTGATGATTACCAAAAAGGCTATCCTGGAAGAGGGATATTTGAACTCAGCTATGTGCATATGTTCAAAGGACGAGGAAATAATCCAGGCATGAACAGTGTTAAACTCCTGAACTGGAACTTGTCTTCTGATAAGTGGACATCACACAAGGCCCTAAAATAATTCTTGTTCAGCAGGATGGCAAAGAAAGACTTTTGATCTGTTTTTTTAACTTTATATAGTAACTACAGCAAGATCATTTTTAGAGATGAACGTTGGAATACTATTTTATCTAAATTAGAAATATGTTTTTGTGAGACCAGTCAAACCACATATTCTGAATACTAGATGTAAACTATTTTCCATTTTAAAGGTGTACGAAAGATTGATTCATGGTTTCCAGGTCTCCTTTGAGATATTCATACAGTGTAGCTGGATGGCTGATTTTGAATACCTGAGGATCTCAGTAGTCATGAAACCGAATTAAGAAATATGATATTGTTATGGAAGGTTTTCCCTACTCACTATAAATAAGATCCAGGCTGTGAAAAATAATTTTTTTAAGCATATCTCCACTTTTGAGGTCATTGTGAGCTATGAGTACCTTAATGGTTTGCATGCGGCTCTGGATCGTGTTATTCCTAATAACAGGAAGCTACGTTTTACGAGCAAAGTACAACTGCTCTAAGTTCAAAGTTGTCCAGGCTGGTCGGCTAAGGCAATGTGTGTTTAGGGACTACAACTGTATTACCCAACCTGGTATGATTGCATTTGACACCACCACCGTGAGATCTAACTGAGATTCCTCCACAGCCACTTCCTTCATCACACTGTGTCTAAGCATTCACCAGTGAAGAAACTGAATGGCATTTGCTTATATGAGGAGGGAGTATCACCAGTTTCTCGAGACCGGTTTCCGTTGGTTACTGGGCACTCCAATAAGATTCATAGATATCTGAAATTGGAAATATAAAAGACCCCTCATCTTCAAAAAGCACATCATATTCTTCAAGGGTATAGTACAGTTTTTCATTCCAAAGTAATAAGATTGTCTGTTATTGCTGAGAGTTGAGTACCACTCGTGTAACTGACAAATGGTCCTAAAAATTGCATGATCTAGCAGGGCTCTGGAAAGAGATCTCCATGGCTTGAAAGTAGTTTTTTCATTTAGACAACTGTCACATTAGGATAGAATCAAAGAGCTGTTTAATGTATTATCCAGCCCAGTGCCAATCTTTTGAATGAAAGAAAATACTTTAAGACACAAAATACTACACAGCGCAATTAGGGGAATGTGACACAAGATTAAAATCTTGTTTGTAATCTTGAGCTGCTGCAAATTTTGCTACCTTCTCTCCACTAATGGATCCCTTAGACATGGGATACTGCATTAGTGACCTAGCTAGGAACATGAAAACTTTGGAGATTTCAGGGTGGTGGCTTCTCTGGCAGATCTCCCCTTAAGCATTTGTAGCACCCTGTTTTTGAAAAATGTATCTTCTATTGTTTGAAGTTTCCCAATCTGAGCCATGCCCCATACTCCTGACCCATATGTTACTGCTGACTTTGAATTTGCGAGGTATATCTTTTTAATGGGGTCCAATGGGTTTGATCCCAACTTCTTAGCAAAGCCCTTGATGGCTTGGAGACTTATTTCCATAACTAGGGCTCTTGCAGTCACCAGGTTTACCCAGGAAGGGTTTTTATCAAATAGTACTCCCAGGTATGGAAAGGATTCCACTACCTCAATTTTCTTTGATCCCAGGTGAAAGTAAGGGGATTTTGAACTTTTACCTGCTCCTGCTATAATGATGAACGATTTTGATTCATTCACCCTTAGGTCTAACGCAGCCATAAATGAGGCATACGTTGTTATCAGGCCTTGCAGAGCTACCCCCGTCCTAGCTATTAGGACGGCGTCATCTGCATAAACCAGAACTGGAAGGGGAGTTCTTTCAAAGATAGGCACGTCCCGGGGGAGTCAGTCAGGGCGGCCCCCAACCCGTTTGTATAGATGGAAAAAAGGAACGGGGCAAGGACACAGCCCTGTCTTACTCCCCTCTCGATCTTAAATGAACGTGTGCATTCCCCATTGATGCCATACCGAACGCAGGCAGTTGCATTGGCATAAAGCAGTCGGATGAAATGAATTATTGGTGGATCAATCCCCATCCCCTCCATCATCGGCCACAGCCTATGATGGGATACACAGTCAAAGGCCGCTGACAGGTCCATAAAGGCCATGTAGATCTTCTCGCCTTTTACTTTGGTGTATTTATCAATGCAGAGTGAGAAGTTATGACATTGGTCAACAGTCCCCTTCCCCCTCTGGAAACCATATTGGGCCTGCATCAAGATGTTATGTTCCTGGGCCCAGTCCTCCAGTCTAGCTAATAAGATCCGGCCCATGAGCTTGCCCCTGGTATCCAGTAGGGAGATGGGTCTGTAATTCTTAGGGCTACTTCTATCCCCTTTCTTATGAATCGGGACTATTATGCTGTGCTTCCAGGACGGGGGGGGCCTCTATCGCTATGCTATTAAATACATTAGTTAACAAAGGGGCCCATAGATTGTAATTATCTTGGAAAAGATCAATTGGGACCCCGTCTGGCCCCGGTGCCTTCCCTGGAACGCAAGCCTTCAGCCCTTTTGTGACTTCGCTAAGTGAAAATTTTAAGATACCTTGCGGTGGATGACTTGCATTAGGCAGCCAGGAGACGGGAGGGGTGTCAGAGCCGAATATGCCTTCGAAATATCTCACCCATACGTCCTCGCTTACATGTACATCCAGGGATGGGTCTTTGGGCTCTTTAAAATATGGTGCATTTATGACTTTCCAGAACTCGCTGCAACTACCCAAGTTGGCAGCCTGCTGGAGGTCGTCCCAAGCTTTCTCCCTAATGTCCTTCTCCCTTTCCTTTCTGGAAGTTTTGTAGTCTCTACGTAACATTCTTATCTGCTCTGGATCTCTCAGCTGGATCTTTAAGGCATCAACAAGAGCTCTTTTAGCTAGTGAGCATGCTGGAGCAAACCAGCATCTTACCATTGGCCCGTTTGCACACTTGGGACGGGTCAATGCATCTTTAGCTTCTCTATCAAGGCTCTAAACTGGAAAACTAAGAATGCTGGAGAGGACTCCATGGACAGACATGGTAAAATATCATCCCTTGTTTGAGCTATCGGTACATGGGCCAAGTTCTGTTTGACCACCTGCGTCCACTTCAGTTGATACCCATTTTTCCTAGTTAAAGAGATATTTCCCGTTACCTCTTGGTGTTTAGTCAGCTTATGGGGGATGTATAAATGGCTAAATAGAATCGCATGATCACTATAACAGGTAAAGATAGTTGTGTGAGTGACTTTCCCACTAATTGTAAAGTTTACTAGGATAAAGTCAATGGTGGACTCGTAATTGTTCCTCCTAAATGTTTTACCTATATTACCATCGTTTGTGTTGTTTATTAGCCCCAAGTTTCTTATATAAAGGAGTTTGTTAAGACTGTCCCCATAGTCATTATGGGAGAAATGAAGAAGGGAATTACCCTGGTGGGCTGTAAGCCTGCACACCGTAACTTCTTTAAACTTACAAAGATGAGCGCTAAAATCCCCCACCCAGATAGTATTTAGGGGGCCCTTTTTCGTGAAAGAGTTAGCTTTGTCCAGTTCCTTATTTAGTTCCTCTACCACTAACTTCCTACGGCCCCCCGTTTCGTTATTATAGAAGTTATTTAAAAGCCATGGTCTGTCCTCTGTACTTTCTATTAGGAGCAGATGGAAATGTTTGTTCTGCGATCTGACCATCCTTACTTGGAAATGGAAAGTGTTAGATATTAAAGTTAATAATCCACCCTTCGCTCTGCCTGACACTGAGTCGACCGCTGCTGTATAGAAGGACCGGTATCCCGAAACAAAGACGGGTTCCATGGCCCATGTTTCTCGGAAGCAGATAACCTCCGAGGGGTGCCAGATTTTATGCCATTGCTCATCTCCTAGTTTAGGGGTGATTCCAGACACATTCCAAGAGGCTAGTTGGGTCTTACTAGTATTGACCAGACTTGGTATTTGAAGGCGTGGCGGGCTTCCCTGGGTCACAAGGGCTTGGTTACATGGGGGGTTGGTACTTTCAGCAGGAGAACGGGTAACTGGGGTTAGTCAGTCACAAGTCTCCAAATCTGAGAGGGCGGCAAATCTATTGTGAAGCCCCACCCCCACAGTGCTGCCATAGCTTCCCCCCTGGGATGGTTGGTGGCCTTGTTTTTGCCTTTGCCCCAGGTGCTCCGTTAGGCTCTGCTTATAAAAGTATTCCAAGGATAAGGGTATGATCGGAGTTCTCCTAACTGCCATTCTACGATAATTACTAAAGAGGACTTTGACCACTTGTGCGTTATTAAAATTGACCTCAACACAATCACCGTCAATGGATTTAATAGAACTGCCCACCCAGCCCACTCTCCGGGCCATGATAATCTCACGGGACAAGGGGTAGTTTCTCATTCCTATGTCCATTAGGTGGTTTGAAAGCCAATGCAAACATTTGTCCATTAGCTGTAGAGTAGATTCGGGCTGGTTATCACGGAGTGGTGGTACATTAGCCAAAACTAGGACTAATGTTGAGGCTGCGGGCGGAAGATGTAAAACTTGTTACACTTGGTGTACTTGTTTATTAGTGCTCGCCCATGGTCTGAGTAGTGGTTGAGTTATCTGGGGATCACCACCCGTGTCCGCCGAGACTCTGGAAGCCTGGTGTATAAAGCCCGTTGTACCAAGTGGCGGTGAAATTTGGCTTTCCCTGAGTATATAGTGACGAGCTTTGTCCATAGAAAGCAGCCCACCGGAAAGTATCGCAGTAGTTGGTAGAGAGCATGACAGAGTCGGCCCCGGCACACCCAGGTTGCTGCGGGCCCGACATAAGGACTTGTCCACAGTGACAGATGCTGGCTCCGTGAATTGAGGGTCTGGGGGACGGTGGAGCAAAGCATTTTGAGCCTCCATCCCGGATAAGCGCTCTTCAATAGCTGACAATTTGGATAGGATGAGCTCCAGCAAAGTGGACAACAGATTACTTACTCCGGTCCAAAACACTTCGTCCAATGTTATGGATTGAGGTGCGATACTTGCGCAAGATGGTGATGCCGGGCTCTCTGTGTGCGTCTTAGGGTCTCCTCGCTTGGGTTTCTGGGCTCGATTTAAGGTTGTTCACTTGGGCCTAGGTTTCAGAATACTTCCGCCCCTTCGTCGCTTGGCTGGTGGATCATTTGAGGGGTCAGTATGAGGTGAATACGCAGGCCCCCTACTAATTTCAGCGTGTGCAACCGGTGGAGATGTCCGAATTTCCGCCCCAGTGTTTGATGGGTTGGGAGATATCAATAATTGTGGAGACTGGGTGTGGGGAGCCTCCTCCTCCTGGGGGCTCCCTGCGGGTGGCCTCGATGGGAGAGGAAGGGGCTCTAAAGATAGTCGCCTCTGGGTCATTTCTATTTCGTGGGTCAGTACACTTGCTGCTCTGGATAAAAAAGCGTCCAATGTAGCTACTGTCCCTCCACCCGCTTTCTCCATAGGGCCTTTCCTCTTCACCATTATGTCAAAAGGTTAAAAGCACAGTACCTTAGGTTGAATGCTGGACGTTAGAAGGCTGGCCCAGCCCGGCCTCCTCCGGGCTCCGACGACCCGGGCGCGTGCGCCTCCCGTGCTGCGGGACTCCATGCGCGCTTTTAAGTCGCGTCACAGTCGGTGGCTGGCAGGGAAACACAAAGGCTGCTGGGATTCTGAGTCCCCAAGGCGAAGCGTTGCTCCCAGCGGGAGTGTTGCGGGTAAAATGGGTCTCTGGCAACTTTACATGTTTACACTACCCCCTAACTGTGAAAAGGGTCTGGTCACATTACTCATTCACAAAACCCAGTACCTCTGCCACCATCCCTTTATGTGGCTTACCCAGGGCATTGGTAGTAGTCCTATGCCTGCTATGAGGCAGGCCGCGAGAAATCTACTCGCCCATTCACTATCAGGACAAGCTATTTTTAGGGCCTACTGGTTTGGTCTGGCAAGTTGTTTTTAACTTGTCACATTTGCTTTTTGTTAAAAGGCAGAGTTCAAATGTCAGCGTATGTCTTCTAACAAATTACTGCTTATTTTATCCTGGAGATTGGTGTTTACTTTTTTTCCTCTGACTGCAAAGTTAGAGAATTTTGTAAAGTAAACTATCTAACAATCATGCTGAGTGCACATGAAACAGCTTGTAAATTCTGTAAAAATATTTCAAAATATATTTGGAAAACACTTTTTGGAATTCTGAAGTGAGATGGAAACAAAGATTTGAATACGATTAAAACAAATTAAAACACTTGGTGATGTGCAAAGATAAATATTTGCTGAAACACCATTTCCTCACATTTTTAGTTGGTACGCTACATTGTTTTATCAGTAAAACCGCATGTGAGAGTTTTCAAATATGAACTGAGAAAAATCCTATCCTGATAACAAATCTATTAATGAACTAAGAGGCAAGTCAAGGGTCATATGTGGGCTAGATTTTTATTATACAGTAAGTAAAAGTTTAGTCTCATAAATCAATTTCGATTTTTGTACAGCGGACCTCCTGAACTCACACATTAGAAAGTGCTCTCATATGTGATAATGGAAAAAAAGGCGACTCTGTGAAATAAAATATTTGCCTAGGATCACACAATTTGAGACGAGTTTATGGGTCTGGTGCGTCTTTCCAGGTCACAGACTCGGTTCTGTGCCTCACATTAATAGGGACAGGGCTAAGGTATCTGTGTACATGGGCATAAGTGTGATGCCAAGGCCAAATTAAAAAGTCAGGATACAAGTTTCAAAAGCTGGTATATGTATGCGATCTCCACCATTCATTATGTGTGATTTTCACATTCACATCTCTCATCCCTAAAGGTGCAGTGTGCTATTTTCACTCGAAGCCAATATCAGTTCACATTTTAAGAAGGGTGAAGCACTGAGTTTTTGAGTGAGATTTAAAACAATGGGGTCCTGGCATACAATAAACTTGCTAATGATTATTTGAAAATCCCATGGATAAAGATAAACCAAGGTGGTTACAATGGGCTATAAGAGAGAAAAAGGTAATGAGATGGAAACAAAAAAAAATGAAAAGTGCACAAAAAAAATCAAAAATCTAGAGAAAGTGCCTCAAGATCTAAACATGATAATCAATAAAAAAATATATTGATGAGGATCTGAAAGAGTTCTAAATTGTCAAACTGTTCTTTAGCAGAACTATTACATTTAAAAGGTGTCCTGTTCTGCATGCAACTGTAGAGCTCTCTCTGTTTTAGAATAAGGTGAAAGTTCAGTTATTTTTAATATGTGTACCAGCACCAATTTGCTCCCAGATTCTCACATGGTGGCTCCAATTAAGTGAAAATCTGCAACACCATACATTTCTGAAATGTCAATATGCTGTGAAATCCAGGATGTAGTGACATGAGTTTCTCACACGTCTCCCTACCTATCATGCACTTGGAAGAGTAGTTATACTCATAGTTCAAGAATTTAGATCTAATTCAACGATAACTTACACTAAAAGCAAGGAATGACACAAAGAAAATGAGTTACTTACCTGTAACTACGGTTCTCCAGCATTGGTATCTTTCATAGATTCACATGTTTGAATCATCGCTGTCGTCGTAGTGGGAGTCCCACAGTATCATTATAAAAGCAGTAGATAATACTATCATAGGCTACAATGCAATGAACAGTCACTGCAATAGCCTATCTACCTTCTTTTGTAAAAACAAAAGGACCAAATTTAAACAACAACCAATAAGACGACAGCACCCTGTAGAACACTCCCAATAGAGGCTGAGTTCCTCAGATTTTCAAACACAAGTGTGAAACTATATACTTGCGGAAATAAGGGAAGCCTCTCAGGGGAGGAGGCTGGGTCCCATGTGAATCTATGAAATATATCAATACTGGAGAACAGTAGTTACAGGTAGGTAACTCATTTTCTTCTCCAGTATTGGATCTTTCATAGATTCACATGCTTGAATCAGAGTAGATAGCAGTTGTATAGACAAATATGCAGAGAAGCAAAAATTAAATACCCTTAGAGGATAATGGGTAACAATATACATGCCTATACATATCTATATATAATAACTTTATAATGGAAAAGCATATAAATGAAGAAGGAAAAAATACCTCTAACAGTAGAGGCTTACCTTATTGAAACAGATGACGTAGACCGCCTGTCCTACAGCTGCGTCACTGTAAGTTGCCAGATCCAAACAATAATGCAGCATGAAAGTATGTGTACTCTTCCATGTTGCGGCATGGCAAATCTTGACTAACGGGATGCCAGCAAACAGGGCAGCAGAAGAGGATATTGCCCTTGTGGAATGTGCTTTGCCCTTGATCGTGAGCAGTTCACCCACTTTAGTATGGCAGAGCCGAATAGTTGTAGCAATCCATCTTGCAATAGTCCTCTTTGCGACTGCAGTACCCAGTCTTTGGGGTCCATATGAGACCAGCAATTGGTCAGTTTGCGTAGTTGTTTAGTTCTTTGCAAATAAAACTAAAGACATCTTTTGACATCTACAGAGTGAAGATATTTGCGGAGAACAATAGGCTCATTAGGGTGAAACCCAGTTGGAACCTTCGGGATGAATTTAGGATTTGTTCTCAGTAAAACATAGTTGTTAGTGAATCGTACATCGTAGATTAGTGGTAAGAGCCAGAAGTAATGCCACTTTCCAAGTCAGAAACTTGAGCTCTATTTTGTTAATTGGCTCAAACGGTGGTTTCATCAGTTAAGATAGGACTGTGTTGAGATGCCAATCTGGCGGAGAAGGTCGAATGGGAGGAAAAGTTCTGAATAAATCTTTCATGAATTGTTTGATGATACGAGAGGAGCAAAGAGAGGAAGTATCGGAAGTACGCCTGTATTGGGAGATGGCTGCGAGGTGGACTCTCACCAATTCGTACGCCAGTCCTGACTTTGCCAGAGAGAGGAGCTAAGGCAAAACTTGTTCCATAGAGGAGAGAAGAGGGTGGATGTGGTTTCGAAGGTACCAAGAACAAAAACGCTTCCATTTTAATCTATATGTTTTATTGGTAGACTCCGCTCTAGCCCAGGACAAAACATCACTACAGTCCTGGGGGATGTCTAGATCTTTGAATTCATTGAATTCAGGTGCCAAGCATGCAAGTGAAGAGAGGCTGGATACGGAGGCAGGATCTGTCCTTTGCTCATGGTCAGTAGAGTTGTTATCACTGGAAGGCGATAAGGCTTGGACTCCGAGACTAGGAGTAGCTCCATGGACCAGAGTTGGCGGGGCCAACGCAGAGCAATCAGGATCAGCCTACACGGTTCCCTTTTCATCTTCATTAGAACCCTGGAGATGAGAGGGCATGGAGGAAAAGCGTAAGCAAAGATTCCTGACAATCTTATCGAAACGCATTCCCCCATGACCCTCTCTGAAGTTCCCAGCTGGCAAAGAACCGACATTTTCGGTTCTCTTGAGATGCAAAGAGGTCTAAGTTGGGTGTTCCTAATTTCCGGAAGATGGAGTTGAGAATTAGCTGATTGAGTTCCCACTCGTGACATGTCTGACCTATTCTGCTCAAGGTGTCTTCTAGGTTGTTTCTTACTCCTGGAAGATGTTCCACCTTGATGAAGATGCGGTGTAGTAATGCCCATTCCCAAATTTTTTGAGCTTCTAAGGATAGAATCTGAGACCCTGCTTGTTGAGATAGTGCATGCAGGTGGTATTGTCTGTACGAATGAGGACGGAGGGTGCTCGTATTCTTGGGAGAAACGACTGAAGAGCTAGGAAATTTGCCCTCAATTCCAGGAAGTTGATGTGCATCCTGGAGAGAGAGAGAGAGAGTCCATTTGCCACTTACTTGGAGGTCTTGAAGGCGAGCTCCCCAGCCTTCCAAAGAGGCATCCATGGTCAGAAAGAACTCCGGAAGTGGAGAGAGGAATGTCAGACCCACAGAGAGATTGCTGGCGGACTGCCACCAAGAAAGTGCTCTTTTCATGATCGGAGTGATCTGAATAATGTCATCGAATGATCCGGTCACCTGAAGCCATTGCCTGTCCAACTGCTCTTGGAAAGGTCTCATTCTGAGATGTGCATGGGGTACAATGAGGATGGCCAAGGACATCATGCCGAGAAAGGATTTGAGGAGACAGACAGAAGCAAACTCTTTTTTGGATAGACTGTGAGCCAGCGATAATATGGTGTTTGGCTTTCTGTGGACAAGAATGCCTTGTTTTGGAGGGTATCCAAAGTTGCTCAGAGAAAAGTTATCCATTGAGAGGGTGTGAGAACGGACTTCTAGTTGTTGACTGAAAGCCCCAGAGAGCGAAACAGTTGTTTGCAGATGGATAAGGCTTGGCTTCCGAAGTCTGGTGACGAGAAAGAGCCTTCAATAGCCAGTTGTCGAGATATGGGAAAATCTGCAGGCCCCGTAATCGTAGGTGTGCTTCCACGGGAGAGAAACATTTGGTAAATACCCAAGGAGCTTTGCGGAGGCTGAAGGGGAGGACCTTGAATTGATAGTGTGCGTCTGCCACCGTGAAACAGAGAAATCTTCGGTGTTTGGGATGAATAGGAACATGGAAATATGCATCCTGTAAATCGAGGCTGGCCAGAAAATACGAATGGTTCAAAAGCTGCAATATCTCCTGGAGAGTTACCATGCGGAAGGATTTTCTCTGTAGGTATTTTTTGAGCTTTCTGAGGTCCAGAATGGGACGCCAATCTCCCGACATTTCTTCACAAGAAAAAAGCAAGAGTAGAAGATCATTCCCCTTTGAGAGTGTGGAACTCCCTCTATAGCTCCTTTTTGTAGCATTAGGAATGTCTCTTTCCTGATTAACTGAAGATGGGATGGCAGAGATTTTTGTGGTGGATGAGGATGTGGGACTGTGACTCCACGGTATGGCCATACTTTATTATCTCCAGGACCCATTTGTCTGTGGTAACTTTTTGCCATTGATTGTAATAATGTGTGATACGTGCTCCTCTGGATGGAAGGATACGGGAGAGTGCAGCAGGCGCCAAGACATCGTCACTGCTTTCTAACAGCATCTCTGGATTGCACTGGTTGTTTACGTCTGTGTTGCCTGGAGTATGCAGCCTGTGGTGGTGCACGATAATGAATAAGCTCCTCTAACATGAGCTCCACGAAAGGGGGTCTTCCTATATTGGAGCATGTCCAAAGATTTAGCAGTCTCAGTGTTCGCCTTAATGGCCTGTAAGGCGTCATATATGTGCTTACCGAAAAGCGCATAGCCATCAAAAGGCATGCCAAGAACCTTACTTCAGTACATACAGAGAGTGGTCCCAGTGTGTGAATTACTGTGCTTTAAAGAAAAAGATCCATACACAGTTATACACAGAATCGTGGTATTTTAAGTGAGCAGTGTTATTTAATCACACTGAACAGCCTGTATTTTATAAAAAAAATTAACACAATATTCAAAGCAGTGCCCCAGGAGGGAAGGGTGAGGGTGTGGTGACTGGAGTGAGGATAAGGTAGTGAATGGGATAGTGTACAATGCACAACTTAAACTAATTCTCAGGAAAAGGGCTCATACAAGAGCCAAGTAAATCATATACAGGTAATTAAATAGCCATAGGTATAAAATAAGCCCACAGTGATGAATCGCTGTTGGTCAGACTGGCTAGTGTGGTAGATGTCGACGTTTTGACCCCAGGAGAGTGGTAGGTAAGTATGTCCCTTACGATGGGGTCTTCCTCAGGACAGACGTGTAGGGAGGGGAGACTGGGGGCGGGTTATCTAGAGAAAAATAGGAAAGGAAAACCTTAAAAATCGAAATTCCCATACAGGAAGTGTGGCCCAAGCGATGGGCCTGAGGCGAAAAACAGGGCACGTGGGCTCCAATTTGGTGTGAGCGAGCGAAACACCTGCAAAGGTAACGGGCAGGTACAGATTACCGAGGATTGTACGTTTTAATGACACAAGGAATGAAACAAGGGCCGTTCCGGTCCACTTACTCTGTTGTAGCTGAAGGAAAAAGGCTGGGTCCAGTCAGGATTAATCTGCTGGGCCTGGAAAGTGAATTCAGGCATTCACATCATCGGGCAGACAAGGGCTCCGTTAGTTAGATAGTTCTAAAAAGAGCGATACAGTGTATGTCAGATAATCCGACTCCAAACAAGGAAACATGTTTTTTAAGAAAAAGACTGCATGTGCGAATTACTAAGCATTAGCAAGTGACAGGCTCCGGAAATGAGCAGGGGAAACTGCCATGACATGGATGTAAATTACACAGTTAAAATGGACTGTCAAGGAGAAATGCAGTCGGTTAGTTTAGAAAAATATTGCATGTGAGATGGCTCTATAAGATAAAGACCCGTGAGGGGCCAGCGTTGACATGGCTCTAAATCATACTGCTGGGTAAATACCAAAGTGAGAGAAGAAGCGAAAAAACCGGGATGTTTGGCAAAGGCTTACCGTAAATCATAGCAACGTCTCAGTCTGTGTCGATGCAACTGAGAACTGAGTCCTGCTCTAATTATAGGCCGATGGGGGTCAGTGGATTGTCTGTGCGTACGTGCCAGCGTGCACAGAATACTTGAGCAATGAAGCAAGTGAAAAAAGACTAGGGTCTTAGTGCGCCCTGTGTGGGGCTGCTTAGACACCAGTCACGTTGTGCAAAAATGTAAATAAAACAGTTCTGCAAGGGAAAGGAGGTGACCCAGAATAAGAAAGCCCCCTGTTGGTTACGTTCAACAGATGAAGGGGATGATTAATGTTGAACTAATGTTGTCAAACCCATTGTCGACCTTTTAAACAAAATGAATACATACATTGGAAAGCATTGTTAAGCATAACAAAAATTGGAGGACGTGCTTTTGGACATCATGTTGTTTGACACATATTGTCACTGTTCTCGGCGATTGTGCGTATATGTATTTTACACCATCGAGTGCGCATTGGTATGGCAGAGCACATGATAGGACAGAAAAAGATGAAAACAGTGCTCCTTAAAGTTAATTTAGTGATACACATTCCCTGGTTCATGTTGCGTCCATATACTCATTATACGTAGTCTTGCAATGGGGAAAAAAGAAAGAAATAACAAATTTACACTAGCCAACATGTTGTTCAGTGGACAATAGTTCTGAACATGAATGCAGACATATTTGTAGAACACTGGGGAATACATGGCAATACAGTTGGTAGAAAACTTATCTTGAAATTGTAATAGCTTATATACGCTGTTTATAAAGCGAAATCTTGCTCTCGTGGGTTAGGTTAAAATTTAAAGGCTGCATGAGGAAGTTAGTAAACAGTTATATAGATAGAAGAATGATCTACTGTCGGGAACCCATGGAGGGGATCTATGCTCACAGGTCCAGAGGGGTAGTCTTATGAGAGACATGATAGTTGTGCATGACTGATCTCGGATTCGTTCAACCCGTGTTGTATGGAGTCCAAGAGTGACATCCATTTGCATTCCCTCACATCCAGGATTGACCCAATGTTGCCTCCCCTGGGGCCAAGGGAGGATTTCTCAAGAACAATCCATTTGAGGTCATCCGGGCCGTGGTTTGCAGTACTGAAGTGTTCAACCAACGGTGCACCTTGGACCCCACATCTAATGCGGCTGCAGTGTTGCAGGATCCGGGCCTTCACCTTCTGCTGTGTTTGGCCAACATATATCAGGTCACATGGGCACAAGATGCCATAAATTACATTGGTCGAGTTACAGTTTGTAAATGACTTTAGGGTGATCACATGATGTTTATATGTGAATTCTTTAGTTTGGATTGTTGTCTGACATGCCTTGCATTGCCCACACTTGTAGTGTCCAAGTATCGATGGTAGATTCCACATTGATTGTATTGATGGTGGTTCAGGGGTTTCTAGAAAAGAACGTACAATATGGTCCTTGATACTTTTAGCTTTCTTGTAGGAGTGCATCGGGGGGTTGGGTTGTTCTATGTCATCTGATATCAGGCCCCAGTATCCGTTGATCACCTTTTTGATGGCGTGACTTTGAGTAGAGAATGTGGTGACACATATCATCCTTTGTAAGCTTTCTGCTGTGCGCTCCTTGGGTGTCAAGAGGTTCTCTCGAGGGCTGAACCATGCCCTTTTCTGAGCTCTTTTAATAAGCCTCTTTGGATAGCCTCTTTCCAATAATCGTTGACTTAGATCACCAGATTGAGTGAAGTAATCAGTTTTCTTGGAACAGTTCCTGCGGATACGCAGGAACTGTCCAAATGGTAGATTGTCTCTTAGTCCTCTGGGGTGGTGGCTGTTATATCTTAGCAGGGAGTTTCTCTCAGCCGGCTTTCGATATAGAGTTGTGTAAAGATGGTCAATGTCACACTTAATTGTGATGTCCAGGAAGTCAATTGTATTGGGATTAGAGTTCATTTTTGAATTGGATGTCTGTACTTCTCCCATTCAGCCAGGAATGGAAGTTGGCCAAATCCACAGAGTCGCCCGTCCAGATCATCAGTATGTCGTCTATGTAGCGTCTCCAGAGGGACACCTTAGTGATGTGGGGATTGATCTCATGGAATACAAACGATCTTTCAAAGTGGTCCATATAAATAATGGCCAAATCCGGAGCGAAGGCACCCCCCATTGCTACCCCTTTGGTTTGGAAATAAAAATGTCCATTGAAAAAGAAAAAGTTTTTCATCATTGCTACTAAGCGTAGCAGATCGATGATGAATTCAGTGGGTACTCCCATGGGTGCGGGTCGGAGGTCCAGTGTCTCTCTCATGATATCTAGAGCCGCTTGCTGTGGTATGCTGGTGTAGAGCGAGACAATATCACATGTAACAAGAAGTTGCGTATTGGGATTGAAAGGGCGCTGATCAATCAGATTTATGGTTTGTATTGTGTCTCTCAAGTAGGACTGGGTTAACTCCGCTATAGGTTTGAGGAAGTGGTTAATGTACCTGCATAAAGGTTCCAGCATGGATCCACACCCTGACACTATTGGACGGCCCGGTGGCTTGCGTGGGTCTTTGTGGATCTTCGGCAGGGTGTAAAGAGTTGGGAGTCGAGGGTACTTCTGATTGAGGTACTGGAATTCGTGGTTGGACAGAAAACCCTGTTCAAGGCCATATGTGGTAATGTCGAGTATCTCTTCTGCCAGTTCCTTGGAAGGGTCTGATTTTATCTTCTTGTAGCTCATCCCATCCTGAAGCTGGTTTAGAATCTCTGTTTTGTAGCTGATGACATCTTGTACGACGATTGCACCTCCCTTGTCGGCGGGTTTGATCACTATGTCTTTGTTGTTTTTCAGAGAGACAAGGGCATCTTTTTCAATCATCGTGATGTTATGCTTGGTGTGCTTATATTCCTTTAGTATCTTGGTAACATCCATCATGACAACGTTCTCGTAGGCTAAAATCTTGTTGGTCATCTTGTGGCCCGGAGGAACAAAGGTTGAAGGGATCCGTAGTCCTGTCTGCGAAAGTGCTGGTGCAGGGGCAGAATGTTTAAAGAAGTATCTCAAGCGGATTTTTCTAAAAAAGCGATGTAGTTCAGTTTTGAGTGAGAATTCATTGGGGAGTGCTGTCGGCACAAAAGAGAGCACTTTGATTAGGACATTAGTTTCTTCATCTCTCCGTGTGTATGAGGAAATGTTGACTACAGGGTTCTGTGTTTTTCTTACCACCTGTAGGTCCTCCTTCGCGTGTTGATTTCTCCGTGGTTCTCGGGTTGAAAACGGACCTGTTTCTGTGCTCGGCCCTGTCCTCTCTCCCATACGATACTACGAGAAGAAGAATACATACCCCTACCTACAAGAGGACTTTTACAAACAAGATAGCCAGGGACGATTCAACAACAGAGGCAGAGGGGGATACCGGGGACGTAGAAACTATACCACATTTTGGGATTCATCCTACAGTACGGATAGTGATAACGAGCAACCCGGTCCCAGTGGGGACTACGGCTATCAGGATAACTGGCACCAACCCCAAGGATCCTATCAGCCTTTTTTGGGCCAAGGCCAGTGGAGACCCCGAAGGGGCCGAGGCGGATCATGGCCGAGAGGAATACAGAGGGGACAGCCCACTACCAGCAGCAACTGGGAGAGAGGACAGGGCCGAGCACAGAAACAGGTCTGTTTTCAACCCGAGAACCACGGAGAAATCACCACGCGACATTCTGCCCCTGCACCAGCACTTTCGCAGACAGGACTACGGATCCCTTCAACCTTTGTTCCTCCGGGCCACAAGATGACCAACAAGATTTTAGCCTACGAGAACGTTGTCATGAGGGATGTTACCAAGATACTAAAGGAATATAAGCACACCAAGCATAACATCACGAAGATTGAAAAAGATGCCCTTGTCTCTCTGAAAAACAACAAAGACATAGTGATCAAACCCGCCGACAAGGGAGGTGCAATCGTCGTACAAGATGTCATCAGCTACAAAACAGAGATTCTAAACCAGCTTCAGGATGGGATGAGCTACAAGAAGATAAAATCAGACCCTTCCAAGGAACTGGCAGAAGAGATACTCGACATTACCACATATGGCCTTGAACAGGGTTTTCTGTCCAACCACGAATTCCAGTACCTCAATCAGAAGTACCCTCGACTCCCAACTCTTTACACCCTGCCGAAGATCCACAAAGACCCACGCAAACCACCGGGCCGTCCAATAGTGTCAGGGTGTGGATCCATGCTGGAACCTTTATGCAGGTACATTGACCACTTCCTCAAACCTATAGCGGAGTTAACCCAGTCCTACTTGAGAGACACAATACAAACCATAAATCTGATTGATCAGCGCCCTTTCAATCGCAATACGCAACTTCTTGTTACATGTGATATTGTCTCGCTCTACACCAGCATACCACAGCAAGCGGCTCTAGATATCATGAGAGAGACACTGGACCTCCGACCCGCACCCATGGGAGTACTCACTGAATTCATCATCGATCTGCTACGCTTAGCAATGATGAAAAACTTTTTCTTTTTCAATGGACATTTTTATTTCCAAACCAAAGGGGTAGCAATGGGGGCTGCCTTCGCTCCGGATTTGGCCATTATTTATATGGACCACTTTGAAAGATCGTTTGTATTCCATGAGATCAATCCCCACATCACTAAGGTGTCCCTCTGGAGACGCTACATAGACGACATACTGATGATCTGGACGGGCGACTCTGTGGATTTGGCCAACTTCCATTCCTGGCTGAATGGGAGAAGTACAGACATCCAATTCAAAAATGAACTCTAATCCCAATACAATTGACTTCCTGGACATCACAATTAAGTGTGACATTGACCATCTTTACACAACTCTATATCGAAAGCCGGCTGAGAGAAACTCCCTGCTAAGATATAACAGCCACCACCCAAGAGGACTAAGAGACAATCTACCATTTGGACAGTTCCTGCGTATCCGCAGGAACTGTTCCAAGAAAACTGATTACTTCACTCAATCTGGTGATCTAAGTCAACGATTATTGGAAAGAGGCTATCCAAAGAGGCTTATTAAAAGAGCTCAGAAAAGGGCATGGTTCAGCCCTCGAGAGAACCTCTTGACACCCAAGGAGCGCACAGCAGAAAGCTTACAAAGGATGATATGTGTCACCACATTCTCTACTCAAAGTCACGCCATCAAAAGGTGATCAACGGATACTGGGGCCTGATATCAGATGACATAGAACAACCCAACCCCCGATGCACTCCTACAAGAAAGCTAAAAGTATCAAGGACCATATTGTACGTTCTTTTCTAGAAACCCCTGAACCACCATCAATACAATCAATGTGGAATCTACCATCGATACTTGGACACTACAAGTGTGGGCAATGCAAGGCATGTCAGACAACAATCCAAACTAAAGAATTCACATATAAACATCATGTGATCACCCTAAAGTCATTTACAAACTGTAACTCGACCAATGTAATTTATGGCATCTTGTGCCCATGTGACCTGATATATGTTGGCCAAACACAGCAGAAGGTGAAGGCCCGGATCCTGCAACACTGCAGCCGCATTAGATGTGGGGTCCAAGGTGCACCGTTGGTTGAACACTTCAGTACTGCAAACCACGGCCCGGATGACCTCAAATGGATTGTTCTTGAGAAATCCTCCCTTGGCCCCAGGGAGGCAACATTGGGTCAATCCTGGATGTGAGGGAATGCAAATGGATGTCACTCTTGGACTCCATACAACACGGGTTGAACGAATCCGAGATCAGTCATGCACAACTATCATGTCTCTCATAAGACTACCCCTCTGGACCTGTGAGCATAGATCCCCTCCATGGGTTCCCGACAGTAGATCATTCTTCTATCTATATAACTGTTTACTAACTTCCTCATGCAGCCTTTAAATTTTAACCTAACCCACGAGAGCAAGATTTCGCTTTATAAACAGCGTATATAAGCTATTACAATTTCAAGATAAGTTTTCTACCAACTGTATTGCCATGTATTCCCCAGTGTTCTACAAATATGTCTGCATTCATGTTCTGAACTATTGTCCACTGAACAACATGTTGGCTAGTGTAAATTTGTTATTTCTTTCTTTTTTCCCCCATTGCAAGACTACGTATAATGAGTATATGGACGCAACATGAACCAGGGAATGTGTATCACTAAATTAACTTTAAGGAGCACTGTTTTCATCTTTTTCTGTCCTATCATGTGCTCTGCCACACCAATGCGCACTCGATGGTGTAAAATACATATACGCACAATCGCCGAGAACAGTGACAATATGTGTCAAACAACATGATGTCCAAAAGCACCTCCTCCAATTTTTGTTATGCTTAACAATGCTTTCCAATGTATGTATTCATTTTGTTTAAAAGGTCGACAATGGGTTTGACAACATTAGTTCAACATTAATCATCCCCTTCATCTGTTGAACGTAACCAACAGGGGGCTTTCTTATTCTGGGTCACCTCCTTTCCCTTGCAGAACTGTTTTATTTACATTTTTGCACAACGTGACTGGTGTCTAAGCAGCCCCCCACAGGGCGCACTAAGACCCTAGTCTTTTTTCACTTGCTTCATTGCTCAAGTATTCTGTGCACGCTGGCACGTACGCACGGACAATCCACTGACCCCCATCGGCCTATAATTAGAGCAGGACTCAGTTCTCAGTTGCATCGACACGGACTGAGACGTTGCTATGATTTACGGTAAGCCTTTGCCAAACATCCCGGTTTTTTCGCTTCTTCTCTCACTTTGGTATTTACCCAGCAGTATGATTTAGAGCCATGTCAACGCTGGCCCCTCACGGGTCTTTATCTTATAGAGCCATCTCACATGCAATATTTTTCTAAACTAACCGACTGCATTTCTCCTTGACAGTCCATTTTAACTGTGTAATTTACATCCATGTCATGGCAGTTTCCCCGGCTCATTTCCGGAGCCTGTCACTTGCTAATGCTTAGTAATTCGCACATGCAGTCTTTTTCTTAAAAAACATGTTTCCTTGTTTGGAGTCGGATTATCTGACATACACTGTATCGCTCTTTTTAGAACTATCTAACTAACGGAGCCCTTGTCTGCCCGATGATGTGAATGCCTGAATTCACTTTCCAGGCCCAGCAGATTAATCCTGACTGGACCCAGCCTTTTTCCTTCAGCTACAACAGAGTAAGTGGACCGGAACGGCCCTTGTTTCATTCCTTGTGTCATTAAAACGTACAATCCTCGGTAATCTGTACCTGCCCGTTACCTTTACAGGTGTTTCGCTCGCTCACACCAAATTGGAGCCCACGTGCCCTGTTTTTCGCCTCAGGCCCATCGCCTGGGCCACTGATGGTAAATCCCTTGTGCTTAAATTCTGTGTTTTAACACACTCCCTGTATGGGAATTTCGATTTTTAAGGTTTTCCTTTCCTATTTTTCTCTAGATAACCCGCCCCCAGTCTCCCCTCCCTACACGTCTGTCCTGAGGAAGACCCCATCGTAAGGGACATACTTACCTACCACTCTCCAGGGGTCGAAACGTCGACATCTACCACACTAGCCAGTCTGACCAACAGCGATTCATCACTGTGGCCTTATTTTATACATATGGCTATTTAATTACCTGTATATGATTTACTTGGCTCTTGTATGAGCCCTTTTCCTGAGAATTAGTTTAAGTTGTGCATGGTACACTATCCCATTCACTACCTTATCCTCACTCCAGTCACTACACCCTCACCCTTCCCTCCTGGGGCACTGCTTTGAATATGGTGTTAAAAATGTTATAAAATACAGGCTGTTCAGTGTGATTAAATAACACTGCTCACTTAAAATACCACGATTCTGTGTATAACTGTGTATGGATCTTTTTCTTTAAAGCACAGTAATTCACACACTGGGACCACTCTCTGTATGTACTGCTCTATACCCAGATCCCAGCGACGTTGTTTGGGTTTACCCTTCTAGGTAAACAAGAACCTTACTTTGCACGTCAGGACGGAATGCTGTTGCCCTCAACCAACCCTGACGTCTAAGGACGGCTGCTCCAGCGAGCTGCCAAAAAGCCTGGGAAGCCACATCTATGGATGCATCAATGAACTCCAAGGCAGATCTTTCTCCCTCTAACAATATCTTTCTCGCCTCTAGCCTTTTGTCTTCTGGAAGAAGATCCACGTATGGGGGAGTATCGGACTACATTTGGCAGTCGTATCTTCCTAATATCGCCAGTAGGATGGCCGGGCGCACAGTAGTACCTGAGGTGGTGGTAAACCTCTTGCAGATGTTATCAAGGTGCCTACCTTCTTCATCTGGTGGAGCGGTGATAGGCGCTGAAGGATTCCTTGACCTCCGTTGTGCGGCTTGAGTAATCACCGAGTAGGGTTTCGGGTGTCCTACCAGACAAGCTGGCGCATCATCAAAAGCCTTGTATGTCTTTTCTATTCTAGGCAAAACTGCAATAACTGTAGCAGGTGTTCTCATGATCTTCACACCTTCCTCTCAAATATAGTCTATTATATGGATTGCCCTCACAGTCTTCCGAGATTGGTCTTTAAAATCGTAAAGAAAGCAGTCAGACTGCTTGACTGTCATCGGTAGCTGAAACCAGGAGGCTGCTCTTTCTATTAATGCGTGGAAACCGCCAATGTCCTCCGGCGGTGAATCCGCTGTTTGAGGAGCTGGAGAAGCAGGCATCGAAATTATGTAGTCTTCCCACTCATTGCTAGCTGGTCTAGCACTTTGAATTTCGCCTTCCTCCACATCTTCATCATCAGAGGTGTCATGCTGTTGTGGAGGTCAAACACTATCTGGTCCTGGCAACACTCTAGGCGAAAGATCAAACAAGTGTGGCCGAGATGCCGGTGGAGGTGCACTCGTCGATGAAGAGAAATATGTACGATAATCCTGCAACATGGCTTGCAAATCTTGAACTAATTGTGAGAAAGTGCCATCTTTCTTGCATGGTATGCCCCCACTTTTTGCTGAATTGCTGATGTGCTTTGACTGAGTGTGCCCTGGGCTCCTGCCAACCAGGTACCCAGGGCCTGTGTTCCTTCCCTAAAACTGCATTGATGCCTACACCCAATTGGCATCCCTGGCCACAGGTCAGCCCCTGGTAAATGGTACCATGGGTACCCAGGGCACTGTGACCAGGGAAGGCCCCTAAGGGCTGCAGCACTTGTTGTGCCACCCTTAGGGACCCTGTACCTTTACACACACACACTGCCTTTGCAGGCTGCGTGTCTTGGTGCAGAACAAAAGTGAAGAGTCGACATGGCACACATCCCTGTGTTCCATGCCTACAAGCCACTGCCCTGGCCTAGGTCAGCCACCCCTCTAGCTGGGTGCACTATGCCAGTGGTGAGGGCACAGATGCATGAGCCCTGTGCCCCTACAGTGCCCAAGTCCATTCTTGGGCATTGTAAGTGCAGTGCTGCCATTAAGAGTATATGGTGCTGGGAGTCTGTCATTACGAGCTCCACAGCACCATAATGGCCCCACTGAAAACTAAGAAGTTTGGTATCAAACTTCTCAGCACATTAAACCCACACTGATGCCAGTGTGGGATTTAATGTAAAACACACTCCAGAGGGCATCTTAGAGATGCCCCTGAAACCAACCCGACCTCCAGTGTCCGGACTGAGTGGCTGCCCAGGCTGCCACCACCAGACATGTTTCTGGACCCCTGGGTCGAGAGCCTCTGCTCTCAGGGGCCTGAAACAATGCGCATCCTGGGGCGAGGTGCCAAAGCCTCCGCCCCCAGGATGGGCAGGGGAAGCTTCTAAGGCCTGCCGCCTTTTGAGCTTCCCCAGACCATTTGCTGCTCCCAGCAAACTGGTCCCCACTGGTTCTACCCCCACTTCTGGTGGGAGAACCAGCGGGAAAACCAGAGGCAGGAAATGGGTTGTGCCCACCTCTGCCAACTCCACCCCTAAGGTGGGGGAGGCGAGGTGAAGCACAAACTCGAGTCCCCGCTATCTTGAGGATGGGGGACCCAGCCAACCAGGGACAGGCTCCTGCCCCCTCCCACTGGAGAGTGGCAGAATAGGGGTGTACCCACCCCAGGGACGGGACCCATTGGTCCCTGCCCTTACCTACCTGTAACCACCCCTAAATTCAGTATTTAGGGGCTCCTGAACCTTCCTTCCTCAGTTCCAGATTCCAAAAACAAGAAAGAAGAACAAGAAACAAGAAGACCTGCGTGCAGCTGCTCACAAGAGGAAGACACCAACTGATTTGGCCCCAGCCCTACCGGCCTGTCGACCCTCGAACCGGCTCCTGCTAAACCCCGGCGTCTCCAGTGGTCAGCACCCTCACAAACCCCAGGGGACCTGACTGCCTAGTGACTCCAACCCCTGGGACTCCCAAGAGCAGTGGTACTGCTCAAAACAAGCAACCAACCCCTGGTGCCAACCGGGAACCGCGAATCCTGCACCCTCTGCACCCGCCGAGCCCGGCCTGTGCCTGAGTGGGCAAATACCAAGAGGACGTCCCCCCGGCGACTGTGACCCAGAATCCAGCACCCAAGGGCCCTCCTCGACGCTCCTGACGACGCCTGCAGCCTCAGAACCAGGGATCCCTCCAACCGCGACCAGCCGAGGGTAGGATTTCCGACGCCTAAAGACACCCCTGCACCCGACGCCCCACGGCCTCCTGTGCCCAACTCCGGGGTGCCTACCCTTCCCACAGCTTCCCAACTTACCTCTCAAAGTGGTGGTCGCACCTGAAGAATCACCGTCCCCGAGTTTGCAGTCTTTGTTCGTCATTCAGCTTTACCATTGGAAACCATTGGGCGCCCGATGGCCCAAAAGCCCACTGCACCCGGCCGCCCCAGTGCCGCTGAGGGTGCACCAACTACCCTGTTCGACTTCCCCACTTGCCCTGAGCAAGTGACCAGGAGCTTTGCTCCCACAGCCGAGTGGCCTGCTAGCCAGCAGCCACCAACCAAAGCCCCCCTGCCGTCCATAGGATAACATTGGGCCTACTCACTCTGCACCCGGCCGCCCCTGTGCCGCTGAGGGTGTAACAACTGTACTTACCTGACCCTGGGGGACCCCGGAGTCTATGCCCAGAACCTTAACTCTGCCAGTCGAGTACTTACCCAAAAGCCGATAACCCACTTTTCTTCCATAGGGTAACATTGACTGGTTTCACTCGAAATCCTTCTAAGTGTGGAGTTTCCCAACTTTAAAATATTCACCTAAAATCAACCGAGTAACGAAAACAGAAATACTCACCTGCTATCAGGAGAGACCTCAGCACTGCATCTTTCAGACCAGTACCGACCCTGAAAAGTAATTTTAACCGTACTTACCCGTAATTTGAAATTCCTTCCATAGGATATCATTGCCTGCTTTTTGTTGAAAAAGTTTCTAAGTGTCGATTTCTGAATCTTACAAATATTCTTTAAAAATCGTGCCAACGATACAAACGTAATTACTTACCTGTTTTAGATAGATATCCCAGTGCTGAACCTGAGACTCCAGCACTGGATTACAAAAGTAACTTAAACATACTTTGCTTGCAAACTGTATTTCCTTCCATAGGATAACATTGGTAATTTTACCCAGAAAAGTTTCTAAGTGTCAACTTTTGAAATACCATAATATTCCTCAAAAATCACTACTATAACCAAAACGCTTTTACTTAACTGTTTACAGGAGATGTCCCGGGACTGAATCCAAGATCCAGTCCTGTGGTTAGAAAAGTAATCCACAAAGTAATTAATTGCATTTAACCAAAACTTTCCATTGAGCTCAATGTTGCATTGTGTTTGAAATTGTGTTGCCTCTTGCAACAACTGTGACTACTGTCATCAAAAAGACTATTGCCCATTTGAAAAGTGTTTAAACAAAGCATTTAATTCTGAGAAAGTATATTTTGATTCCTATTGTTGGTTCTAAAATAAAACAAGCCTATATTATTATATACAAACCATTGGCCTAGAGTTCAGTTCTTGAGTGTGTGGCTTCATTTGCTGACTGAGTGTGTACAACAAATGCTTTACACTGTCCTCTGATACTGCCTTACTGCTCGACCAAGCTACCACTTTAGAGAGTAAGGTTATATCTAACTTTAGCCTCTGCCTTGCCATTGGGGAACTGTGGACCCTATACACCCTGTACCTTACTTTGGTGCAGTATATATAGAGTCACTTTCCTACATTGGTGGATCAGCGGTGGGATACAAACTTGCATTTGTTGGACTACTTGGTTACCATCTGATCACACGACAGAACTCTTAAATTGCCTTTAGAATTCAGATTTTTTTAAATTGGTATTTTTTTTCAAATTACTAACAATCTTGTTAGGGCCTTGCTTAAGCCCCTTTAGAATTTTAGAAAATAAAAAGTCACTATAGTCAAGGGTAGAGGGGTTAGAACTTTTTGTTAAAATGTCTCAAGACAAGAACCCAGCTATTAGTGAAGATAATAATGACATACAGGACCTGGTTGAGGAGCTCGACCTCACCCCTTATCTTCATTTGTCTTTCAAAGAGATAAGGTCGTTATGCAAACTTAAAGATATACCAATGGGCCAGCATCCAACCAAACAAGGGCTCCAGGAGCTCCTGGCTGAGTATGCTAAGGCCCACCCCTCTGAGCATGGTGATGACCAAGCAGAGGAGGAAAGGAGGGAGGAGGATGGGGATGGTAACCCACCTCTACCACTGCCTAGGGAAGATAGGGTCCCTGCACCCTTATCTCCAAGAATCAACCTCTGGGGACCTAGAGGCCACATAGGTGGTTCAGGTCTCAGAGAGGACCCTGAGGACAGCCTCAGGGAAGAGGACAACTTTTTAGCAAAGTTGGCCAAAGACTGGACCTAGAGACCAGACTCCTGGCTCTAGAGAAGGAAAGAAAAGAGATGGGTTTAGCACCCATCAATGGGGGCAGCAATACCAATAATAAGGATAAGGAGGAATCTTATGATCCTAAAATCCCCAAAGGGATTGTCCCTAAATATGAGGAGGGTGATGACATTGCTAAATGGTTCACAGCCTTTGAGAGGGCTTGTGAAATGAGAAGGGTGAAGAAACCTCTCTGGGGGGCACTCCTGTGGGAACTGTTCTCTGGTAACTGCAGAGGCAGGCTTCTGACCCTCTCTGGGCCAGATGCAGGGTCCTATGACCTCATGAGGAAGACTCTGATTGAGGGATTTGGATTCACTACTGAGGAGTATAGAATTAGATTCAGGGGGGCTCAAAAACCCAGACCCAGTCCTGGATTGACTTCGTGGACTTCTCAGTAAAGACACTGGATGGTTGGTTAGCTGGACATGGTGTGCAGGATTTTACTGGATTGTACAATTTGTTCATGAAGGGACATATATTATGTAACTGCACAAATGAAAAGTTGCATCAGCATTTGGTAGACCTAGGTCTAATTTCTCCCCAAGAATTGGGAAAGAAGGCAGACCACTGGGTCAAGACTAGGGTGACAAGGACAACCACTGGGGGTGACCAAAAGAAGGTGGTCACCAAACCTCCCCAGGGCAAAGGTAAGATAAGAAGTCTGAGTCTTCCAAAGGGCCCCAAAAACCTGTTCTGGGGGGTGGGTCCCAAACTACTCCCTATGTGCCTCAACCCTATAGGGGGAAGAACTTTGATCCCTTGAAGGCCTGGTGTAATAACTGTAAGAAGCTAGGACACCTAACTGTAGATAAATCTTGCCCCCACAACAAAGCCCCTAAGGCACCCAGTACAGCTACTCCTGGGGCAGCAAGTCTACAGATGGGATCAGAAGAGTGCCCTGAGCAAATCTGGGGACACACTCAGGCGAGTCTAGTCTCACTAGGGGAAGTGGAGTTTGCCACTGTAGCTGTGTGGCCACCCAACTTAAAGAAATATTTACAATACCCCTGGGTGAATGGAACTAGGGTAGAAGCTCTGAGGGATACAGGTGCCAGTGTCACTATGGTGAGAGACACACTGGTTTCCCCTGAGCAATACTTCGATTGGGAAAACTTACCCAGTCACCAATGCTGACAGTGTCACCACTAGTCATCCCATGGCCATGGTGACATTAGGCTGGGGGGTTACTGGCCTGAAGCAGGTAGTGGTCTCTCAGAAGTTACCAGCTGCATGTCTGCTAGGAAATGATCTGGAAACCTCAGCCTGGGCAGAGGTTGAGCTAAAGGCCCATGCAGCCATGCTGGGCATCCCTGAATTGGTGTGTGTAAAAACAAGAGCACAGAGCAAAAGGCAGGGTGAAGAAATAGTGTTGGAGCCTGAAATGATGAACCTACCAAGAGAAAAGGAAAGAAGACTGGGGGACCAACTTCTACACAGCCACAAGAGCAGGACCCCTCTCCTCAGGGAGAGAACCTGGATACCCCAGAGGGAACTGAGCCCCTGGAGCTTGACCCTTACCAGGTTGAACTCTTGGGCCCAGGGGGACCCTCTAGGGAAGAGCTGTGCCAAGGACAGCAAGACTGTCCCACTCTTGACAGCCTGAGGCAGCAAGCTGTTTCAGAAGCCAAGGGAGATGTCAGTGGTACCCACAGAGTCTATTGGGAAGAGGGATTACTGTACACTGAGGCAAATACCCCAATCCTGGAGCCACCAGGACAGTGGTAGTGCCCCAGAAGTACAGGGAGTTCCTCCTAACTTTGGCTCATGACATCCCCCTAGCTGGACATCTGGGCCAAACTAAAACTTGGGAAAGGCTAGTTAGCCACTTTTACTGGCCCCAGATGCACCAAAAGGTGAAGGAGTTTGTCAGCTCCTGTGTTACCTGTCAAGCCAGTGGCAAGACAGGTGGCCATCCAAAGGCCCCCCTGATACCACTGCCTGTGGTGGGGGTTCCCTTGAAAGGGTAGGTGTGGACATAGTGGGTCCACTGGAACCTCCCACAGCCTCAGGGAACAAATTCATACTGGTGGTAGTGGATCATGCCACTAGGTATCCTGAAGCTATTCCCCTTAGGACTACTACAGCTCCTGCAGTAGCCAAGGCCCTCATTGGTGTCTTCACCAGGGTAGGGTTTCCTAAGGAGGTGGTTTCAGACAGAGGTTCCAACTTCATGTCTGCTTACCTGACCCACATGTGGAAGGAGTGTGGGGTGCAGTACAAGTTTACTACACCCTACCATCCACAAACCAATGGCCTTGTTGAGAGATTCAACAAGACATTGAAAGGCATGATCATGGGACTCCTTGAAAAACTCAAAAGGAGATGGGATGTCCTACTACCATGCCTGCTTTTCGCTTACAGAGAAGTGCCACAGAAGGGAGTAGGTTTCTCACCCTTTGAACTTCTGTTTGGCCATCCTGTGAGGGGACCACTCTGTCTTGTGAAGGAGGGCTGGGAGAGACCTCTCCAAGAACCCAAACAAGACATTGTGGACTATGTGCTTGGCCTTAGGTCCAGAATGGTTGAGTACATGGGAAAGGCATCCAAGAATCTTGAGGCCAGCCAGGAGCTTCAGAAGCACTGGTATGACCAAAAAGCTGCACTGGTTGAATTTCAACCTGGGCAACAGGTATGGGTTTTGGAGCCAGTGGCACCAAGGGCACTCCAGGACAGATGGAGTGGCCCTTACCCTATCCTAGAGAAAAAGAGTGAGGTCACCTACTTGGTTGACCTGGGCACAAGCAGGACACCCAAAAGGGTTATCCATGTGAACCGCCTAAAACTCTACAATGACAGGGCTGACATCACCATGCTGATGGTGACAGATGAGGAACAGGAAGCTGAGAGTGAACCTCTCCCTGATCTCCTCTCCCACAGCCCAAAAGATGGGTCAGTAGATGGAGTTGTCTTTTCAGACACCCTCACTGCCCAACAGCAGACTGACTGCAAGCAAGCCTTGCAGCAGTATGCTGGGCTCTTTTCCTTGACCCCTGGTCTGACAAACTGGTGTACCCATGATGTGGACACTGGTGACAGTGCACCTGTCAAAAACAAGATCTATCGTCAGTCAGACCAAGTTAAGGAAAGCATCAGAGCTGAAGTCAGCAAGATGCTGGAGCTAGGGGTTATTGAGCCCTCAGAGAGCCCCTGGGCTAGCCCAGTGGTTCTGGTCCCCAAACCTCATCAACAGGGTGAAAAGAGAGAGATGAGGTTTTGTGTGGACTATAGAGGTCTCAACTCTGTCACCAAGACAGATGCACACCCTATCCCAAGAGCTGATGAACTGATAGACAGATTGGGTGCAGCCAAATACCTGTGTACCTTTGACTTAACTGCAGGGTACTGGCAGATTGGCATGGCCCCAGGAGCCAAAGAGAAAACCGCATTCTCCACACCTGATGGGCATTTTCAGTTCACTGTTATGCCCTTTGGTTTAAAGAATGCCCCTGCCACCTTCCAGAGGTTGGTGAATCAAGTCCTTGCTGGGTTGGAGTCCTTTAGTGCAGCCTATCTTGATGATATTGCTGTCTTCAGTTCCACCTGGCAGGATCACCTGGTCCACCTTGGGAAGGTTTTAAAGGCTCTGCAAACTGCAGGCCTAACTATCAAGGCATCCAAATGCCAGATAGGGCAGGGCACTGTGGTGTACTTGGGCCACCTGGTTGGTGGAGGCCAGGTACAACCCTTACAGCCCAAGATCCAGGCCATCCTGGACTGGGCAGCTCCAACAACTCAGACCCAAGTCAGGGCATTCCTTGGCTTGACTGGGTACTACAGGAGGTTTGTGAAGGGATATGGGTCTATTGTGACTCCCCTCGCAGAACTCACCTCCAAGAAGATGCCAAAGAAAATAAACTGGACAGTCTGTTGCCAAAAGGCTTTTGACACTCTGAAAGAAGCAATGTGCTCAGCACCAATTCTAAAAGCACCAGATTATGCCAAGCAGTTCATTGTGCAGACTGATGCCTCTGAGCTAGGGATAGGAGCGGTCCTATCCCAGACCAATGATGAAGGCCAAGACCAACCTGTTGCTTTTATAAGCAGAAGGCTTCTCCCCAGGGAGCAGCGTTGGAGTGCCATTGAGAGGGAGGCCTTTGCTGTGGTTTGGTCCCTGAAGAAGCTGAGGCCCTACCTGTTTGGGACTCACTTCCTAGTTCAAACTCACCACAGACCTCTCAGATGGCTAATGCAAATGAAAGGAGAAAATCCAAAACTGTTGAGGTGGTCCATCTCCCTACAGGGAATGGACTTTGAAGTGGAACACAGACCTGGCACTGCCCATGCCAATGTAGATGGCCTTTCCAGGTTCTTCCACTTAGACAATGAAGACTCCATAGGGCAAGGTTAGTCTCATCATCTTTCGTTTGGGGGGGGGGGGTTGTGTGAGAAAGTGCCATCTTTCTTGCATGGTATGCGCCCACTTTTTGCTGAATTGCTGATGTGCTTTGACTGAGTGTGCCCTGGGCTCCTGCCAACCAGGTACCCAGGGCCTGTGTTCCTTTCCTAAAACTGCATTGATACCTACACCCAATTGGCATCCCTGGCCACAGGTCAGCCCCTGGTAAATGGTACCATGGGTACCCAGGGCACTGTGACCAGGGAAGGCCCCTAAGGGCTGCAGCACTTGTTGTGCCACCCTTAGGGACCCTGTACCTTTACACACACACACTGCCTTTGCAGGCTGCGTGTCTTGGTGCAGAACAAAAGTGAAGAGTCGACATGGCACACATCCCTGTGTGACATGCCTACAAGCCACTGCCCTGGCCTAGGTCAGCCACCCCTCTAGCTGGGTGCACTATGCCAGTGGTGAGGGCACAGAGGCATGAGCCCTGTGCCCCTACAGTGCCCAAGTCCATTCTTGGGCATTGTAAGTGCAATGCTGCCATTAAGAGTATATGGTGCTGGGAGGCTGTCATTACGAACTCCACAGCACCATAATGGCCCCACTGAAAACTAAGAAGTTTGGTATCAAACTTCTCAGCACATTAAACCCACACTGATGCCAGTGTGGGATTTAATGTAAAACACACTCCAGAGGGCATCTTAGAGATGCCCCCTGAAACCAACCCGACCTCCAGTGTCCGGACTGAGTGGCTGCCCAGGCTGCCACCACCAGACATGTTTCTGGACCCCTGGGTCGAGAGCCTCTGCTCTCAGGGGCCTGAAACAATGCGCATCCTGGGGCGAGGTGCCAAAGCCTCCTCCCCCAGGATGGGCAGGGGAAGCTTCAAAGGCCTGCCGCCTTTTGAGCTTCCCCAGACCATTTGCTGCTCCCAGCAAGCTGGTCCCCACTGGTTCTACCCCCACTTCTGGCGGGAGAACCAGCGGGAAAACCAGAGGCAGGAAATGGGTTGTGCCCACCTCTGCCAACTCCACCCCTAAGGTGGGGGAGGCAAGGTGAAGCACAAACTCGAGTCCCCGCCATCTTGAGGATGGGGGGACCCAGCCAACCAGGGACAGGCTCCTGCCCCCCTCCCACTGGAGAGTGGCAGAATAGGGGGTGTACCCACCCCAGGGACGGGACCCATTGGTCCCTGCCCTTACCTACCTGTAACCACCCCTAAATTCAGTATTTAGGGGCTCCCTGAACCTTCCTTCCTCAGTTCCAGATTCCAAAAACAAGAAAGAAGAACAAGAAACAAGAAGACCTGCGTGCAGCTGCTCACAAGAGGAAGACACCAACTGATTTGGCCCCAGCCCTACCGGCCTGTCGACCCTCGAACCGGCTCCTGCTAAACCCCGGCGTCTCCAGTGGTCAGCACCCTCACAAACCCCAGGGGACCTGACTGCCTAGTGACTCCAACCCCCTGGGACTCCCAAGAGCAGTGGTACTGCTCAAAACAAGCAACCAACCCCTGGTGCCAACCGGGAACCGCGAATCCTGCACCCTCTGCACCCGCCGAGCCCGGCCTGTGCCTGAGTGGGCAAATACCAAGAGGACGTCCCCCGGCGACTGTGACCCAGAATCCAGCACCCAAGGGCCCTCCTCGACGCTCCTGACGACGCCTGCAGCCTCAGAACCAGGGATCCCTCCAACCGCGACCAGCCGAGGGTAGGATTTCCGACGCCTAAAGACACCCCTGCACCCGACGCCCCACGGCCTCCTGTGCCCAACTCCGGGGTGCCTACCCTTCCCACAGCTTCCCAACTTACCTCTCAAAGTGGTGGTCGCACCTGAAGAATCACCGTCCCCGAGTTTGCAGTCTTTGTTCGTCACGCAGCTTTACCATTGGAAACCATTGGGCGCCCGATGGCCCAAAAGCCCACTGCACCCGGCCGCCCCAGTGCCGCTGAGGGTGCACCAACTACCCTGTTCGACTTCCCCACTTGCCCTGAGCAAGTGACCAGGAGCTTTGCTCCCACAGCCGAGTGGCCTGCTAGCCAGCAGCCACCAACCAAAGCCCCCTGCCGTCCATAGGATAACATTGGGCCTACTCACTCTGCACCCGGCCGCCCCTGTGCCGCTGAGGGTGTAACAACTGTACTTACCTGACCTCTGGGGACCCGGAGTCTATGCCCAGAACCTTAACTCTGCCAGTCGAGTACTTACCCAAAAGCCGATAACCCACTTTTCTTCCATAGGGTAACATTGACTGGTTTCACTCGGAAATCCTTCTAAGTGTGGAGTTTCCCAACTTTAAAATATTCACCTAAAATCAACCGAGTAACGAAAACAGAAATACTCACCTGCTATCAGGAGAGACCTCAGCACTGCATCTTTCAGACCAGTACCGACCCTGAAAAGTAATTTTAACCGTACTTACCCGTAATTTGAAATTCCTTCCATAGGATATCATTGCCTGCTTTTTGTTGAAAAAGTTTCTAAGTGTCGATTTCTGAATCTTACAAATATTCTTTAAAAATCGTGCCAACGATACAAACGTAATTACTTACCTGTTTTAGATAGATATCCCAGTGCTGAACCTGAGACTCCAGCACTGGATTACAAAAGTAACTTAAACATACTTTGCTTGCAAACTGTATTTCCTTCCATAGGATAACATTGGTAATTTTACCCAGAAAAGTTTCTAAGTGTCAACTTTTGAAATACCATAATATTCCTCAAAAATCACTACTATAACCAAAACGCTTTTACTTAACTGTTTACAGGAGATGTCCCGGGACTGAATCCAAGATCCAGTCCTGTGGTTAGAAAAGTAATCCACAAAGTAATTAATTGCATTTAACCAAAACTTTCCATTGAGCTCAATGTTGCATTGTGTTTGAAATTGTGTTGCCTCTTGCAACAACTGTGACTACTGTCATCAAAAGACTATTGCCCATTTGAAAAATGTTTAAACAAAGCATTTCATTCTGAGAAAGTATATTTTGATTCCTATTGTTGGTTCTAAAATAAAACAAGCCTATATTATTATATACAAACCATTGGCCTAGTGTTCAGTTCTTGAGTGTGTGGCTTCATTTGCTGACTGAGTGTGTACAACAAATGCTTTACACTGTCCTCTGATACTGCCTTACTGCTCGACCAAGCTACCACTTTAGAGAGTAAGGTTATATCTAACTTTAGCCTCTGTCTTGCCATTGGGGAACTGTGGACCCTATACACCCTGTACCTTATTTTGGTGCAGTATATATAGAGTCACTTTCCTACACTAATGCAATAGGAAGGTGAACCATGGGCTCATAAACAGGTTCCATATATTGCAGTTTAGTATGTTGATTATGAAACTCTTGTTGATAATAGCCTGCACAGTCATCTTCATCATCATCCTGATACTTGACATGAAGCTGAGAAGGACGGTGAGCAGGGCCAAACATGTCTTCCTAATCTGACTCTTCCAAAATGATTGAAGGAGGTAAAGGTGAAATACCTGAAGGATTTTGAAGAAAATGCCTCGTCAACGGTGTCGTTGACGAGAACGTCGTCGATGGATAAAGAGGAGTTAGTTGTTGTCAGAACGCACCTTAGGCGCACACTGACAGACTCCATGTGAAGGAGCCGGCACGGACAAATTGGAAACTCCAATTCCCAGCAGTACCGGGGAGTGTTAAGTCAGACGCACCGTATGGCGCGACGTCAGGAAACCTGGATTTAGCCTGGAACTTGGCAGACGGAGCTGCCGATTATTCGTTTTCCATGACGTTTGGTGGCCGTTCCTGGTCCAGTAAGGGTGCTGTATGCACCGTTTCATATGTACTTCCAAGTTCTTGTCCAAAGCAGATGTGCTTTGCTGAGTGGCTGATTTACCTCGGTATTATACTTATTTCTCCCTTCGTTGGCGAGTCCTCTCTCTGAAGGGGCTCATGCGAGGGAGTAAAGCGTGTTCGGCCCTCACATGCTATTTATTCGTACTTTTGTGGGGCAAACTCATTCCTTCGTGTTCTTCCCTGTTGGCGAATCAGGTATGGTGGCTCATACAGGGAAGAAAAGTTAATGGCAATAAATTACCACTCGGATAAGGAGGTAACGGAGAGTGATGGTAACTCTCTGAATACTTGGCACTGCCTACTTGTGTAATATGGCACTATATTTTGATTTGTGCGGTACCGCTAGGAAACGGCGCTGCACCAGCGCTTTGTTTACATTGACGGAATTTATGAATAACAATTAAGGGAGATGTTCCCTTGCATTTACTTTGCTGAAACATTGATGTTTGCTCAAAGTTCAAGAATCTCTCACAGCATTGATAAACAGCGTTTGGCGAATCTTGGTGTTTCCTTCAACAGGGGTGGTTGGTAGTAGGTGATACTGCCCAGAGACTTCTTCTCAATCATATGGTCTTCTCAACCTGATACAGAGGGTAGGTGTTATAGGATCTGAATTCTCTCAGGGGGTGTTGAGCTCGCATAGACACAGAGATACTTACATATCTTCCTTGTTTCCTCCTTACAGTATTGGTGTTGAGGATTTGTGATCACCTGCTCACCTCCCCTGTAAAGAGGTTGCAGCTTTTTTCCTTTACAGGTAGTTACAGGGGTGTTTTAATTGCTTCTATAGCTGTTCAGTACAGTTGTCTCGCTTCCATAGAAGAGTATCACTATATCCTCTTTCTATTTTCACAGGTCTCCCTCCCTGCAGTCCTCATCCTTTCCTTCCCCCGCTTGACCATCCTAGAGTCTGTGTAAATATATATTCCAGACTTGGGGCTGTTGAGAGGTGGACCCCTCTGAGCATCGGTTCGACCTTGAGGATACGCTTGGAAGAGGACAGTTGTAACGTCGACAGTCTTTTAATGCGGGGTGTAGCATGCATCGTCATCAGTTTCGTTGGCGGCAGCAGTGTCTGTGTCGTCGACAATGACATAATGGGCATTGACGACGACGTTAGCGCCGTTGATGCACACACTGTTGTCGTTGTTGCAGTTGTCGCCAACAAAGAGGTGGTCGTCGACGGAGCAAGCGTCGTCGACAAGAATGTTGACGTCGATGAGAAAGTAGTTGCCGACTGTGTAGGGATCATCGACGAGGAACTCGTCGGCGGTGAGGGTATCTCCGTCGACGGTACAGGCATCGTTGATGAAGTCGCTGTCGATGGTGCATCAGAAACCTTCGTCAACTGTTGTTTTTTCGATGACGAGAGCGTCGGCGACGATGGAGGGGAAATATGCCCCGGTGGTGATTTCTGCATCGACAGAGACCAAGAGGATTGCGCAGTCGACGACGCAAGCTTATTAGAGACTGTCATTTTTATAGTAGAGGGCTCTGAAGAAGTTTTCTCATGTTTTGAGGCCAGATGGGTTTTCTCCTCAGCAGGAAATGAACGATTTCCTTTTTGTGAGGGACCTGCTGCTTCATGACAAGGTTTTTTAGAAGCTTATTTATTGCCCCCAGGAGAGTCTTGTGATCTCTCTCTCCTTTCTGATTTTTCCAGAGAGGTATGTGAGGCAGAGCTTTCCTCATCCTCAGACACAACATCAGATTTATTTTTAAGTCTCTGCAGCCAAATTAACAACCTACCCTATCATTACGGGTTTTGGTTGAAAAAGTTCTACAAATTTTGCAGTCCTTTATATTATGTTGGGGATACAAACAGTAAATACAGTTCTTATGGGGATCTTCAGCCTGGAGCCTCTTCTTACCGCGTGTTCCACATGACCTGAAGAGAACTTTCTTTGAAGAATCTGACATTTTCTAGAAGATATATGAAGTTTGAAGGAAAAACTGAGCAGAGCTCAGGGAGACTCCCTGTCAAACGACGTGCGGAAAAAAATATGAGGAAATCCGCCTCTCTCGGGAATGTTCTACAGGGTGCTGTTGCCTTATTGGTTGTTGTTTAAGTTTGGTCCATTTTTTTTTACAAAATAAGGTAGGCTATGGCAGTGACTGTTCATTGCATTGTAGCCTATGATAGTATTATCTAATGCTTTTATAATGAAACTGTGGGATTCTTACTACGACAACGGGGATGATTCAAGCATGTGAATCTATGAAAGATACAATACTGGAGAACATCTGCCCTCATACCACGAGGTCTGTTGGTAAAAATAATGGTCTCATATTTCTCAATGAAAAGATTTCTCCATGGACCTTGGTAAAACATAGAACTGGGTGCTTAAAGCGCACTTTAATAAGAAGAAAAAGAGCCATACAGCAAGAAGAAAGGCAATGTGTGAAGTGTAGTCTCCTTCTCCATTCACAGGAGAGTAGGGACACAAAGTGACGGCTGCAAGCTGGTCCTACCACAACCTGTGCAATGTCATCATCACCATCATCAGCAATGTCTATCCTCTGGGCAATGTAAGGAGAAAGTAAATTGAGTGCTGTAGAAATATCATCTTTCACCAGAAAGAACGTACATATTAAGAGGGTCTATGTTCCATTTTGAAAAATGGAAATACAATACAAAAAACCTAGAAAAATATACCAACCCATTTTTGTCCTGGTCTTTCTCAGGGCTGGTCTTGTTGGACACCATCTGAGTACTGGCAGAATCTCTGCGGGTGTAGGATGTAGCCAGAGATTGCCTTGCGCACAGCAGTTCCAGCTGCTCCATAACTCTTGCTTCAGATCTCAAAGGAATGCTCTCTGCAAACAAATTCATGAAAAGAGAGGGTCGGTTTGGATCATCTAATGGATTCTGTGATGTTGCCGCCCTCGGTCTAACACTTTCTACAGAAAAAGATTTTGGAAATTTGATATATCTATCGATATACACCTTACTCGTACTTTTACCTACTGTATTTTTGGATGAAGAACTCATGCAGAACCACATAATAAAGCCAGAAAACCCATTGGTTTAACAAAAGTAAATACAAGTACTTATTTTTGATAATGCAAAAATAATAGACGTTTAAAATAAAAGTGAAAAAAACGCTATTAATAAGAAATTAAAAAATGTACTTGTAACTCAAGTACTTCTAGTTTATAGGAACCTTGATATTACCAACTTCTGGCTACCTCAAGCCAGATGTAGAGTGGAAGGGCTCTGCATACAAATAACTGGGCCACACACCTCAATTAATTCTTTTTACGCCCTGCTTCCAGGCAAAAGAAACGTTAGAATGTCTGGTGAAACAGAAGAAACTAAGGAAGAGGAGGGAGACTACATCAGTAGAGAACATAGAAAGGTAGAACTAGCAATACAATGGAAAAGAAAGCTTTACTCGGATGTTTGCAGCTGTCGCCCTACGATGCCAGAGGCACTAAAGAGATAGCAAAGTAGCAATGGGTGGGACAAGAACTTAAACATGGTGGAACCTGTGCAAAAAAACCTGCTAGAGCAGTGCAATGGCCAGGCAACCGAGGGATGAAAGAGTGGCTCTGAGGACATGGGGTTGTTCTAAATGCCACTTTAACTCCAAAAGAAGCAGCTAAATTACAAAGCTGTATCCCATGCAGGGAAATTTATAGGAAAATATAATCTGTTAGGGTACATAACACAAGCGATTTACATTCACTCTTCATGGCGAACTATCCGAAATCATTAGAAGAGATAAAAATGGTTGCTTTAGTTGGGAAAACGTGTACATATCATGATTGGGAAGAATGAATAGAATTTAAATGACTATACTAGCAAGACTTTCATCTCATCCAGGAGCTGTTCATTTAAGAACCAAACCACAATCTAGTTAACGGTAGACAAAACGCATCACATGTGCATAAGCTGGTCAGACAAGAGCCTAGGAGTGGTGGACCCATCAAGATTTGAATACTGTAGAGTAACTGATCAGCCAGGTCTGGCTATCAGAAGAAGGTAATTACATAGTTCAACATTTGACTCCATGGCCAAGAAGGATCTATACACTAGTAAAGAAGAGAAAACAAAATAAGATCCAGGTTTATAACATTTGAGGGTTGCTACTCTCTCCTTCCTTGCAACCACTGGGCATACGTTACAAAGACTGTGGAGCTGCTGCTCAAAACCTCACTGGAGAAGAAAACCTGCCTGCCTTCTGAAAAAACTGGACTATGGCTCTCAGGAGCAATGACTGATTGTCAACGAAGAGCAGAGCTAAGCTGACTGAAGGACCTGTGAGAGACATCCCGTTGGGCGACAACAACAGCTCCAGAGTCATGAGAGCACGCCAGAAAGCAAGGCCTGCTGCATGACACCATCTATGTCCATGAGAGGTCTCCACATCTTCAGACTGGAAGACGGGGGAACCTTCTCTGAGCCTTCCGCCGCCTATTTATCCTTCCCTAATTGCTCATGAGGTCCTAAAGAAATCTCAACTTTGTACCAGGCCTGGTGAGCCACCTGGATAGCTAGAGAAGACAGCCAGGATTACGAATCTTTGCCCTGACCCTAATACCAATCCAGTTTCCAGCTGGTTTGTGGTCTCTCAGGTGTCCGTTGTTGGTGGCACTGGTGACTAAAACCTTTGGTACGACAACGGTGAACAGGCATCTTTGCCAGTCAAAGTTCTCATGTCATAGTATAGTGTACACTTGACTGTGGTTTCCAACTGGTGGTGTCTCTATCAGCGGTGAGCGGACACTGGGTCACAGGACATAATCAAGTAGCCCCAAAGGCATTGTTTTGTTCTCATAAGGGAAGCACACTTCACTCATTGGATGGTGCATTCTGATGGCCACTTCTGGGTTTTGTAGGTGTATTTGTTTTGTAGGAGGTGAACTGGCCACATTCCATAGTGTATATCTGAACTCTCACTGAAGTTAAATCCCATTTGTAGAAACCTAGAAAACTTTTACTTTAGACTCTGAAATGTGCCCTTGCTTTGTAGATGTGCGTATTTAGTGTTTTTGCAGAAGTGGCTACTGCTTTCCAATGTCAGAGCATTTCTGAACATGTTTGTGGATCCTAAATCTCCCCCAGAAGTATGATGTAGGCAATAGGGTTCAGGTGAAACTGCATTCCAAGTGCTTAGAAGGTACTGAGTTCGAATCTCAGACACAGAAGGTGCTAGGCGCTTATGGTTTTCAGCGCGTCTCCTAATTTTATGTGCAGATTATTGTTCTTATGTGTAATTAAAGTTCTTATCTTTATGAAATGAAGCCCTTAGTACACTTTGACCTTATTAACTATCATCTTCTGCAGTTCTGCATTCTCCTGGAGTATGCCCAGGGTGCAACTCGAAGTGACTAGGATCTTCTCCATGGCAGTTTAGTGGTTATCGAAAAACACAAATGCGTCCATTAGAACCGACCAGTGCGGACATCTGCATGGTTTCTAAAGGTCACAGCTTGGAATTGCCCTGCGTCAGCTCACCCAACAGCCTTCCGAGATCATTAAAATGAATGCTGTTAAGCGCAGTAACAAAAACATCTGCAATCACTGCCTAAAGGCGATTCACTTGGTGTAAGCATTTTAAATGATCATTTCTCCCTGTTGAAATGTGTGACACATGCATTGCAGTGTGGGCTGCTAAAGTCTAATAGCTACTTCTGTCGAAGAGTTTCCGGGGTATATTCGGGAAGCGTCACAATAAATGGTTGCCTTATGCTCCCGACCTTTTCTCTGGGCCACTGAGTGGGCAAATACCGGCAATAGGGCTACTTAACGTGTGACGTTAGGTTAATTCTTACTGCACGCTACAGAAAATGCGTGCCAACGTGATGCGCTTGCTGGCTGGTTAAAACATGGCATGCGGAAAGTCCAAAGTCACTTGCGTTAACTATCTATTTTATCTCCAGGTTCTGAGATGGGGTCTGGCTTTCGGACAACTACTTTAGGAAGAGGAACAAGCATTGGCATAGCCAATAGGTCTCGCCTTTGGGGCGTTATAAGTGTTTAGACAGAGCTATTGGCTTTGTTAACGTTTTTAATATGTGTTGTAGAGCATTGTGAATGTTGTGCAACATGTAGAAAATGTATAAGTTATAATAAACAAAGTGTTATAACTATTTCTGTCACCTTATATCTAACCGAAAAAACATTATATACAACTGAAGCATTGTACTAAAAACCAAAATTAATACAAAAAATGTGTTCTAGTTTATTTGTTTATGCAATGCTGTCAATTTTTCCTTGCTTGTTGTAATTAATTTTTGTTATAGTTTTTATTGTTAGGTGTGGGATATAAACAACGGGAGGGTGGATGTTGTGAAATAGTATTTTAATTAGATAGGAGTAGTGGAGAGTTATTTGTGGAGAATTAATAGATGTTATATTAATAATTAATAGACCGCAGCTGCGCAGAGGAATTATTTAGCAGCCGGTGCCAGCAAGCACGCACAAAAAGCAATTGCTAATAATTAAGTGCCCATGTGCGCACCAGCAGACACCGGCTCAAATTAAGCCCCCAGCAGGGGCCTGCGTTACGCCCCTGGATCGAGCGAGCACCAAGAGCCTGGACTACTACACACACACAAACACACTCAAAGGAACTGTAATACAAGGGACGCCTGGTACACAGCGGCTGATCTGTAGGCCTCCTGTAGAGTGAAATGTGCTGGCTTTCTGAACTGTCCCCGTGTGCAGGCCTCCCACGGAAAACTCTTTACTTAACAATATTCCCAAAACAAAACATCTTTTAATGCTCCGTGTCCTTTATTTTGTATAGTAGGCACCTTGTTGGATGTTTGGATGGTTTTGGCATATCAATATAATCAGTGTAGCTGAAAAAAAGAATAATGGTGGCAGCGTGGGCTTTTTAAGGGTATTAACGTTCCTGCAGATTAAAAGAGCCTAAACACTTACGTCTGTTGCACCAATCTCGGGGAGGAGACAGTGGGAGGGATAGAGGGGAAGAATGAAGGGGGTGGGTGAGGAGCCAGTGAAGGGAGATAAATTGCAGCGATAAGAAACAATACACAGACTGTTTACTGTAGAGCCGTCTGTTGGAAGTGTGGGAGGGGTGGTGGGTCTGCCTCCTGTTACAGTGGCGGTACTGGTGTGCTTCCTGTCTGGGCAGCACAGGGGCACAAATGTTGCTGCTGATGATTTAAAAACTAACAAATAGTGTAATAAAGGGCAATAATGTCAATGCCAAAGTTGCAAGGAATAATACAAATTTATAATATTATCATACTATCACAGCAGCTTGTGACGGAGGAGTTTGTCCCTCGGCCGGGGTGGAGAGGACGCGCCTTGTAAGGAAAGCTGCAAGGTCCAGCGCCTTGGTGCTTCTGTCAGGGCGCTTTATAATCCAGCTTATGGCGGTGGGGTCTGTCCCTCGGCCGGGTTGGAGGGGACGCGCCTTGTAAGAAAAGCTGCGAGGTCCAGTGAGTTCACAAATGCTAACATCGGAAACCTGGGCATCTGTGTGTGGAATTTGTTTATTAAACAGAAAACGAGAGAACCACGTGGGTGTGATGGAGGGGGCACGTGCAGTGGGGTAAAGGAAGCACGCACCACAGCTGTGCAATGTGCAATAAGGTGAAAGGAAGCACGCACCACAGCTGTGCACTGGGGTGAAAGGAGGCACACACCACATATCTGCACTGTGCAGTGTTGTGAAAGGAAGCACGCGCCACTACTGTGCAATGGGGTGAAAGGAAGCACTCGCCACAGCTGTGTACTGTGCAATGGGGGGAAAGGAAGCACACACCACAGCTGTGCATTGTGCAGAGATGTCAAAGGTAGCACGCACCACAGCTGCGCAGAGATGTGAAAGGAAGCACGCACCACGGTGATGAAAAAACGTGAATGTTAAAAAGTGCGGTCCATTTTGAAGCTGTGTACTGTGCAATGGGGGAAAGGAAGCACGCACCACAGCTGTGTACTGTGCAGAGATGTCAAAGGTAGCACACACCACAGCTGCGCAGAGGTGTGAAAGGAAGCGCACACCACGGCGCTGAAAAAACGCGAATGTTAAAAGGTGCGGTCAATTTTTAAGCTGTGTACTGTGCAATGGGGGGAAAGGAAGCACGCACCACAGTTGTGCACTGTGCAGAGATGTGAAAGGTAGCACGCACCACAGCTGCGCAGAGGCATTAATTAGCAGCCGGTGCTAGCAAGCACGCACAAAAAGCAAGTGCTAATAATTAAGTGCCCATGTGCGCACCGGCAGACACCGGCTCAAATTAAGTAAGCCCCCAGCAAGGGCCTGCGTTACGCCCCTGGATCGAGCGAGCACCAAAAGCAATGTGGGGAAAGGAAACACGCACCACAGCTGTGAACTATGCAGAGATGTCAAAGGTAGCACGCACCACAGCTGCGCAGAGGTGTAAAAGGAAGCACGCACCACAGTGATGAAAAAACGCTAATGTTAAAAGGTGCGGTCAATTTTTAAGATGGTACCGAAAAAGAGGCGACTATAGAGGCCAACTACAGAGTACAGCAAATGTCTTGACAATAACATACTAATACAAAGATAACGGTGCAGGAAGAGAGTGCTGACATAGATGAAATGCGATTGCTGGAAAAAGAAGCGCGCACACTTGTGGGGGTGGGGTCTGTCCCTTGGCCGGGGTGGAGGGGACGCGCCTTGTAAGGAAAGCTGCAAGGTCTTGAAATGAAACATGATCCACAACAGATGGCAAGCTGCGCGCCGCTGCTCGCTCCCGACAGCTAAACGCTGTGGGAGTAAACATTTTCAGAAAAGGTGGGACATGCACTCGCCTTTAGCCAATTGCGTGCTTTCATTTTTGATAGCCACACGCAAAGGCCAATAGCATGTGTGGAAAATCGAACTCCACACGCACAAGTTTGCAGAAAGTCTGAAGTGATTCCAAGAGGCCTTCTCCTAGAGCAGCGCATGCGCGCTGCGCTAGGCTCGACCTAAAAATCTTCACGGAACAGTTGATCGCGTGCTGCCACCTAGTGGTAAAGAGGTTTTGAAAGCTCGTGGATCGCCGTCAGGAGATGCCGGTGGTTTCAGGCCTTCACATGTATCAAACAATTTCGCGGGAGTGCAAAAACATGAAAATGGACGAGCTCAGTAAAATGAGCAACTACTGCGCCCTAACTAAATGTAATAATAATTTATTTTTTTTAAACGTTAAAAACGGGGAGCAAGGAGGCGGGGACAGGGGCTTAGCGCAGGCCCATGTGGCAAAAAGGGGCTCCTGACCCTTCAGTACGTCCACATTTAGCACAAGGCCAATGAATATCTGAGAAATAGGGCTCTCATCACATTAAGGGATGCCCCATCATTTTGCGTGATGCTACTGCAGGGGGGAAGCACTGGAGAGCTGTGAGTGCAGGTGGGATAATTTAGCACGCAAGAGCCATCCGCTTAAACATTGCTAAAAAGCAGCGGATGTGCTGTTTGTTGCAAAACATATTGTTAGTTTAGGATAGGCTTAGAGCCCTCCTGTGCTTACCAAATTGGTTAGCATCATTGCCACTTTCATTTGTTCTCTTCTTTTTCATTAATGTTTATGGGCTTTCCTTCCTCTTCTTGAGTTTTTTTTATCTCCGCTGGAGCATGGGCCCATTACTGTGTACTTACACCACTCGTGTTTTTTAGAAATATTTTCTTCGTTTTGCTAAAGCACTCTACGAGCGTGCATGTGTTTCCCAGTTGCCTCCCTAGTGCGCTTCTCTTACCCTCTTTGCGCTGCTCCTTCTTGCTCGTGTGCTATTCCCCCATGCCTGCTGTAGGAAATTGGGTTACTGGCTGAGGGGGTGAAACTCAACTCAAGCAGCAACCACGATTCTTGTCAGGGTGAAACACAAGCAAGCAAATAAGTTACGTACCTGTAACTGTGGTTCTCTTGCATTGGCATCTTTCATAGATTCACATGCTTGAATCATTCCCTGTCGTCGAAGTACGAGTCCCACGGTGTAGGAGGCTGGCTTAGTATACGGTGCACACTTATTTAAGGGAAGCATCTTGCCCTAATCCAGGCAGCCCTTATGGTGATTTTAGTGGTCTTAGACAACCATAGAAAGCTCTCTAAGTGGTAGCTGTGGAGAGTAGCCTTCAGGCTTAGTCCAGAAGAAGTGTTAAGCAGCTTGTTTTACCAGAACTAGTCATAATAGTGTAGGTTAAACGAAAAAGAACCACACTGTGTAGTTATCAAAATAAGGATATTTATTATACACACTCACTAACACACTGGTATATCTCCTTCCCAAAGATATCAACACAATACACACAATATTTAAACTGTAAACAGGTAGGTAAGCACAATACACCGAGGTCTCCAGGGAGAGACCAAACCATATACCAAAGAAGTGGAATGCGAACTGCGACCAAATTCAGGAATTGGACCAGAAGACTCAGAAGAGCTGGAGACACAAGGAACCACCCGAGGTAAGTACCGAGGAACCCCACGGAATCTGTGTGCAGAGTGGAAACACAGCTTTTTACTCAATGCAAGTCAATGGGACAGTGCGGTTGCAGTTATTAAGAAGAAGGACCCTTCCCAGTTGACCCTGATGAAACCCCGTGGAAGACAGAAGGTTAGAGAGTCACCCCACCCATGGATACCCCACCAAATGTGCCCTTCAAAGCAGTCTGGTGGCGCTTGCAAGTGCATCCACCCCAGCCCAATATACTAAGTCCTGTCTGGGGAGGTGGTCACACCTCCCTGCGACAGGAATCCTATTGTTCTGCCTTCCCTTGCTTGAGCTTGGCTCAGCAGCAGGAGGGCAGAATCTTCTCTGTGGTCGGCAGCAGCACTAGCTTGCTGTTAGACCCTGAAAGGCTGGTACCTGGAATATAGGCGGGCACCCTAGGGGAGCCCCCCAGTACTTGGGATCCTACATCCAACACTGGAATCAGTGTTGGGGTAGCATTCCAACAAGTTGGATACCAAACATGATCGGTTTCGGTGCAGCCAATATATAGTTAGCCATCTTGTAATTGATTTGATGTCCGCTATATGTATTGAATGGCTGACTGCACTTACAAAGCCTGGAGAATCGACTACGGGGTTTGTAGGGGGTGTCCTGCTCATGCAGGGCACCCTCACACTTATAACCTAGCCCCCTGCCTTCAGGATTGAAAGAAAGGCCTACCTTAGGGGTGACTTATAGGTTTTAAGTGCAGTGACCTCAGATATAAAGAAACTTATATCTGTCTTAAGTGGTGCTAGCACCAACTCACACAGGCTGCAATGACAGGCCTGTAGACACAGCTTGAGTGGTCTCTCATGGGTGGCATAATACATGCGGCAGCCCATGGGAGACCCCTGGTGTACCATGGCCCTGGGTACCTTAATACCATATACTAGGAACTTACATGGGTACACCAGTAGCCAATTGGGAAGGTACCAAAGTACTCACTACTGTCAAATTTAGGGAGGAAGCACAGCGACTGGGGTCCTGGTTAGCAGGATCCCAGCCAGACTACTCAAAAACGCATATAAGGAAGGTCCTGCAGTGGCATGGATACTCCCTGTGCTATTGTCCACTGAGAAGTTCCTCCCCTGCAGGGGCTTGGATCCTCTCAAACGTTTGCGGTGTCTACCTGTCAATTGTTTGAGCCAAGAGTGGGGCTTGTGGTGTGTATGAATAGGGAAGTGAGGCCCTAACAGGGTTGGTCTCAACTTTCTCAGAGCACTGGCTACAACCAAGGCCTTCCTCTCCATGATAGACCTGTACCTATATCTAGGAGTCAACCTTTTGCTGATTACAGCTTTTCTTTGATCCTGTCTGGCTGGAACAATGTGGGGCCAGTGAAGGTGTGGGACAGTCTTGTCCCAGGTCTTGCTTTGCCCAAAAGAGTCCATCTGGGGGATGTCACTTGCTAAGGGTAAGAGGGATCCCTCAGATTGCTGAGGGCTATCCACCTGGCTAGTACTACTAGACTGGGGGCCCCTAATCTGTGGATGAGGGGATTCCTCTTGGCAGTGGGCCCAGTGGGGCCCACAGACATCCCTGGCCCCTGCAGCTCCAGGCTGAATGAGGCTTGGCAGGGTGAGCAAGATATCTACTCCAGACTTGGTAATTCCTTGGAAGCCTCCCTGCCCTCAGTGACTCGGTCAGGACAGGCCTGACCTCCTCTGGGACAGTTTCTTCACAAGGGGCAGGGTCAGTTCCCTGAGGAGACTGACCCTCACCTAAAGTCTGGGGGGAGGAATACTTTTCTTCCCTTGTGCTCTCTGTTGGAGCTGGGTGGGCCATTCTTTTAGGCTCCACTGCTCCTGGATTTCCCTGTGATTGGGCTTGTGCTCTAGAGGTCACACCAACCTGCTCAGTGAGGCCTATCATCTCTAGATGTGCCACAATTCTAGTTCAGCCCAGGCTGAAGATTCTAGATCATTGCCCAGGAGGCAATCTACAGGCAGGTTGGGAGACACTCCAACCCTTTTTGGGCCAGTTACCCCTCCCAAGCTGAGATTGACTATGCCCATGGGGTGATCTGTTCTGACACCAATAATATTGGTCACCTGGTACATGTACCCAGGTAAAAGCTGAAGGGGGGACACAAGCCTTCCTGTCACCATGGGGACACTGGCCCCTGTGTCCCTACAGGCTACAGCTTTCCGACCATTGATCAGAGGCTCCTGTCTGTACTTGCCCAAGGTACTGGGACTTACAGTAAAAGTGACGAAACATATGCCACCATCACAGACTAAGATGGCCTGTGTGGGGGATCTGGCTAGGCCAGTATCCACCTCGGTACCCAAGGAGAACCCAACTACATTTTTGGGTGCACTACCACCACTTGGAGTGCTATTACTTGGTACTTGGGGCACTACGGGGTTGTAGTAGTAGTAGGAGTAACAGTTGAATCCTTGTTGCTGGCCTTGGGGCAATTGGAATCCCTTGCTTTATGGCCTTTCTCTTTGCAGAGATAACGATAGGGTTTCTTACCAGGGGAGGAAGAGGATTGGGATCCACCCCCAGGGGAAGACTTTTTGGGACCTTCAGAGGACCTCTCTTTAGCTTTTTCCCCACCTTTCTCTTGGGCCTTGGAAGAATCTTTCTTCTGGTCACCACCACCTTGAGACTTAGTCTTAACCCTGGTATGAACCCATTTGTCTGCCTTCTTTCCAATTCTTGGGGAGAGATCAGATCAGAGTCTACCAGGTACTGGTGCAGTTGCTGACTTGGACAATAATTAAGGATGTGCTCCCTTACTAGTAAATTGTACAGTCCTGTGTAATCATGCACATTACTTCCATGAAGCCAGCCTTCCAGAGCCTCAATAGCACTGTCTATAAAATCTACCCAGTCTTGGGTGTGTGCCTTTTGGATGTCCCTAAACGTAACCCTGTATTGTTCAGTGGTTAACCCCAACCCATCTATGAGGGCACTCTTCAAGACTGAGTAATTAGCTGCATCCTCTTCTCTAACAGTGAGGAGCTTGTCTCTACCTTTGTTAGCAAAGGAGAGCCACAGGATAGCTGCCCACTGCCCTTGAGGGACCTTCTGAACTTTATAGGCCCTCTCCAAAGCAGTGATTCATTTATGGGTAGCATCCCCCTCCTGGGAAGGAGGGACTATCCTGGTCAGGTTCCTAGTATCAAAGGAAGTTTCCCTGACTCTAGGTACACTAGTGCTGTCACCATTGGGCTCTAGGCCCAAATCTTCCTAGCCCTCTGAAATTTCAGGGTCTGCTTATCAAGGGCCAACTGCTCTTGCTTGAGCTTTACTCTCTCAAGTTTGAGTAGGTGGTATTCTCTCTCTAAGGAATCCTCCCTCTTGCTACAGATGGAGGTCCCTATGGAATTGTTAGAGGTATTGGAATTGACAGGGCAGCACCTAGACCTCCCCTACATTCTCTGCACCCTGCCAGAAGGGAATAAAGGTGGACCTACCTCTAGGGACACCCTCTGTACTATCAGTACTGTTCCCTGGGGGATCAGAGTTCACCAGTGTGGAGTCATCAGACTCCTCCTGGTCATACTCAGAATTAAGGTAATCAGGGGCAATCCCTCCTGACCCATCTTCTGGAGCATCCCCACCCACATTGTCCTGCCCTTCTGACCTATCAGGATTCTGGAGGCCATCCAGCAGAAGCAGCTCTAGGAGTTGCTTGATGTTAGGGTTTCTACCTGTCTTCAGTTTCCTAGGGTTTCCTTAGTTCCTGGAACTTAAGACCACTGTATCTAGAGGAATGGGACCCACTGGGTTCCATAACTAAAGACATAGTGACCAGGTGTAGTGTTGCACCTACCTACCCCTAGTGAAAACTAAACTTCAAAAGATTGGAGAAAGGATTGTGCTTAGCCCTTAACAACCAATCTAAAAGTTCAGTAGAACTTACTGTTACAAAAATAGTTTTATATGTGCATAATGCTAGTGAGGGTTCTTCATTTATTCCACACCTAGATTAGCTGGTAAAACAGTGCAGGCTTAAATCCCAACCGCTACACACAAATGTAGGAGGCTGGCTTAGTATAAGGTGCACACTTATTTAAGTGAAGCACCTTGCACTAATCCAGGCAACCCTTATGATGATTTTAGTGGTCTTAGACAACCATAAAAAGCTCTTCAAGTCGTAGATGAGGAGAGCAGCCTTCAGGCTTAGTCCAGAAGGAGTGTTAAGCAGCTTGTTTTACCAGAACTAATTATATAGTGTAGGTTAAATGAAAAAGAACCACATAGTGTAGTTATCAATATAAGGATTTTATTATACACACTCACTAACACATTGGTATATCTCCTACCCTGAGATATCAACACAATACACACAATATTTCAGCTGTAAACAGTTAAGTAAGCACAAATACACAGTGGCCTCCAGGGGAGACCAAATCATACACTAAAGAAGTGGAATGCGAACTGAGATCGAAGTCGGGACTTAGACCAGAAGACTCAAAAGAGCTGGGGACACAAGGAACCGCCCGAAGTAAGTACACAGGAACCCCACGGATGCTGTGTGCAGAGTGGAAACACAGTCGCATACTCAATGCAAGTCAATGGGACAGTCGCGGTTGCAGTTTTTAAGAAGGACACTTCCCAGTGGTCCCTGATGAAACCCTGTGGAAGACAGAAGGTTGGAAAGTCACGCGACCCGTCAATATCCCAGGAACCAGCATACCTACACCAGGGAAGCCGGGTGCATAGGTGCGAAGTGACGTCGGAAACCGCCGTAGACCACAATGGAGGACTTCAGCAAAGATGTTGCTGGCGTAGAAGGTGAAAGAGTCCGGTGGAATCCAAGGATGGCTTCGTGAAGAGGAGTACCTGAAAGCAGAGGGGACAGAGTCTATGCCACTCGGAAGTGACCAGGAGGCACGGAAGACCAATACCCGCCGATGACGGAAGATGCAGGAGTGATGACGGTGACCTTGTCGTTGCAGCTGTGAGGACCAGGCGATGCTGTGGAAGACCAGGAGCCGTTCAAGAGCTGTCCCACGTCAGAAGTCAGGTTGGTGTCCGGCGGGAGCACTAACAAGTCTTGGCAGTAGCAACAGACGTGGTAAATGAAGAAGGTGCAGTGTTGGGACCAGCAAGGTCCAGGGGACTCATCAAATTCAGGAGAGTCACAGTAGGCCCCGAGCAAGCAAGGGAGCCCACTGAAGTCAAAGAAGACCCTCAAGAGGACCCACAGGCCGAAGGCACAGTAGTCTGAAGAGGACCTCAAGCAGCTCACCAAAGACGCAGGTCCACAGTACCGGAGAATGCGGTGCGGACGAAGATCTTGGCAGGATGAGATGCTGTAGGCTGGAGCTTCTTGAAGCCCGAAGATCTCTGGAAGACAGAGCCAACATGCTTTGGCAACGGCAAGTAGACGCGGTGCACAGGGGTTCTGTTCCTGCAGCTCCGACGAGGGATACTGGCCTCAAACTTGCAGAGAGGACAGTGCAGGCCTCGAGGGAGTTGCAGAACCACCACCTGTGTTGCTGAGCCTTTCGGAGACTGTAGGACATCAGGAGCAGCAGACGAGTCAGCTTCGGTGAGGTGACTGCAGATGCAGGGGAGTGACTCATTCACTCCAAAGGAGATTACTTCGGGTGTCCTTGATGCCCACAGGCCTGGAGAGAAACCTGGATGAAGCACAGGCACGACGCAGAAGACTGGCAGGACGACAAGACCAGGAGCAGTAGGAGCCTTCCTTGGTGCAGTCTCGGTTCTAGGCGAAGTCCAATGAAGTCCAAGGTGCCCAGACGGTCGAAGTTGAAGTGGTTTCGAATTTTAATCTTGTCCCACGACGAATCTGAAGAGCCACTCACAGGTAAGCCCTTAAGTACCCTAAGGAAAGGGTTGGGATGATTCAAGGGACCCTCCCAGAGGAGGGGCTGAACAGAGGGGAGGATAATCCCATGTCCTTTGTACCAGTTTTGCGCCAGAGCGTGAGCCAAGGACTCCCTGAACTGGCTAAAACTGGAGTATGCAAGGAGGGCACCAAATGAGCCCTTCAAAGCAGTCTGGTGGCGCTGGCAAGCACCCCCACCCCAGCCCAATACACTAAGTCCTCTCTGGCGAGGTGGTCACACTTCCCTGTGACAGGAAACCTATTGTTCTACCTTCCCCTGCTTGAGCTTGGCTCAGCAGCAGGAGGGCAGAATCGGGTCTGTGGTCGGCAGTAGCACTGGCTTGCTGTAAGACCCTGAAAGGCTGGTACTGGGAATACAGGGGGCACCCTAGGGGAGCCCCCCAGTACATGGGATCCTACATCCAACACTGGAATCGGTGTTGGGGTAGGATTCCAGCATGTCCGATACCAAACATGACCGGTTTTGGTGCAGCCAATATATAGTTAGACATGTTGTAATTGACGTGATGACCAGTATATGGATTAAATGGCTGACTGCACTTACAAAGCCTGGAGAATCGACTCCGGGGTTTGTAGGAGGTGTCCTGCTCATGCAGGACACCTTCACACTTATAACCTAGCACCCTGCCTTCAGGATTGAAAGGCCTGCCTTAGGGGTGACTTATAGGTTTTAAGTGCAGTGACCACCTCAGATATAAGGAAACTTATATCTGTCGTAAGTGGTGCTAGCACCAACTCACACAGGCTGCAATGGCAGGCCTGTAGTCACAGTTTGAGTGGTCTCTCATTGGTGGCATAATACATGCTGCAGCCCATGGGAGACCCCTGGTGTACCTATGCCCTCGGTACCTTATTACCATATACTAGGGACTTACATGGGTAAGCACAGTGACTGGGGTCCTGGTTAGCGGGATCCCAGTCAGACTAGTCAAAAACACACTGACACCAGGCAAAAAGTGGGGGTAACTATGCGAGAAGGATCCTACCTTCCTACACACAGTATATATAAAAAGCAGTAAATCAATTTTTTTACATTGAAATTAATGCAAAAGACATTCACTTTAATAGCTCATTAGTGTCATTTGAAATGGCCCAAAGTCCAACCAACCAGGGGACAGCACCCTTTAGAACCTTTACCACACCACAGAGCCTCCAGTCGCTCAGATTTTCTGCACGAGTGAAATATAGGCTCCCTCATATATATATGTGTGTATATATATATGTGTGTGTATATATATATATATATATATATATATGTGTGTGTATATATATATATATATATATATATATATATATATATATATATTCACCCAAGATTGCCCTGCAACAGAGACGCACTCCTCCAGCTGGTAGACACAGTCTTTTATTTCCACAAGAACAGGGTTTCAGCTCCGCTTTGAAAGTCCATAGCCTAACGCGTTTCAGAGCGTTCACGCTCTTTCATCAGAGGCAGTTTCAATAGCACCAATTCCAGGCTCCCACAGTTCCCTGCGCGCTTCAATCAATTTTAAAGGCCTCCGGTGTGCCATTCTTAATAGATTCGGTTGCGATGCACGCCGGAACATGTAGTTCAATGTCATGCCCATTTTCAAACCTCCAGTGGTTGTGTGCATATGAAATCCAATACATGGACAAAATAAACAGCCCTCCAGTGGGCCCCAGAGCTGCCATCCTGCTCTAATATTTTCGAAACCAGCTGCGCCGCACTTAACCTGAAGAATTCAGGCAAACGATCCCTTATGATGTTCAAGGGCGGTGCGAACTCTCACGGCTGGACCTGCTGTGTACTGTATTCACCCAAGATTGCCCTGCAACAGAGACGCACTCCTCCAGCTGGTAGACACAGTCTTTTATTTCCACAAGAACAGGGTTTCAGCTCCGCTTTGAAAGTCCATAGCCTAACGCGTTTCAGAGCGTTCACGCTCTTTCATCAGAGGCAGTTTCAATAGCACCATTTCCAGGCTCCCACAGTTCCCTGCGCGCTTCAATCAATTTTAAAGGCCTCCGGTGTGCCATTCTTAATAGATTCGGTTGCGATGCACGCCGGAACATGTAGTTCAATGTCATGCCCATTTTCAAACCTCCAGTGGTTGTGTGCATATGAAATCCAATACATGGACAAAATAAACAGCCCTCCAGTGGGCCCCAGAGCTGCCATCCTGCTCTAATATTTTCGAAACCAGCTGCGCCGCACTTAACCTGAAGAATTCAGGCAAACGATCCCTTATGATGTTCAAGGGCGGTGCGAACTCTCACGGCTGGACCTGCCGGGTACTGTATTCACCCAAGATTGCCCTGCAACAGAGACGCACTCCTCCAGCTGGTAGACACAGTCTTTTATTTCCACAAGAACAGGGTTTCAGCTCCGCTTTGAAAGTCCATAGCCTAACGCGTTTCAGAGCGTTCACGCTCTTTCATCAGAGGCAGTTTCAATAGCACCATTTCCAGGCTCCCACAGTTCCCTGCGCGCTTCAATCAATTTTAAAGGCCTCCGGTGTGCCATTCTTAATAGATTCGGTTGCGATGCACGCCGGAACATGTAGTTCAATGTCATGCCCATTTTCAAACCTCCAGTGGTAGTGTGCATATGAAATCCAATACATGGACAAAATAAACAGCCCTCCAGTGGGCTCCAGAGCTGCCATCCTGCTCTAATATTTTCGAAACCAGCTGCGCCACACTTAACCTGAAGAATTCAGGCAAACGATGCCTTATGATGTTCAAGGGCGGTGCGAACTCTCATGGCTGGACCTGCCGTGTACTGTATTCACCCAAGATTGCCCTGCAACAGAGACGCACTCCTCCAGCTGGTAGACACAGTCTTTTATTTCCACAAGAACAGGGTTTCAGCTCCGCTTTGAAAGTCCATAGCCTAACGCGTTTCAGAGCGTTCACGCGCTTTCATCAGAGGCAGTTTCAATAGCACCTTTTCCAGGCTCCCACAGTTCCCTTCGCGCTTCAATCAATTTTAAAGGCCTCCGGTGTGCCATTCTTAATAGATTCGGTTGCGATGCACGCCGGAACATGTAGTTCAATGTCATGCCCATTTTCAAACCTCCAGTGGTTGTGTGCATATGAAATCCAATACATGGACAAAATAAACAGCCCTCCAGTGGGCCCCAGAGCTGCCATCCTGCTCTAATATTTTCGAAACCAGCTGCGCCGCACTAAACCTGAAGAATTCAGGCAAACGATCCCTTATGATGTTCAAGGGCGGTGCGAACTCTCACGGCTGGACCTGCCGTGTACTGTATTCACCCAAGATTGCCCTGCAACAGAGACGCACTCCTCCAGCTGGTAGACACAGTCTTTTATTTCCACAAGAACAGGGTTTCAGCTCCGCTTTGAAAGTCCATAGCCTAACGCGTTTCAGAGCGTTCACGCTCTTTCATCAGAGGCAGTTTCAATAGCACCATTTCCAGGCTCCCACAGTTCCCTGCACGCTTCAATCAATTTTAAAGGCCTCCGGTGTGCCATTCTTAATAGATTCGGTTGCGATGCACGCCGGAACATGTAGTTCAATGTCATGCCCATTTTCAAACCTCCAGTGGTTGTGTGCATATGAAATCCAATACATGGACAAAATAAACAGCCCTCCAGTGGGCCCCAGAGCTGCCATCCTGCTCTAATATTTTCGAAACCAGCTGCGCCGCACTTAACCTGAAGAATTCAGGCAAACGATCCCTTATGATGTTCAAGGGCGGTGCGAACTCTCACGGCTGGACCTGCCGGGTACTGTATTCACCCAAGATTGCCCTGCAACAGAGACGCACTCCTCCAGCTGGTAGACAGTCTTTTATTTCCACAAGAACAGGGTTTCAGCTCCGCTTTGAAAGTCGATAGCCTAACGCGTTTCAGAGCGTTCACGCTCTTTCATCAGAGGCAGTTTCAATAGCACCATTTCCAGGCTCCCACAGTTCCCTGCGCGCTTCAATCAATTTTAAAGGCCTCCGGTGTGCCATTCTTAATAGTATCGGATTTCGATGCACGCCGGAACATGTAGTTCAATGTCATGCCCATTTTCAAACCTCCAGTGGTAGTGTGCATATGAAATCCAATACATGGACAAAATAAACAGCCCTCCAGTGGGCCCCAGAGCTGCCATCCTGCTCTAATATTTTCGAAACCAGCAGCGCCGCACTTAACCTGAAGAATTCAGGCAATCGATCCCACTGGCTCCCTGTCAACAAGAGGATAACCTTCAAGCTCATCACCCACGCACACAAAGCACTCCACAACTCCGGACCAGCCTACCTCAACAGACGACTCAGCTTCTACACCCCCACCCGCCAGCTCCGCTCGACCAGCCTCGCCCTCGCCACAGTCCCCCGCATCCGGAAAACGACAGCCGGCGGCAGATCCTTCTCCCACCTCGCCGCCAAGACCTGGAACACCCTCCCCACCAACCTCCGACAGACCCAAGACCTACTGGCCTTCAGAAGACTCCTCAAGACCTGGCTCTTCGATCAGTAGCAGCACCACCCCCCTCTTCCCCCAGCGCCTTGAGACCCTCGCGGGTATGTAGTGCGCTTTATAAGTGACATGATTGATTTATTGATTATGATGTTCAAGGGCGGTGCGAACTCTCACGGCTGGACCTGCCGTGTACTGTATTCACCCAAGATTGCCCTGCAACAGAGACGCACTCCTCCAGCTGGTAGACACAGTCTTTTATTTCCACAAGAACAGGGTTTCAGCTCTGTTCCCATTCGTGACAGCTGTGCTGGCCCTGGTTAGTGAGTTTGCAAGGAATATTGGATATGCTGGGAACATGTCCTGCACTGAGAGTCATCTTGTATCAATGGGCACAGGTCCATATTAGTTGTGCATGGAGGGATATTGCTGGTGAACGTGTTCCGCCCTGCTTGTTTAGGTAGTGTATACTCGTGGTGTTAGTTCTGATGAGAACTGGCAAACTTACGAACCTGTGATCTTGGATAGAAAGGATTGACCGCTAGCGAAATGGCTTTTAGCTCCAGTATGTTGATATTGAGTGTTGCTTGGTGGGCGGTCCATTTTCCTCTGACCATCAAGTCCTGAAGATGAGCGCCCCCAACCCTCGAGAGACTCGTCCGTGGTTATCACATATTCTGGGATGTGTGTCAGAAATGAGAGCGCCCTTGGATATGTTGGGTCTGTGCAACCACCATCGCATCACTTGTTTCATTTTTTTTTTTTTTTTTTTAAATATCTTTATTTGGTTTTTCCAACAATTTAACACTCCCCAAACCCACCCCCCACCCTCCCAGGTCAGACAAGCGAAAATACAGTTTCATAATTTCATAATCTCATAATTTCATAATCATGTTACATTATCCCCAGCAGTAAATAGTCTTACAACATACCATACAATTGAGTATTCTTCATAATATACCACTAGATATTGCTTTGGGATTGACACCATTCTATTAGAGGAGACCAGATTCTCAACCCCTTTTACGCCGTTTCCTGCCTTTCCGTTTATAAATAGCAGCCTCCAGATTAGAGATTGCGAGTAGCCTAGCTAGCCACTGATGAAAGGACGGTGCAATAGGATCCAGCCAAGCCGAGGCTATACACATTCTTAACACTGCCATAGCAATAAAGATGAGTTCATGACCAGTTCTGGGATTACTAGGATCGGTGGCCCCCAGTAGGATAACGTCACTAGACAGAGCTATATCGCTTTGCAATACGGCGGACAGGAATTTCTCAATGTTAAAGAAGTTAGTCCATCACAAGTAGAGAAAATATGTACACAATCAGCATTGAATAACATACATCTGGGGCAGCATGTCCCCTTGCCACTCCCCCATTTGGCAATTTTGTCTGGAGTGTAGTATAAGAAAAAGCATGTTTTATAAAACTGTGCTTGAAGTTTTGTGGACATAAGAATTGTTTGAGACATTGAGTAGGCATAGTTAAATTCATCCATAGTTGTACCAATTTTCCCCTGCCACTTCTGTGACGTTTTCTCCAGATCATCCGGAAACAGCGCATTTAAAAGGGAATATATTCCCCCAATAGTGCTTTTTGGATGTGAATTAATGTTTCCACTAAGGTTATTTTTTCAGGCAGAGCCCTTCCCCCACCCTTCGTAATAAAAAGTCTCTGATTTGAAGATATTTAAAAAAGTCCCGCCAGTCCAGTTGAAAGGTTTTTTTTAGTTCTTCAAAGGATTGTATCCCTGCAGGGGAGAAGAGGCACCCTATATGAGTTATTCCTGCCGCGTTCCATTTGTTAATGCAGTTATCTTTAAAAATTTCCGGCAGAGCTGGGTTATCCCTTAGGGGGTATAAAATGATATTCGCCCTATACCCAGCATTCTTCTCACAGCCTTCCAAACCTTAAACCCACTAATCAGTGTTTTAAATTTCACTTTTTATGGTAGCTGTCATGCAAATGTCGCTAGAGATATCCGCTACTTTTACTGCCCAAAATTAGCTGAAAGATAGATGGCGAGCCGTCCCCGGGTATCATCTCTATCCCGGTATTCTGTAATAGCTCACTACTATAGAGCAACACAGATGCCCAATAGTATGCTTTAAGGTTTGGGAGAGCTAATCCTCCTCTTTCCTTTGGAAGGGTCAGAAGTTTATACGCTCGCCGGGGTTGCGAGTATGCCCAGATAAAACTTGAGAAGGTGCGCTCCATAGATTTGAACCATTGATCTGAAAATTCTAAACATATTGCTCTAAATAGATATAACATTTTAGGGAAAAAGACCATTTTCAAGGCATTAGCCCTACCAATTAAAGTTAGATGTAGATTGTCTAGGCGACGGAGATCTTTCTGCATTGAGCCCAGCATTGGCTTCATGTTTAGGTCCACCATATTCTCGAGATTAGATGTAATGCAGATACCTAAGTATGTAGCCTTAACTACCACTAGGGGGTCGCGCATCTCACTTTTATTGTTCAGCACGACCTGTGTTTTCCCCTGATTGAGTGCGTATCCGGACACTAGCCCAAATTTATTAGCCTCACTTTCAATAACAGACATAGCTGTGTTAGGATCAGCTGTTACGACAGCTATGTCATCGGCGTATGCCAAGGTCTTGGTCGGATATTCCTGTGACAAAATCGGTGCTATTTCTCTGTTTCCCTCCAGTCTGCGAATGAAGGGATCAATGTAGATCGCAAAGAGCAATGGCGAGCATGGGCACCCCTGTCGTGTTCCTCGAGATATGATCAACTCTTTGGTGAGGCTACCATTCACCATTACCATGGCCCTGGGGTTAACATATAGTTTTTGCACTGCCTGGATAAACCCCTTTTTAATTCCAACCCTGGACATAGCGGCCCACAAAAATTGCCAGGAGACCCTATCAAAGGCCTTCTCGGCGTCAAGAAGAACCAATGCCATAGGGTCTCCTGCAACTTCCGTGCTGTCAAATAGGGTGATCACTCTCTGGATGTGATTAGTGGTCGATCTCCCTGGAGGCAAGATGGCGTCCGGCTCACATCACCGCTGTGATGCTCCGCTGAGCATCCCCCGAAATCTGTCTAAACTCGCTTCTAAAAAGACCTTCGTAACAAGGCTGAATTTCTATAATCTCCAAACAAAAACCCGACCAGGGAATGCAGCAGGAAAAACAGAAAAAACGTTTTCTCATCTCTCTTACCTGTTTGCTGTGGGTCGAATGCACGCATCTCCCCTGCCTCGAGGACGTCCGCTGGGCTCTGACCTCCGGGATTCACTCTGGCCTGCGTGAGCCTCAAGCGGAACGGCGGAATCGCAGGAGCACGGCTAGGTGCTGGGGCGCGCTCCCTCTCCAGAGGAGAAACTGTCAGCTTCAACAACCGCGCTGTGGCCGCTACGGAGATTCTTCGAGAGCCAGTGCATCCGCTGTACAGTTTCACATCAGTACCCAGGAGAGACAAGTAAGAATGACTGGCAAAGGGGCACGCGTAGCGAAAGGCAAAAATGCCACGGTATCCTCGCAGGTCAGCGCAACTTTGGCAGCGACACGGCAGAAAAAACTGGACACCCTGGCGATGAAAGGCAAAAGTGGGGGAGAGAAAGGAGAAAAGAGGGAGTGCGCTGATAAGAGCCCCGGGGAAAACGACATAGCAAACACCGCTACTACAAAAAAAGCCCCCGCTCGCTTAAATAAAGAAATTGACTATTCTCAGCCATTGATCACCAGTAGCTTTGGTGCTCCGAGTGGGGGGGGAGCCGCTTCCATGCAGTCAGCTGGATCCCCTGGAGTAACGATAGAGGCGCCTGTACAGATAGAAGGAGAATTAGTAGGTCACTCCTCACTGGTCGTACTGAGCGATCTGCAGCCCCCAGATACCCCCTTCCCCGCAGTCCAAGGCAAAAAAACAGTTGGCTTGGTACTTTCTGCTCAGCTAGAAAGCGCTCCCATGGACAACATTGACAGTCACAACAACAATAGTACTATCCCAAGGGGCAGGTCAAATATTCCGGAGGAGTGTTCAAATGCTGTACTATCATCACAAGCCACTTGTAGCACACAGCAAGATTACATGCTGAAAACGCCTGACAATCAGGACCAATTCTACTCTCTTACAGAGGATTCCGAGATGTCAGACATTAGCATTTCTTTGTCAAGCGGGGAGGAGGAGGGCAAGTGGTATAGCAGCTCTAATACCGACCTGCAAAAACATAAACATGTCTCTAAAAAACTACAAAAGAAAAAAAGCAGGGACCGCCATAAAAAGAATTATGACCTATCTGACAAAGAGGACACCACAGATTTGAAGTGGGATTACAATGATACATCGCTCACGATTTTTTCTAACACCACGACTGCCTCTGGGGGTAATCAAACAATCACTGGCACTGATCAAATGGGGACACTCGGTGATCAAAGAAGTGAACCAGCTTTAACAGACATTTTGCAGTCTATCAAAAGCTTTCAGGCAGAAGCCAAAGCTGATAGTCGCAGATCCCGCCTGGCAGCAAAGAATTTGCAAGGGGCAGTCAGGAAAGTGGGAAAAACCTGCGCCGAAATTGTAGATCGAATGGCTTCAGTGGAAGAAAGAACGGAACAACTAGAGAAGGATGTTACCTCGCTCAAAACTAAGACTGATGAGCATGAGGGGGCGGTTAAGGACCTCATGTGGAAGCTGGAGGAACAGGAAAACCGGCAGAGACGTAACAACCTCCGCTTCCTAGGGATTCCAGAAGGTGCCGAAAAAGATGATCCCAGGAAATTCATGATCACGCTTCTTAAAGGCTCATTCCCTGAGCTACAATCCTGGGATTGGGACAAGGAAATTCAAAGAGCCCATAGGTTTCCTCTGTCTCTCGGGAAACGCAATTCGGCATCTCAACAACATCCTCGCGCTATGCTTTTGTTTTTTGGTAATTTTCTGCTCTGGCAAGCTCTTTATGATCTGGCTAGCCCACAAGCAAGCGGTCGTTTGATGGAATAACTTTTTTTACCAGGCCTGATTTTGCACACGCTACAGTTGAGCGCAGGTGGAGACTGAGGCAGCTCTTTGATCCCTTTCAGAAGCTTGGGCCAATGGTGTACCTTCAAAATCCTGCCAGACTAAAAATTGTTCACCAAGGGACTACTCGTAGCTTTATTTCTGAAGTACAGGCTAAAAAGTATCTAGAGGAAATTTCGGGACATAAGTAACATATGTAATCTTGCAATAGAAATGCCCTGGCTCGACAACTTGTGTTAGAATGTGGTATGGAATGTAGGAAGTAGAGGCTATAACTTAAGTGAGGGGGGCCGTAGGGTTGTTTTTTCCTTCTTGTCTGCTCTTTTTTGTTATCGCCTCCGTTAATTAATTTTTTTTTCCTTTTCCCCTGGTGAATTGCTTGGCATGAGGCCCTGTGTCTGGGTGTCGGTTTTTTGGTGTTTTTGTTAGAAGGTCATTCCACAATGGGGGAGTCTCAGCGGGCACACGGGGTCCTGCCTGACGGATGTCACACCCCTGGCCCGGTGCTGGCCAGGTAACCTCCAAAAGTGGTGGTGGGTGGCGGGGTGGGAGAGGGTGGGTAGGGTGGGAAGGGTGGAAGGTCAGACAGGTTGTTATTTTGAGTAAGAGCAAGGTTAAACTCAACAGGGCAAACTGGTATGTTGGAAATATCAGGTTATGGTGTAGCAAAGGGGCTATGCAAAATCCAGAGCAAACACTCGGATCACTTGAACTAGCAAGATGGGGGTGCTAAAAGTGCTATCCTTAAATATTTGTGGCTTAAACGACATTAAAAAGAGGCAAATTGTTGCGATAGGATTACAAACCTTGGGCACGAATGTTGTTTGTTTACAGGAAACTCACATAGAGGGCTCATAAACGCACATTCTAAAAACACTGGGGTATAAACTGGTTTGTGCAACATCACAGGGGGCTCGGGTACGGGGGGTTGCTATATTAGCCAGGGGCTCAGGGTATACTTTTAACCGCTCTAAAGCTGATAAATTTGGCCGCTGGGCAGTCACAGAGTGCCAAGATGGACAGGGGCAAAAGATAACACTTTGCGCTATATATGGAAGCAATAGTGACGACCCGTCAGTCTTCAATAAGATCTCTAATGAGCTCACGCATTGGCCTCTACCCTTACTGATCTGCGGGGATTTTAATATCAACCTCCCCAGTGACTGGTCTATGAAGGACGACTGGCGTTACAATGGCCGGAAACCTAAAGTGTTTAAGGCAATGAAACATATGTGCTATACACATGGGCTTGTAGATGGATGGCAGACTTCAAATCCTAATGATCCTGGGTACACCTTTTTCTCTAACCCGCATCATACACACGTAAGAATAGATTACATTCTGATGTCTAACTCACTTAGATCTAAGTTTCAAATTGAGAAGTTGCCCGAATTCTTTCAGACCATAACCCTCTAATCTGTACTCTAGAAACAACACCAGGAAACATAACACCTAGATCATGGACATTTGAGAAATCCTTGCTTCTAGATGACAAATATTGCGCTCACATGAGAGAGTGGATCCCTAACTTTTTAAAGGACAACATCGGGAGTGTATCAATTGAAGTTATATGGGACGCCCTAAAAGCAGGGATTCGAGGAGAAACGATGCAATATTCACTGAAGGCTAATAAACTGGCTAGAGAATCCATGAGGGAACTGCAGGAAAATCTTGGGCTGGCCGAAGAAGAGCTGATAAGGGTGACCAGAGGGATCCAAGGGTTAGAAGAAATAACTAGAACACAGAGCCAGGTGGCAATCGCAAAGGCCGCAATCACAAATACTGTTACTGTCAAAGCCATAAAAAAAGCTGCAGCACATAAAGAGATGTTGTATGAGGTCAATGAGCAAGTTGGCCATCAGCTGGCTATACGTATGAGGCAACAGGCTTCAGTAAATTTGATACGTGAAATACAGGACCCAGTGGAAGGCCAAATATCTGACCCAGAACGTATCAGAGAGGCATTCTGGCGATTCTATAGCACTTTGTATACTGAGGAGGGGGGGGTGACCTAGAAAATATCGAAAGATACTTAGATAGAGGAGGCTTCGATAGGTTCGACGAGGAAGATCAGTCTACTTTAGATGAAATCCCTAACATAGAAGAAATTTTAACTACAATCAAAAATTTACCGAAAGGGAAAGCAACCGGATTGGATAATATACCTTCGGAATTTTATTTAGCGTTTCTAGATCAGATCAAAGGTACTTTACTTGACTTAATTGTACACATTTTTAAAGGGGGGCAGCCCCCAAATTCCTGGTCTAGGGCAAAGATAGTAATTTTTCCTAAAATAAATAAACCTCCAGATCAGTTAGGCTCATACCGCCCTATCACTCTTATTAATGCAGACTCCAAAATATACTCGAAAGTTATGGCGAATCGAATCGCCCCTATCATTCATAAAGTAATTGCTAAATACCAGCACTGTTTTGTACCAGGGAGATCGACCGCTTGTTTCATTTTGGGTGTGTTCTGAATGGTATCGTCAATAGAGCCGTTGATTTGTAACCACTGGTGGTCCAACTCCTCTTGGAGTGGTCTCATATGGACGTCGGCAAGTTGGTATGAGGGGAATGCATGAGGAGAGCATCCCCAGAAAAGACTTGTAGAGATGGACAGAAGCTGACTTTCTTTTGATGAGGCGTTGTGCTAGGTTGTTAATTTTTTCCTGTCTTTCGTGGGAGGCGAAGGCTTTTGCTTGCATTGTATCCATTAATGCTCCCAAAAAGGTGATGGTAGTTGTAGGAGTTAATTGTGGCTTTTGGTAGTTGAGTGACAAGCCTAAGGAGCGGAAAAGCAATCAACATGTTGTCCTATGTCTTGCTGCTTGTTGCGATGGTTTTGCCTTTATTAGCCAATCGTCCAAGTACAGGTATACTTGGACTCCTATTTGCCTGAGATCTGCGGCCACTGGAGATAGTACCTTGATGAATACTCAAGGTGATGATCATACGCCGAATGATAAGACATTGAACTGGTAGTGAGCGCCGGCTACCTTGAAGTACAATAATTTCCTGTGCTTGGGGTGTATAGGGATATGGAATTAGGCATCTTGGAGATCCAGGGCCGTATTGTGATCTCCTTTATTTAAAAGGTGTAGTACATCGTGAAGAGTGATCATACGAAATGATTGCTTTTTGAGAAATTTGTTGAGCTGACGAAGATCTAAGATTGGGCGCCAATCGACTGACTTCTTCCAATTAGGAAGAATCATGAGTAGAAACCGATTCCCCTCTGAGTCTTCGGTACAATTTCTATTGCACTCTTGCATATCATTGTGGTAAATCTGCAATCAGAGCTCTTTTAAATGGGTAGATGGTGGTCCTCTCGGTGGTTCATTAGGTGGGTTTTGTTGAAACTCTAGGGTATGCCCCTGGGTGATTATATCGAGGACCCACCTGCCCGATGTGATCTGGGACCATTGAGGAAGACATTTGGAAATGTTGCCCCAATTTTTTTTTTTTTATAATAATAATACCAATTTGAGTATTCAAGGTGTGGTTGGTGGCCGGCACTAGGAGGGACTCACCGTTTTTTGGTAGAGTCTCTGCCTCTATAAGAAGTCTTTCCTCTGGCGGGATGTCTATACGCTGCAGATGGTGGTTGTCTGTAGGACTGCTGGCGTTACTGGCCGGTTGTATGGCAATACTGTCCTTGGTATGGTTGGTACTGTTTGTACTGTTGGTAACGGCCCCAGAAAGGAGGACACACCTCGATCTCGGGCTCCTCAAAAGGGCTGCCTCTTGAATTGGAGGGTGCCAAGGGATCTGGCTGTCTCAGTGTCTGCTTTGATGGTTTGGAGCGCGTCATCGACAGTAATTCACCATCATATGGCATGTCTATTATTTTTGATTGAACCTCCTGTCGAAAGGAAATAACTTTTAGCCATCCCTGCTGTCTTAGGACTGCCACCCCGGCCAGTTGTCGAAAACCTGTGGATGACACATCTATGGCACAGTCAATTTTTTCCACTGAAATTTCCTCACCCTTTTGTAGAAATTTTCTTGCCTCTAATCTTGCATACTCTGAAAGAGGTCAATATATGTGGATATGTCCGACCACATTTGGCGGTTGTACCGCACTAGAATTGCCAAGGAGTTTGCAGCGTACACAGTAGTCGGCACCATTGTAGAGAACATTTTGCCAATTTTTTCCTGGCATTTAATGAGTAAGTCAGAGGGGCTATGCGCCACTCCGAAATTCCATCAGCGCCAGAGTATTCCTCCTCATTCTCCTCATCGTCTAGGAGGTTCTCAGGAGGGATAGGTGACACCTTACAGAGTAAGGTATGTGCAGGAAATAGTGTTTCTTGTGATGATCTGCGTTTTACAGGTTTCAAAGGCAAAGGCACGAAAGAAGGTGTTTTTGACGGTAATTGTGCCGACGGCCGTGAAATTGGTATTGTCGACTGGTCTGTGAATGGCTGTGATCCCGAGGTCGACTGTGGTTTTGTCCACAGTGGAGCCGGCATCGGTGAATCCGACGTCAACAGCAGTGCCGTCGACAGCGGGGTCGTCGACGGATCAGAAGATGAGGGGTGCGCTGTTGACAGTGGGAACTTCGATCTTGCGGACGTCGACAGCGCCAATTTGGATGTCGCTGATGTTAATCCGCCTGAGGATGGTCGGGGCTGCTGCATCAATGGGTCCTTTTTTGAGGTTTTCGTCGACTGTGGAGCCGGCATCGGTGATTCCGACGTCAACAGCAGTGCCGTCGACAGCGGGGTTGTCGACGGATCAGAAGATGAGGGGTGCGCTGTTGACAGTGGGAACTTGGATCTTGCGGACATCGACAGCGCCAATTTGGATGTCGCTGATGTTGATGCGCCTGAGGATGGTCGGGGCTGCTGCATCAATGGGTCCTTTTTCGAGGTTTTCGTCGACTGTTTCTTTGCTGGCAGCATTGTCACTGGTAAGCGTTTAATCTATATAGAAGCAATCGTTGTCGACCCTGATGGAGACAATGGCAGTAATAGCGGTGACATTGGCGAGGTGAAGGTCGACGTCGTGGTCGTAGCATTGATGACAGAAACTGCTGCTGACGAGGGGTTCGTCAACGGTCTCGTCAACGAGAAGGAACTTTTCACCATCTGAGGCAACAAAATTGCCTTTTCCGCCTCAGGAAGAGATCTAGAAGGTTTTTTGACATGAGCACTTAAGGCAGCAGGCGTAAAGGGTTGAGAATGACCCTTTTGTGAAGTAAAAAAACTTTGTAGACGTTGTAGTTTGGTCTCCCGCCTTAGAACTTGACCGATGGGATTTTTTAGCTGCCTTACATGAATTTGGAGACAGACTCTCTGCAGATCTCTCTCTCTCTTTTTAGAGGCCACAGTCTTTAAAGAAGTGTCACTCTCTTCGTCAGACGGAGGGCATTCCTTGCTTTTTAGCTTCTGTAGCCATAGCAGAAGTCTAGCCTCTCTATCCCGCAAAGTTTTGTGAGAAAAAGTGCAGCAAATTTTACAATCTCTCACCTGATGTTCAGAGTGAAGGCAATAGATGCAGTTTTAGTGTGGGTCATCAGAGTGAAGTCTCATTTTCCCATAGGGGCAGCAGGGTCAAAATAATTCTCTCTTGGTGGAAGTAGACATAATGTCTAAAGGGAAGAGATGTTGATGTGAGAGTAAAACTCAAATTCTGAGAACAAATTTCTGTCAGGAAGACCAGAAATGAGAAATGCTTAGCAGAGCTCAGGGAAACTCCCATCACACGACGTGCTGTTGAAAATCTGAGAGACTGGAGCCTCTGTAGTGAAGGTTCGAAAGGTTGCTGTCACCTAACTGAATGGACTTTGGGCCATTTCAAATAACACTGACAGGGTATTACACTGAATGTCTTTTGCATTAACTTCAATGTAAAAAAAAAAAGATTTACTGCTTTATATATACCGTGGGAATCCCACTTCGACAACGGTGAATGATTTAAGCATGTGAATCTATGAAAGATCCAATACAGGAGAAACCCCAAATTAACCTGTGCTCAACTCTCTAGTAGCTTGGCACAAAAGCAGTCTACCTTAACCCAGAGGCAATGTGCAAAGTATTTATGCAGCACACATACAGCATTAACGTGAAAACACAACAACAAAAAACACACCTATTTAGAAAAATAGAGTACAATTTAATAAATAGTTTGATACAAAATAACAAAAATCCGTTAGTAGATCCAGAGATATGCAACTTTAAAGGTTTAGTTAAAAATAGTGCTCAAAAGCACAGAGCGCTAAATGTGGCTATCTGGTCGCGCCAGACCTGGACAAGGTCACAAGTTATGCCGACCATGATGGAACATGGGTCAGCTATTGGGGATCAAGTTAGTCCCGCTGAGAAATGTATCTTAATTCCTGCTTGAGGAGTGTTGCGCTGAGCAGCAGCATTCCTGATAAGAAATGCAAGGTCCGCGTCGAAGATGCGTCACACAGGGGTGGTTCTGATGAGCTGCAAGGGGGGCGATGTGGGCTGTGATTGAGGCCACATCATGCTGTGTCAGTTCCGATGACAGGATGCAAGGTCCAGGTTGAGGATATGTCGTGCAGCGGCAGTTCCTATGAGCTGCGCAGGCTGCAATGCGGGCTGGGGTTGAGGCTGCCTGGCGCTGTGTCGGTTCTGATGTGGAGCTGTTAAGAGCTACGTTGGGTTTGTGATGTGCTGTGTCACTTCTGATGAGACCACAGCTTGGCGCAGAACACCTTTATCACCACTTTCAAGGGTTCCCGGACTGGAGGGGAATAACTTGGGGGCTAGGACTTATCGCAGGCAGAGTCCAGGTGCAGGGTTCAAAATGTTTGGAGCCTTTTTTGTCCCTGAGGCTCTGATCAGGATGCCATCCAACTAGCCCTTGGAGTCACTCTGGTGGTCCTTGGTTCAAGATGCAGGTCCAGTCCTTCTCAATCAGGCAGCAGGGAAGCAGGGAAGCAGAGTAGCAGGGAAGCAGAGCAGTCTTTCATGCAGCAGAGCAGCACAGCAGTCCTTCTTCTGAGAATTCCACATTTCCAGAAGGATTAGTTACTTACCTGTAATCCTAGTTCTCTTCCAGGGGTATACTCATCAAAGTCATAAGCACTGAATTATCCCCGCCCATCTGCGGGATCCCGGAGCATATAGAAATATACATATATATATGAGTATGTTGGGGGATCACAAGTGCATAGCACTTCCGCGACATACATATATACATGTATATAAATACATAAATATGCAGCCTAACAAATTCCAATAAGGCAAAATGCCAAAATTACAAAGGTTTTCCCTGTACAGACAATCTCCTATATACACTCTGTAATAGAGAACATACACTGTAATAGTGTTATGCAAGAAAAACCTTTATTTTCAGAAAAGAAAACATGTAATAGCAGGCAGTTGGCCCATAGGCTGTATAGCTGAATAAATATCACTGTACAGTAAAACACTGGCACCTTGCCTTTAAGGCTTCCAAGAACTTGGACACTTTGCCTTTAAGGCCTCCAGGAGACCCTCTGCTCCCATCATGCACCACAGGTGACAGTTAGGTCAGTTCTTTTTGCACGGTGTACTAACTTGTAACAATTACTAAAAAATGCTCGTCCGGGGAGGCGGGAGGGTTGCTTATGACTTTGATGAGTATACCCCTGGAAGAGAACTAGGATTACAGGTAAGTAACTAATCCTTCTCTTCCAGGGGATACTCATCAATAGTCATAAGCACTGAATAGAGTAGCAAGCCCATACCCACTACCTCGCGGACGAGCAAATAGTATTAAAAAACAGATCATCTTAACATGACATTAAGCAAATAAATTCCTCAGTGAGGCTTGTCCCACTTGGGCATCCTCCTGAGCATCTGAATCTAAACAGTAATGGCGAGAGAAAGTATGAACAGACCGCCATGTAGCTGCTTTGCAGATTTCTGCTATAGGGACGTTCCTGAGGAGGGCCGTAGTAGAGGCCTTTCCTCTGGTTGAATGCGCTTTAGGCCTTCCCTGAAGAGACTTATTAGCTAATTGATAGGCTAGAGATATGCAGGAGACTATCCATCTTGAAATAGACCTTTTAGAGGATGCCAATCCTGTATTAATGGGGCCGTAGTTGACAAACAAGCGGTCCGTCTTTCTTATTACCTTGGTCTTATCCAGATAAAACTTCAACACCCTCTTAAGGTCTAACGAGTGTAAGGCCCTTTCAGGAGGTGTAGAAGGATTAGAGAAGAAGGTAGGCAAAGTGATAACCTGATTAATGTGGAAATCTGAAACCACTTTTGGCAGAAAACTTGGATGAGTTCTGAGAACTACCCTATTTGAGTGAAAAACAGTGTAGGGTTCCTTACAACATAATGCTTGTATCTCGCTGACTCTACGAGCCGACGTGATAGCAACCAAAAAGCCACTTTCCAAGACAAGTGCTGCAAAGAGGACTTGTGTATTGGTTCAAAAGGTGCGCCCATCAGTTTGGTAAGGACCACATTGAGCTCCCAAGGAGGAGAAGGGGCTCGTACTGGTGGGTATACCTTTTTTAACCCTTCAAGAAAATCTTTCACCACTGGCATTTTGAAAAAGAAACCTGTGAAGGTGATTTTCTATATGCCGTTATTGCTGCTAAGTGTACCTTGATAGATGTAAACTGCAGGCCCGACTTAGCCAGGTGTAAGAGATACGGCAAAATGACCTGTTCCTGCCCTCTAACTGGGTCATGACCATTATTCAAACACCATAAGTAAAAACGTTTCCACTTGAAAGCGTAGGAAACCCTGGTAGAAGGTCTTTTCGCTTCCTTAAGTATGTTCATACAGTCCGCTGGCAAGTCTAAGTGACCATACTGCAAGACTTCAGGAGCCATGCTGTCAGCCTGAGGGAAGGAAGGTTGGGGTGAAACACTCTCCCCTGGCTCTTGGATAGTAGGTCCGGACGACAAGGCAATCTCTGTTGCGGAACTTCGGAAAGTTGTAGAAGATCCGGATACCACCAATGGCGTGGCCACTCCGGAGCGATCAGAATCATCCTGGAGTTGGACTTGTAGAACTTCGTGATCACTGCTGGAATGAGAGGCAGTGGAGGAAAAGCGTAGAGTAAGCTCTGAGACCATTTTATCAACAGAGCATTCCCGCTTGAACCTGGTTGGTGATACCTGGACGCGTAGACGGGGCATTTGGCGTTTGTTGCATCTGCGAACAAGTCTATGTCCGGCACACCCCATCTTTGAAAGATATCCTGAGCCACTTCGGTGTTTAGCACCCAGTCGTGCGCTTCTACGAACTCTCTGCTTAGGAAGTCCGCCTGTACATTTAGGACGCCCGGCACATGGACAGCCGTGATGGTGAGATGCCGTGCCAGAAGCCACTTCCAAATGGCTTGTGCCTCCTGAGACAGAATTCTGGACCTGGTGCCTCCCTGCTTGTTCAGATAAAACATCGTCGTGGTGTTGTCTGTCTGAATCAAGAGGGAGTTGGACTGAAGAGAAGGAAAGAAGGATTTTAGGGCTAGTTGGACAGCCCTCAACTCCAGAAAATTGATATGGTATCCCTTTTCTTTGTCCGACCATAGCCCTTGCACTTGAAGGTGATTCATATGAGAGCCCCAACCTTGCAGGGAGGCGTCTGTCACTATAGTTTGAGTCGGAGTCTCTTGATGGAAGGGAACACCTTTCATTAGATCTGATCGCCTTGTCCACCACACAATGGAGTCCCTGGCAGACTGGGGTAGAGTGATCCGATCCTCCCAGCTGCCCGAAGCTTGCACCCACTGGTCCTCCAGAGCTTGCTGCAGGGGACGCATGTGCAATCTGGCATTGGGAACTATGAAGATGCAGGAAGCCATCGAACCCAGGAGAGAGGACACTTGTCGGACTGTTGGGTGGCGAATCCGCAGGAGTTCTCTGCATTTGATCCTGATTGATGAACACCTCTCCGCCCGAAGGACACACGCTTGCTTCCGCGGTGTCCAGCGACGACCCTAGGTAGTGAATGTTCTGGGTCGGATTGAGAATCGATTTTTGAAATTGACTCGTAGACCCAACTTGTTCATTAACTGGAGACTGTAGGAGAGATGAGACTGAAGCAGGGAAGGAGTTGCACTCTTCAGAAGCCAGTCGTCCAGATACGGGTAAACAAATATTTTGTGTCTGCGGAGAAAAGCTGCCACCACTGCCATGCACTTTGAAAAAGTCCGTGGGGCTGACTTCAGTCCGAAAGGTAGGACTCGGAACTGGAAGTGACGTAGAGCAACCTGAAAACGGAGAAATTTTCGATGTTTTCTGGACACTGGAATGTGGAAATAAGCGTCCTGCAGATCTATGGAGCACATCCAGTCTCCTTGATGTAGATGGGGAAAGATCTGGTGAAGGGCAAGCATTCGAAATTTCTCTTTGCGGATGTATTTGTTCAAGATGCGCAAGTCCAGAATTGGTCTGAATTCTACTGTCGGACCTTTTTTTCTGACCAGGAAATATCAGAGTATATTCCCTGGCGCCTCTGATGAACAGGGACGTATTCTATGGCTTTTTCTGTAGAAGACCGTTTACCTCCTCGTGTAAAATGTGATGACACAAGCGGACTCGTCCTTCTGGAGGAACCGAAGGAGGTGGGATCTTGAACCGTAGCAAGTATCCATCTTGAACAATGTTCAACACCCATTTGTCGATGGTTATGTTTCTCCACTCCTCCAGATGTAATGCGATACTTCCTCCTACCGGAGTGGAACACGTGTCTAGAGGAAGCACTCCCTCATTGTTTTGATGGTTGCTTTGAGGTAGAGGCCTGCTGTCTATTGGTCCCTCTTCCTCTTCCTGGTCTCCGTTGGTGGAAGTGAGACCTCTGCTGCTGCTGACCCTGAGCCGACCATTGAGGGGTTTGAACCCTCTGTTGGAACGGGTGTTTATCATAGGGACGGGAGCGCCTACGGAATTCCTTCCGTTTTCGAGACCCACAGCTTTCACCGTGTCCAGCTCTGCTTTCATCTTTGCCATTTCTTCGTCCGCATGCGGCCCGAAGAGAGAAGACCCGTTGAAAGGCAGGTTGGTTATCTTCCGCTGGACATCGGGTTTGAGGCCAGTCAAGCGTAACCAAGCAGAACGCCTCGAACAGATACCATGGGAGTATCCGTGGGCAGCCAGATCAGATGAGTCAGCGGAAGCACTAATCACCTGATTAGCCACTAGACCTCCCTCTTGTAGAATTTCTCTAAAGTCTTGCTGGTCCTCTTTTGGGAGTTTGTCTGCAAAACGTCCCAGTGAATCCCACAAGGATCTATCATACCTCCCCAGCAGAGCGGAGGAACTGGAGACCTTCATGATAGAAGCTGAAGTGTTGCACATCCTTCTACCTAAAGAATCCATCAGTTTACTATCCTTATCCGGAGGCGCTGAGGAGGAAGACATAGCTGAGTGCGTCTTTCTAGCCGCCGCCACAATGAAGGAATCCGGAGGAGGATCCGATCTAAGGAACAACGGATCTTGGTCCGGAGCCTTGTACTTTTTAGCTATTCGGGAAGGAACAGCTCCCACCGTTGCCGGTGTCAAAAAAGTTTGCATAGCAGGTTCGAGAAGGCCTGGGACAAGAGGAAGCAAAGGCCGAGTCGAGGAGCGATGATGAAGAGTCTCAAAAATCACTGAGGAGGTAACAGTCGGGACATACATAGAAATGTTCAGCTTATTCGCTCCTCTACAGAGAACTTCACTAAAAGTGCTGAGGTCATCGATTGGAGAAACTCTTGACGGAGGTGTAGCTGTCAAAGTTGGAGAATAGTCTCTGATAGAGGACCTGGTGGAAGAAGACCGGGTGGGAGACCTATGCCGCCTTCTCTTCGGAGAAGAATGATAAGAGCGAGATCTGTCCCTTGATCTAGCATGGAGAGCATGTGAAGATCGTGATCTGCTTGGAGTCCTCCTTCTGGAAGAAAACACAGTCGGTGATCTTGATCTTCTAGGCGTTTTAGGGGATGGAGAATCCCTGGACAAGCGTGAAGGAGAATAGGTACGGGAAAAATCAGACCCCGGGCTACTGAGGGCCCTAGGCTTCCTGCGCCGTGCATCTTCACCAACCACCGGAGAGCCTTCCGGGAGATCTGGACAATATGCAGTCCTGGAGAAGATCCCGATTTTGACGATAGAGATGCAGCTCTAACCTCATCCGAGGCAACAGCAGGCTCTTTAGCTCTCGACGTCGAGCGCCTCGGCGTCGACCTTGTTTTTCCCTCGACGTCGACTTCTCCCTTGACGTGGGATGATGTCTAGGAGGAGTTAAGGACTTCGCTGCCCTCGACGGCGACCTCACCTCCCTCAAAGGTGTCCTCGACGTCGACCGTCTACTCAGGGACTTCGACGTCGAACGCACTCGCCTCCTCGACGTCAATAGCCTCGCCGTCTTCGACGCCGACTGGTCTCGCGGCACCCTTGCCGTCGGCAAACTTCTCGACGTCGACCTACGGGGAGGTGACGGAGAGTGCCTTGACGTCGACGGATGTCTCGGCGTCGATGGATGTTTTGACGTCGATCGGTCTTTGCCATGGCTATACCTCGAGCCCGAGGTAGCATGCTTCGACGTCAATACCTTTCTCGGCAGACGGAGACTCACGCCGTCTCGGCGTCGGAGATTGTGTCGGTCGCTTCTTCGACGGCGGCAATGACGTCGACGGTGAACAGTCCGGAATCTGCCGTTTCCTCGATGTTGAAGAGGCAGAATGATGCTGGCGTCGATGTTCTTGAAGAGAGGAGGGCTCTTGACACGCAAGGCCACTTCCCAGCCGGGTTTTTCCTCTCTCGATCACAGCCTGAAGGCGAATCCTCTCCCTGTCGCGAAGAGTCCTCGTAGAAAACTTACTACAATGGTAACAAGTGTCAGGCTTGTGACTGGAAGGAAGACAGGCGATACACACAGAGTGTGGATCAGAGATGGCCATCTTCTTTCCACAGGATGGACATTTTCGAAAAAGAGCTGGCATTCTGACAGAAAAAGTTTGAAATTTTGTCAGAGAATGATAATAAAACACTGCCAGCACAGGAAAATCGCAAAAAACCAAAAAAGAAAACAATTCCTGACAGAAAAGTCAGAAAAACTGTCGAGCTCAAGCTCCAGGATCCTCATAGAAGGAGCCGGAAAAAGAACTGACCTAACTGTCACCTGTGGTGCATGATGGGAGCAGAGGGTCTCCTGGAGGCCTTAAAGGCAAAGTGTCCAAGTTCTTGGAAGCCTTAAAGGCAAGGTGCCAGTGTTTTACTGTACGGTGATATTTATTCAGCTATGCAGCCTATGGGCCAACTGCCTGCTATTACATGTTTTCTTTTCTGAAAATAAAGGTTTTTCTTGCATAACACTATTACAGTGTATGTTCTCTATTACAGAGTGTATATAGGAGATTGTCTGTACAGGGAAAACCTTTGTAATTTTGGCATTTTGCCTTATTGGAATTTGTTAGGCTGCATATTTATATACATGTATATATGTATGTCGCGGAAGTGCTATGCACTTGTGATCCCCCAACATACTCATATATATATGTATATTTCTATATGCTCCGGGATCCCGCAGATGGGCGGGGATAATTCAGTGCTTATGACTATTGATGAGTATCCCCTGGAAGAGAAGTGTACTGAACAGTTGGGTGTGAGAGTCCAATATTTATACTTGATGCTTACTATGAAGTGGAAGAAGCTTCAAGAGTCCTCCCCCTGCAAAGTTGTCTGGAATTTCCTTCCTCCCTGCCCTGGCTCCAGCTTGTCTGGGGGTACAAAAGACTAGTGTGAAACCCTTTGTGAGTGTGATGAGGCAGAGTATTTGTGATGTGCAAGTGTGGTAGATGACAGATCTGCACCCCCATCAAGTGAGTGATGGCCCACCTGCATACACCTTCGTCTCCCTGACTGGGAGTAACACACAAAGACCAACTGCCAGCTACATCTAGGCATGTGACCCAGGATACAAGCTGCAGGCACAAAATAGTTGAGACAAGAAAATGCCAACTTTCTAAAAGTAAAAGGAACAAATGATGGACGGAATGCTGAACAATGCAAACATTCACCCCCAGTTACAAAGATCTGGGTTTAATCCATCGTTCTTTTGCTCACCACGCTACCCCAGTTTGGACCCAGCCATAGGCAAATCAGTCTTGAACCTGTTCCTATGGGAACAGTCCAGCCTGATCTGCCAAACCAGGTCTTCCCTTGATTGGAAACACGCATTCTGGGACCGGTTTTGGGGGATCACCACTCATCAGCCAGGCTAGTTTGAATCCAGTGGCGCTGTGAGCATGGGACCGATGTCTGGGCATACCCTTCCCACTTAGGGCGACAAAAGCAAAATGAACAAATGATGGACGGAATGGTGAACAATGCAACCATTCACCCCCAGCCACAAGGATCTGGGTTAAATCCATCATTCTTTTGCTCACCACGCCACCCCAGTTTGGACCCAGCCATATGCAAATTAGTCTTGACCCCAGGGCTGTAAGTGGGCCGGGTCTCACCGGTGCTGAGCACCGGCAGTTTTTTAAAGGGGGCCTCGAAACGGGTCTCTATCGGGCTCTGTTTTGTGCCCTGGCACAGGCGGTCCGTTTTTTTCCGGACTGCAGTGACAGCAGGCACATCGTTGTGCGCATGCTCACACTGCTCACTTCTCACTAGTGGAGAAGTTACGGCATGACGTCATGCCAGGTGAGCGTTGTAGGGGAAGGGAAATCCTTTAAAGAGAGTCATTTTTTCTCTGGATTTCCCATCACTTTTTGAAACTCAGGAGCAGCAACATTGTTGTGGTGTCACCAGGGCTTTAAATGGAAGCTTTTTCAATATTATAGACAAGCCAAAGTTGCTGCTTATTTATCTTATGCAACTAACAACCATTGACAAAGCCAATAGTCCTGTCTTGTTGTAGGTATGATGCTACTTGTTGTATCATATATCTGGATGCAATGACAGAAACAGCAAAATACAAGTCGGGCGGCACACTATGCTAAGTAAGCATATGTGTTTTTAAGCCACGCACTTAATTACATTGGCCACGCCCCTTTGAGAGACCCCACAGTTTTTTAATCCCACTTAAAGCCCTGCTTGACCCTGTTCCTCATCAGAACAGCCCAGTCCGAACTGCCAACCCAAGTCCTACATGGATCGGAAACAAGCATCCTGGGACCGGTTTCAGGGTATCACCCATCATCAGCCAGGGTAGCTTGAAAAGCTTTTGTTGTCCTAAGTGGGAAGGGTATGCCCAGACATGAGTCCTGTGCTCACTGCACCACTGGATTCAAGCTAGCCTGGCTGATGAGGGGTGATGCCCCGAAACTGGTCCCAGGATTCTTGTTTCCGGTCCAGGTAAGGTCCAAACTGGGGTGGCGTGGTGGGCAAAAGAACGATGGATTAAACCCAGATCTTTGTGACTGGGGGTGAATGTTTGCATTGTTCAGCATACCGCCCATCAACTTTTCCTTTTGCTAACTTTCTAAAAGTGGGATTTTTAGAATTGTAACTTAACATCTGACTTTAGCATTAAAGAGGGTGTTAAACTACAATTCTGTAGACACCAAACGTGCCCCAAGTGAAAGTTATCACTTATTAAATGTAATAAGGTAACCCAATGCTATCCTATGGCAGGGGTAGGTCTCACAGTGGTAAAAAACAAATTTAGGAGTTTTTCACTACCAGGACATGTAAAACTTAAAAGTACATGTCGAACTTTTTAAAATACACTGCGCCCCGCCTATTAGGCTGTTTAGAGCCTTCCCTAGGAGTGACGTAAGTATTAAAAAGTGAGGTTTAGGCCCGGCAAAAGGTTTATTTTGCCAGGTCGAAATGGCAGTTTAAACTGCAGACACACAGGCTGCAATGGAAGCTTGAGGCATGTTTAAAAGGCTACTTAAGTGTGTGAAACAATTAGTGCTGCAGGCCCACTAGTAGCATTTAATTTGCAGGCCCTGTGTACATGCAGTACCACTTTATTAGAGACGTACAAGTAAAATAAATGTGGCAATTGGGTGCCAATTTTACCATGTTTAAGGGTGAGAGCACACACACTCTAGCACTGATTAGCACAGGTAAAGTGCACAGAGTCCTAAAAGCCAACAAAAACAGGTTCAGAAAATAGGAGGGTGAAGGCAAAATGTTTAGGGATGGTGCTGCATAGAGAGCAAAGTCCAACACCCGCCGTGATGGGCTTGCCCTAATATGCCCCACTCCGCCAGCGTTGCATTCTCCCCCGTGTGCTTGTACCCCTTCCAGCACCAAATGCTCTTCCTAGTCCGTTTGCCTTTCTGTGCCCTCATCAGCGCCCTCCATGATGCATCATCCCCACCAGCCCATCGAGTTACTTCCCCAACCCTGGCTCATGCTGTTCCTCCCTACCTGTTTTCTGCAAAAAAAAAGAAAAAAAGAAGAAAAGGCTTTTGCGTGTTTTTTTTCTTTTTATTTGGCAATTCATTTTCTATCAGCAAATAAAAAAAAGTCGGCTGTGTAATTTTGGAGGCGCGCACATGCGTGATGCACGAACCTACAAAATGATACAATACACTTTTTTTTTTTATTCAGCCATGCTGTACAGCATTGGGGACCCTGTAGTGTACAGCATAGCTACAACCCGTTGATAAAGCAAATAGGTCCCAAAAGCCAGGCCTGTTGGCTTTGCTAATGCTTCTTAATTTAGTTCAAAGGGGTGAAATGCTGTGACTAATACCAATGCTTATGGACAACCCGTATAAAAAATACCTGAAGTCAGCTGAAGCACAGTAGTCAATGGCTCTAAGGCAGTGGTTCCCAATCTGTGCGCCGCGGCTCCTTGGTGCGCCCTCCAGACTAGCCAGGGGCGCCGCGCTCCAAAGGTTTCAGAATTTCGATTTCAAGCCATAAATTGACGGTAACATCACAGAAATGTGAGTTATTTGGTAAAAGCATGAAACCTCTTTATCCACCAGATGGCAGCAGAGCACTCTTTATTAAGAGCGCATAACTGAATACTTTGACTTTCTCAAAAGCTACATCGTGTTCCCTTCACCCAAACGAAAGACACACCTTTCCTAAGAAGTTGCCTCAAAGGCTCTACAACAATATTATAGGTAAGCATATTATTTATTAACCGTTATTGTTATTTGTAAGTGGTGCTTACTTATGCTTACTTGTGCTATTGAGAGCGTGTTCTCCTGTTCTTAATTCTGGAGTGTTGGGAGGCTGTAGATGGCTGGAACGGACCCACATTGCCATCTAAGTACAGCTGACACCAAAGACGGGATTTCTGCACAATAGGAGCATATAATCCTCAATAGCTTCCTTTAGATTCGTTTGGCACAGATTGCAATACCTCTCATTAGTGGGACCTACAGGAATTAACAAGCTGGAAATTGACTAGCTGCTGCCTCGAGGCAGAAAATTATCACGGTGTACTTGTTTCTGACAAATTTATTTTACACTGTATGGCTTCTTGATTAGTATTAATCTACGTTTGGAAATAAAATATTCCACGTAATGTGTCCGGTCTCTAGTCTCCGTGCTCCCTATTAGTTGCAACATACTAATATTCCTGTGCGAGGTGGCTTTTGCTTCTGGATTCTAGGAGCAAAGTGCCCTGACTAAGTTGCACAAAAATGCAACGGTACACAGTGTATATAGGCGCCCCTTAATTAGAGGGATGGGAGTGATAGGAGGAGTGCTGGGAGGCAGGCTGCTCAAAGGGACATTATACTGAAGACCGTAAAGTCTGTGACAGGTCTGTGGAAAGGTACTGCATGCATTGGCAAGCAGGCAGCGTTATAGGCGGATAGTCAAGTCCAAGGGCAGCATAGGGAGAATTAGACAAATGTTTCAAGGGTGTGTGATAAACAATGCTTAGGGTATATGCGCTATTCCTTCTAATATTTCTTTTGCTGGATTATCTATCAGTTGTTGGGTGTTAATTCGAATAAATATATTATTTACTTTAGCACCATAACGCTTGAGTATTTTATAACGCAAAGGTGTGTGCTGTTTCGGGATGAGGGTCTGGATTGTGGTTCCTCTTATGTACCATGCAAAAGCTTCTCTGGTTGGTCTGTTTTTGGAACATCTCCATCTTCAATTTCCTTTCATTTTTACACAAAGGAGGAGGTGGGAATTGCCGCCTTCTCATACAGTTGGTGGAGCTGGTTGTTTTAGAAGGCATATTCAGTTTGGCGTCCCTACCTGTTTAAATGCTTGAATTCAATGTTACCTCATTTGTGTGGCTTCATTTCTTCCAACACCCACACAATGTTTGTGGTGACCTGTGGCGCATATTTGGCTTCCTGAAGTTATAAAGTACATCTTCCTAAAGTAAATTAAGTCATTTTTCTTCTTATAAAAGAATTGACATTTATTGTGTGTGATAAATGTCCCAACTGAACTAGGTGTTCCATCCCATTCTACACTACAGGAGTACCCCATGACTGTTAGGCATGTCATGGGGTACATGACCCAACTTTATCCCAATTATTTTCATGGAGAAAAGTGTAAGTACTCCCGAGGCCATCCACCCGCAAAAAAAATTAGCATAATAGGGAGCCACGGCCAACGGCCAATAAGCCAAGGGAGCCATGGGTTGAAAAAGTTTGGGAACCACTGCTCTAAGGGGTTGCCAAAGCCCACTTCTATATCTGTAAGTAAGGGTATTGTAATGTAACATTTACATAATGCTTACTACCCTTGTATGGAGTGCTGAAGCGCTTGCCGTCACAAGTAGCACACTACTCTGTGTAGGGTGTGTGGCTGGAGAGTATAGTCTTTGTTTGATCATACGTGGGAGTGCTGCAGTGTTGTGTGAGGACCACCAAAGTGCAGCTATCATATTATAGGAGGTAGCACTTAGAGGTGGGATGCATGAGGAACTGTGAGAGATAGACGTGCAATTTATGATTATGTGTATGTTGTATGAGGTGTGTGAAAACATGAGTTCTGGCGAGAGAGCTAAAGTTGCCTGTCGACGAGACCTAAAACTGATATACTTAAATAAAGGTGCTCCAGACATGGCCTCGTGACAGAGAATTATAATTCAGTTTATGAATCTGTGGAAAGGGCGCCTCCTACTGTGATATTCCTGTAAGTGATGGTCAAAGCTGGCAACTAAAATAAATTATGTTAGCCTATAAAAATGCATCATTCTTTTACTATCATTTGTTTCAAAAAGGGAATTAAAAAACAATGGACTCTAAAAGAGAAAAATCTGAATTTCAAAATCCCTTCTATGATGCAGAAATGCTTCATTCTGTCAATTTCAGTTTGCCACAGAATTTTGCCTGTTTATTCCCAAGCTGAGACTACAGCAAAAAGGCCAGTTCCCATCTGGGGTGCAGAGTGCTGACTGAAAGACAGACCTGAAAAAACACGTTTCACAATGAAGAGTGGGGTTTATTTGTAAATCACTTTAATTCAACTATGAAAAGTTTTGAATTTTGGATTTCCCTCCACTAACCGTTGCATGTAGGATGACGAGAAACAGATGAATGGTAAGTATGCCTATGCTAGTATTAACATAAAACGTGGGATATATACAACACATTCTGGTGAGGTACAGAGGACAGCAGAAGGGAAATATAATTAAAAAAAGAAAACAATGTATGTTAACACACTTACACACACATTGTCTAAGTTATAAGCACAACAACCCAAGCCTGCAAACTGATGCATCATGGAAGAAGGGAATCAAGTACAGATTTGACAGGAAAAATGGTGCTCAGCTTTCAATTGGCCAACCATCTGGTTTTGCCACATTCACACAGATGCTGTGAATTCAGGGAGAAAGCAGAAACATGCCACTGGCCTGGTGGGCTTTTGTTTTTAACGTTGCTCCCCTTACAAACAGATACAGTCAAGTAGTGTATTTTCAGGTGGAACAAACCTATTGAAACAAAACTGGAACTGGCTGCCTGAGAAGTGTTCTTCATGGTTTGAGCACTGCTGTCTCCCTGCTCCTCAATGCTGTGGAGAATTGAGTCCAAGTCCCAATGCTCGACACGCTACAATGACATGAACATGGGGTTATGGAGCATTAAATATATTCAGAAAAACATTTACATTTATAATTTTACTGTATTTTAGCAACTTTAACTATAGCACATTTCACCAAAATATAAAAAGACATCAAGTAGATACTGGAGTGGATAAAGAGCGGTGGGAACATTAATACATGTGACGTGTGATTGTCTATGTCTAAAATTGGAAGGAAATGATCCAAGACATACCACAAAGCATCCTACAACAATGGGTGTCGGAAGGGAAATGGAGACGTGTAAAACATATAAGTCAATATCCTTATGTTGTGCGCCTCATATGCATTCCTGGCAAATGGGGAACAGCTATTACTTCACACAAACAGTATATGTACAGGAGTATTTGGTTTGTGTTGGAACTAGAGAAGATCACCTCATCTTTAAGAAGGGCGGAGAAGTCCTCCCTTATGTGTAGTGCCCACTTCCAGATAACTTCACGGACTACAGAGAACTCACCGACCATCACAAACTAAGAGCAATGAATACAACTGAAGCAGAAGCAACCCTGTAGAACTACAAAAGAGGATCCTAGGGACCCACTAGGGTCAACAGGGCCTGCTGAAGTGACCGTAGAGGACAAGTGAAGGAGGGTAATTGTTCATTAAGTTTGCTGTTTCTGTGCAGGAAATCAATAAACAACTTTTTGAAACATAAAAAAGACATCACATTACCTTTGGTACTTAGGTTTGTTGGGGATACAATTTGTAATTGTGAAAGTAAATAAACACAGTCTTCAGTAGTTTTGTGACAATGGGTTTAGGTGCAGGAAGAATCCTAAGCTATTTAATATTTACTGCTGGAGAATGTCAAGAGGTTGAATTATATTTCAATCTGCTGGTGAGGATTTGTGTGGTTTTCTTCTATTTTTAGATAACTTTTAGATTGCACAATGTTGAAGTAATATTTTCATGAAGTAACCCTGAGTGGTATTTAGTAAAATCCAGCACCACCTGTTTGCACTCATCAACTGGATGCAGTTAGTTCCTCAAACACAGTGTGTTCAATTCTGATGAAGGTTTTAGTTGGATCGACTGGCACTGATCAAACATGTTGATAACCCATGGTGACTTCAGCTCACATTTAACATTGGATTGATTATTCCTACTAGGAACTATTCATGTTTGAATCATTTCAATCTCCACTTCTCAGCAGATGTAACGGCACAGGCTATATCCCTAATAAATGTTGTTATTTACATTCCTTGCTGTACGCACTTAAAATGTGTGGTATCTCTAATGTGATCTATAACCAATAGTATGTTTTGGTAATTACTAAATAATTGATTCTGTTTTATCCATGTTCAAAGTATAAATCTGTTCAAAGACGGCGGTAGCAAGTCACAAAAGGACAAAAACACCAGTGCAGACACAAAAGAGAGAAAGCACTCCCTCTGATGATGTCTTAGAGATGCGCCCAACTTATGAAAAAATATCTATTTTAAAGGTAAAGCTCCTCTATAACCGAAAAGGAATACCAGAGAAGTAAGGGGGCAGTGTTGTAGTCCCCTCCATGAAAATAAGTGCACTAATTTGGGGTTTTCCATTACCAGGCATAGGTGAAATTATGACATTACTAAAGGATGCCGATATTTTTTACCACAATTAACCTGGTTTTGGCGAACTGCTAATTAAAAATGTACGAGTCAATGTATCGTACAGACTTCATCTCTCCTGGGTAGACATTTTGTTTCCTAAGAATGCTATTTGGCTTGCTGTGTGCTGCATCAGTATTTCAGAGAGTCATGCGAAATATATTAGTAGAGACATCAGGTGTTCAAAAAAATGTTTTTATTTATGAAAAACACATGCACGAACATAGTGAGTTAAACAGATTTTAAAAAGAAGAAAGGCACAGAACTGATGCTTAAGGCTGCGAAAGGCTGGTTTGGAAAGAGAGAGATAGATATTTAGGTCATAGAATCACAAGTGCTTCCCAAATCACTATATCAAACAATCTGTTTAATAATAGACAAATTCAACCTTAATTCATCATCTTTCGCCCATCTTCCAAACCACTCTGAAAAATTGGGAGCCCTTCTCTCATCTCTCCAAATGATTGGGAAAACTCATGTCCACATGCACCCATGGCAGCAAGGCAATTTTTGTATTGCTCAACTGCTGATGCTACTTAATCCAGGTTTCTCTCAGACAGGGAACATTTCCTTTGTAAATGTAGACCAGTCAGACATCTCCAATTCTCAAAAACCTTGCCCAGGCCCAGCAAACCAGCCAATATCTTCCCCTTCTCAAACCTTCTTCGCTCGGAAAAAACACTGCAAGAACGATGGTGGGCCAGCTGGATTAATTCATATGGAAGAACTATTAGCCAGCCGTCCGTCTAGCTTTAGAACTGGCTAGTTTATTGAAATGGCTACCATAAAGTTCCTCATTGATGTTCTCCATATACTTCAGGATGGCGACACATGCTTGCCTTTTCTGTAGCCTTGGTTTTCGTCCTTCCTTGCAGACCTACGCCTTCAGGTAAAAGCTGAAGAACCCAGACACAACTGCCAGAATGATTTGTGCTGTCCCAGAAGGTTTGATATTCGATCTAGTTCTCTTCAACAGTTACATGGACTTCTGGGTGTTATCAAAAATGACTATGGCATAAAGCTAAACCAGTACACTGATGACAGACAACTGTATCTACAAAACATCAGCTATTCATAATATGAACACCGTAAAAGTATGTCCTCCTCTTAAACCCAGAAACAATGGAATTTCTGCATCTGCAAAATAGTAGACCCGTTCTCTCCTGAAAATACTAAATCTCAACGCTTCTTCTAGACCATCAGCCAGATCGCTGTCTCACCATTGAGCCTGTTTTCACATTCATCCCACACATTAACAAAAGAGTTAAAGCACTGAATCACCATTTAGATGTGCTAAGGAAAATGCAGTACCTATTTCCTTTTAACTTTCTCAAAACAGCAAGGCTAGCAGTTATGATATGCAGAATAGACTTTGGCGTGCCATATTAGCGAGGGTTCCCCAACTACACCTAACTCCAACCAAAGCTACCTTTCACTCTGCGTCCAGACTGGTGTGCAAAGCAAAAAATACAACCACATACTCTTTTTTTCTGTGACCTCCACTCTCTTACCTTACAAACCGATCTGTTGAAATCTCTATGTTCTTGTTCGTAAGGCCATTCATGAAAACAGACCACCTTAATTAGGAGAGCTCCTAACCATCTTAGGAGGTTCTGCTTCTAGAAGTCCTCAAACTTAAACGGTCTACAATAAGGACAAAACCCTTCTCTTAGTCAGTGGTAGGAGAAAGCTCAAAACATATCCATTTACTCTTATTCAATGATAACCCTTTCCTCAACCTTTACCAAATATCAACAGAATCAATGACTCTACACTATGTTTTTGCGGCACTATGACAGTCACTTGATTTCTTATGCAATCTCTTCTGGGAGTTTGTTGTGTCTGGTTCCATAACAAACACAAGGTAGATAGTTGTTTGGTTCTATACACCATCCTTATATCCATATCTTGAGGTATCCCTTGTTTATGTTTATTGGTTAAGTGCATGTATCCTTCGTCTTGGCCTTGGTTGTGCTAAAAAAAAATTAAGTAAATACAAAATAAAAAGATGAATAATAGTAAAGGTGTGATAGCAAAAGACACATTAGTGAAGACAATTTCTCATGTGCCTTTTTTTTTAAAGAATGGGGATCAGTTACTCTTCTTTTAGGGTATGGCAGAACTTTATACTAGATATATAAAGAACACTGCCAGCAAAACTGCTCGCACCAAGAAGCTCTTCAGGAAAGAGGTGATGAATGGGAGTTTGGGGGTACTGTGATAGGTTTGTATGAGGTACCTAACTTCAGAGTATTTTGATCCGAGATATGAATGCTGCACTATAACAACAGGCACTACTGATGGTTTAGAAGTAGTATTAGTGAGACAGCTTTTGAATATTTTGCTACTGATAAGGTACACAGAGTAAGGCAAAGTCCAATGATGTCGGTTGAAGCTGGCTGAAAAGGCTGTGGATAGAAGTCCTGTACTTTTTCTAATAAACTTCTCTTACGTTTCATTTGTAGATTGTCTTCAATTTTACAGGACACTTAAACTCCTCCAATTTGGTATCAGACATTTTGTTTGCCTGTACCTTAATCTGCAAAAACTCTAGAAGCATCTTGCTTTGTTAGTATGGACACCTTCTCCCCGTGTTGGGCTCAAAGTCTCTCAGGGTACCATTTTGAGGCCTAGACTCTGATCTCTTGCAGAGCATTTCTAAGTTCTTGAAGCTGCTTCCTCCTTCTAAAGTCTTTGCAGAAAGATCAGGAAAGAGCAAAATCCTGTACAGCACAAATGCTATATCTTAGTTTTAGTAGTGGCCAGCCAGAGCATGCAATCACAAAGAATCTCATCCACGTGTGTAACCAACACTATTCTAAGTCCCACATGTTGAGTCTTCTGTATTTCAACAGTATTCTGAAGGTGGGTTTCAGCCAATCTGGTGCACCATTTGAATCTGGAGCTACATGATTTGCTAGGAATGACTGTTTTAAACGAAGTACTCATTTGAACCCTCCACGGGCATTCTAAGAGTGTCTTATATTTTCAATATTTTCATATTAGACTCCAATTCAATCATCATCTCTACTGGAACCCATCATTTTTCACATGGATGGAGTTTACTAGCCTTATTATTCCTGTCTCCTTCATTTTCAGTGAAGCAATTTTGTTTTTCACCACATTCACTCTTCACTCTAAAGATTCCTTTCTTCAATTGTCACCATCTTGAATTCAATCTTATCCATTTTGATGTACAGTCTCTTGCAAAACACTGTGCTTCTCCCTATTTTGAGAGGCTTCTATATCCCCTTATTACTCTCTTTGTCAGCATCAAATTTCAAAGGGTTGTAGAGTTACAAAAAAATAAACTTTTGAAGAACTTTACATTTATTTCATCCTTGTGATATGAATTTACTCTACAATAACAAATAACTGATAAGAGAGTGGAGAACTCTTTATGGAGGTGTCTCCCTCAGCAACAGTGTGAATAGGATGATGTAAAAATAATCCACATAATCTGCTCACTTTTTCCATTATCCGAAAAAGTTTATGTAATTCAATCTCAAGAACTCTCTACAGAAAAGCAGATCTGTCCACTTGGGTGATCCTACATTCGTCACCTCAGAGGCCAGCTTCGGATGACACTCGGGGTATTGCCTGGTGCTCCCTCTGCACAACTGTCACACTCCACGTCTTGGTCTATAGCCTCCTATCTTGTAAGGAATTGGCACTCTACACAACTCACATTATGTTCCCACTTCCCACATCTCCTGCCTCACTACCATGGTCACTGTAGCTCACCATTCTCTCCCCAGAACCTATTTGCTTGATTTGGGCAACATCAATCAACCACAGCTCCCCAAAGCTAGCTGCTCCTGTCTCCAGATGCAGAGTTGGCTCCTACATTTTAGTGTGATTACCCAACCCTCACACTTCACTCTTGAGTGCTGCCCGATTGCAACACAACAGGAGTCACACAGAACTAGAGAAAGTGAGGTTTCTCTGGAGCCCACCTACCTGCACTACCAGGAAAGTATTTGAAAGCACTAGGGATCTCAAAGAGATAAGATGCACAGCTTTGACTTATAAAATATATAATTTGAGTAAATAAAATCACATTTCTAAACAAACAGGTGTATCAGAAAAACATCCATGTAATTTTGCATTTATACATCATATTTATTAGCAGATATGTACAGCTTTGTATAAGCAGACATGCATTTATATTACCTGTAAAGACTCAAGAGATAGACCTCTATGTGGCTTGGGATGGCTGGTGCCTCGATCCCTATGGGAACCTTTGGTGATTTCTTTTGAATGCTGGAAAGGCAGATGGTGTGTGCCCTCTGGATTGCTGAGAGCTCGAGGATGCTGCAAACATGTCTCCTTCGGAGCATGCAATTCTGTCTCATTTATATCAACTCCACGGCTCACTTGACATTTCTCACAGTCTAGATTTTCAGTAGCAAGTATGTTAGGTGGCGTGCTTCGCTCACTGTGACAGTTCTCCACTGTTTGTGCTCCTGTGGTGTCTGCATGCTCTTCATCTGACTGTCTCAAAGTTTCTCCTGCTACAATAGAGAGGTCTGTCCTCACTGGACCTTGAGGTGCACCAGGCACGATAGCGACAGCTCTATTTTCCACCAGATCAGCAAAGGTCTGAGTAACGTCTTTTTCTGGGACCTGGGTGGGGCCATAGATTTCCTATAGATGCAGTGAATAAAAAACACACATGAATATTGAATACTGCATTTCATGAGACTAACCAAATGGAAAGCTATTGGAGGGACCAGGATATGTTCTAAAGTGTATCAAGGTGGCCACCATTATGTAAACATTCCAGGGTAAAGGGTGTGAATATTGCAACGTGGACAACTGCGCACAGTTTAAAAAAGTGAATGTGCATAAATGGATTCTAATGCTGAGACTAGATGTAGCACAAAAACCTTGCAAAGTGTCTCATAAAATGCCCCAGATCTAAGATATTGTCCTTATATAGGAAAGGATTAATAGAGTGGGTTCTTGCCTACAACCACAGCTCTCAAGCACTGGTATGTAGGCCAATAGGTTTGGTGGAGCATAGGGGAAAGTGGGGGGATGTTTATACAGGAAATAGTTCTAATTTACTTTCAATAGGGTGGCATGGGAGACTGTAGGAAGCTGGCTCTGTATATACTATACCAAAGTAAGGTATAGTGTGCACAGAGTCCAGGGAGTCCCCAGCGGTAAAGCAGAGGCTAAATTAGGTAAGTACCAACAGCTCTCTTTGTGGTAGTGAAGGTGAGCAGTTAGGCTTATCTAGAGGGTGTGTTAAGCATTTATTGTATTCACTCAATCAAGGACTGATTACACACACTCAGAGACAGAATCGAGACCAATTAGGTAAGTATAAAAAAGGTATACTGATGTTTTATTTTAGAACCAAGCAGGACTTGGGACAGGTAAGTAAAATATACTTTCAAATGCAAGACTGTTCAAGGAAATTCAGTTGTGCTTGAAATTGCAATTGTTACAGGTTTCTATATGCTTTGAAAACTGTTTGAATTACACAGTGATTACTTTTCATTACTCTTGGATTACATTTGGATTATTTTGAGTATGGAGAGTGGTATGCCTAGATTCCAACCATAGGATCTCTCAATACAAGGTAAGTACCACTTTTTATACTTTGCAATTGAGTTCTCTTCTCTTCATACAACAGTTCAACACAGACATTTTTAGGCCCAAAATCTCTTAACATGGGTTCCTACGCAGAAAAAGTGTTAGCGGTTTCTCAGGTAAGTACACGACTTACGAGAGTGAGTTTGGGGGGTTAGGACCAAGGTTCCCCAAAGTTTAGACTGGCACTCAAGTTGCACCACCAGCGGCACTGGGGAGGTGGGGTGCAGAGTGCAGGGGCCCAACGTTAGCCAATGGGGCAAAGGAGGCCTTCGGTTAGGGACTGCTTACGAACAGTCGGGTGTGGGAGCTCCTGGGATTAAAGTTAGCACTGCAAGGGCCAACGACCAGCACAGGAGCTGCACCACTAGCGGCACTGGGACGGCTGGGTACAGGGTGCAAAGAGGACGTCGGGACCCTGTGCTTCTCAATGGAGACCTTCAGTTTTGCGAAGTTGCTGCAGGCTCGGGCAGGGAGACTTACTGAAGGCGACTACCGGCTGGAGAGGTAAGTTGGTATCTTGGGGGATGCCTGGACACCGTTGGCTGGGCCACCCAAGGCTGTGGGGCATCGGGTGCAGGGGTGTCTTCTGGTGTCGGGTTCTCTTACAAGCTCTGGTCGCGGTCGGGGGAACCCTTCAGGATGAGGCTGCAGGAATCGTCTTGAGGCTTGAGGGAGGTCAGGGATCCCCAGATCCCAGGTCAGGATCACTGGGGAGACCTCCTTGGGGTGTTGTGCCACTCGAACTCAAGCCATGGGCGTTGGGTGCAGAGTGGTACAGAATCGCAGATTCGTCAGAATCCAGATTCTGTGGTGAGTCTTTGTTTGAGCAAATCCGGTGCTCACGGGAGACAGAGTCTGTAAGATGGTTGCAGGGCAGGTCTTCAGGGCTGTGGGGGTTGCTCGCTGCTGGACTCGCTGGGGTTCTTGCTGTAGGCAGGTCATAGACCGGACAGACGGGTAGGGCTGGGTACAAAGCACTTGGTGTCCTCTTCTTCCTGGGTCAGCACGGCTCTTTGGTCCGTCTTCTTTCTTCCTCAAATCTGAGGAGGCAAGGTTCAGGGTTGCCCCTAAATTTAGAGGCGTTACAGGGGTGTGCAGGTCAGGACCAATGGGTCCCTTCCTTGGGGTGGGTACACCCCCTAATATACCACCCTTCAGTAGGAGGGGGCATGAGCCTCTCCCTAATTGGCTGAGTTCCCCCATCTTCAAGATGGAGCAGACTGAGATGTGTGCTTCACCTCGTCTCACCCACCTGAGGGGAGGGGTTGGCAAAGGTGGCCACACCTCTCTTCCTAGGTTGGTTTTCCCGCTGATTCTCCCGCCCAAAGTGGGGGCCAGAACCAGTGGGAGCCAGTTGTAGGGGCAGCAAAAGGCAGGGACAGCTTCCAAAGGCTGCAGGCCCTTTCGTGGACCCAGCCCATCCGGAGAGAGGAGGCATGACACCTCTGGACAGCTTCCAAAGGCTGCAGGCCCTTTCGTGGACCCAGCCCATCCGGAGAGAGGAGGCATGACACCTCTGCCCAGGATGGGCTTTGTTTATGGACCAGGAGAGTGGAGGCTCTCTACCCAGGGCTTCAGAAACCTGTCTGATTGGTGGCAAATGGCAGGCAGCCATTCAGGAACCACACAAGTGTTGGTCAATTTTCAGGGGGCATCTCTAAGATACCCTCTGAGTGCATTTGACATTAAATCCCACACTGGCATCAGTGTGGGTTTAATGTGCTGAGAAGTTTGCTACCAAACTACCCACTTTTTAGTAAAGCCATTATGGAGCTGTGGAGTTCGTAATGACCAACTCCCAGACCATATACTCTTTATGGCTTTACTACACTTACAATGTCTAAGAATGGACTTGGACACTGTAGGGGTACAGGGCTCATGCCAATGTACCGTCACCTTAAGGCTAGGGCACCCTGCTAGAGGGGTGACTTACCTAGGCCCCAGGCAGTGGATTTCAGGCATGGCACACAGGGATGTGTGCCACGTCGACTCTTCACTTTTCTCAGCACCAAAACACACAGCCTGCAGTGGCAGTGTGTGGGTGTTAAGGTGCAGGGCCTCTAAGGGTAGCATAATAGGTGCTGCAGCCCTTAGATGCCTTCCCTGGTCATAGTGCCCTTGGTATCCATGGTATATTTTACAAGGGGCTTACCTGTGGCCGGGGATGTGCCAGTTGTGGATGCAAAGGTACAGTCTTGGGAAAGAACACAGGCCCTGGGAACCTGATTGGCAAGGACCCAGGGCACATCAAGTCAGGTTGCATCAGATGTCAGGCAAAAAGTGAGGGGTAACCATGCAAAAAAGGGGCACTTTACTACAGAGACTACAAAGTTTAATCTTTGTAAGTAAAGTATGAGTGCCATCTTTACAATTCTGGACAAAATTAGTCACTGTAAGAAGTGTGCTTTTGCGGTGCTCAATCTTTTTGCACTAGTTTGACTTTAAAAGGAAAACTAAGAAAAGTTATGACCACACTACCCTTTTAGCACCTGCCATTGTCTAACAAAACTACGATCTGCCAACTTCCATCTTATTGGAGTTCAGGCCAATGTGATGCTTTGTGTTATGATGAGTTATTGTGGCGTGCTGCCTTATGTTGTTATTTACTCTATATTTTATTTGTCTAGTCAGAGTTGTCAAATTATATTATAAATGTTATTCACTGTCATGTTATGTTATTCCTTCCTATGCTATGTTATTCAACCCTGATCTAAGACAGTCTAATCTGCGTTATTATAGATTGCTGTTCTATTTTATGCTAGTTTCACTCGTGGAGTTAAATGTTAAGCTATTCTATGTCATAGCATGTTATGTTATTCAAAGTTCTATCTTTTATGTTATGTGATTCCATGTATGTCATTTTTTCTAATTTACAAAAAGCTTATTAAAGGTTAAAGCAAAGTACAGAAATCCCTATGCATCGCTAATTCATTAAGAAATATATGCAGAATCATCAATAATAGTAACAGAATAAAAGATACTGAACAACATAATTGGGAGATCTCTGCTCTTGCAGACAGTTGAAAGATCAATGAAGTTGGAAAAAGAGGGAGAGAAGGCAGAGATAAATATAATAATACTGAAGTTCAGTTTTAGGTTTAACACACATACCACTCACCCGGGATTTGGTCATAACATCAACGGTGCCTTTCATAGCCCATTGGTACTGTTTAATCAGTTCAGTCAATTTACATCGCTATTTGGAGAGCATCATCATGTTGGTAGTTCTGATGTACACTGACCAGGGGACAGCAGACTTTATACTGTTTGCAATTTCTCTCAAACTAACTTGTATGATAATTCTACACACGTTCAGCAGTGCTGGGCATTCAACGGAGGGGTGATGACATGGCCAAATATTGTGTGTTACTGTGCCCAGAAGGTGACATCTGTTCTAGCAATTCGCTGTGCCAGAAAGTGTCATACACTGCAATTTCAAAATTGCAGCATCAAACTAATGTACAATGTAAAATTGTAATTTTAAGAGCTTTAAAACTAAAAGAGATATCATTTATCCTATTCCGGTAGACTGTAAAAAACAAGTTACTTACCTGTACACTGTGGTTCTTCAGTATTGATATCTTTTATAGATTCACATGCTTGACTCTTCCCCGTCGTCATGGTGGGAGTCCCACGGTAACAGTAGAAATAGTAGTACTGAATACATTACATAGACCTCCATAGAGAGAAAATTCAATTGAACACTCTATCAGCCTCATTTTATAACATCCAAAGTCCAGCCAATCACAGCAGAGACCTCAGAGTAACCCTCTCCACAGGGCTACCACACCTCAGATTTTGAGCACAAGTGTGCAAATGTATATATATAGTACTCTGAGGTAGAATGGTGAGCCTAAACGGGGAGAAGGGCGGCTCGCATGTGAATCTATAAAAGATATCAATACTGGAGAACCACAGTGCACAGGTAAGTAACTTGTTTTTTCTCCAGCATTGTATCTTTTATAGATTCACATGCTTGAATTCGATTAAAGAGCAGTATATTCATAAAAAGATGTAACAATGAAGGCGGGAAGGCGAACAATCCCACCATGACAGTACCAGAGAAAAATATATATAACCAGAATTTTCTTAATGTAAATAGAAATAACAATCAAATAGATATACAAGAATAAACAAAATAAGTAAATAAAGAAATCAGGATGGCTACAAGCCTACTACCTTAGGCGAAGAGATGATGAAGAGCTGCTTGTCCCTCGGCTATATCTGCCTTCCTCCAACCATCCAGGCAGTAATGCTTTGTGAACGTGTGCGTCCTTGCCCACGTTGCTGCCCTGCATATGTCAGGGAGAGAAGCCCCCGCAAAGAGGGCTGAAGAAGTTGCGACTTTTCTCGTCGAATGGGCCGGCACCCATGCAGGCAATGGATGTCCAGCCCTTTCATGGCAGAAGACAATAGTTGAAGTGACCCAGAGAGCAATACTGGCCCTAGTTAGGGTGAGTCCCATCCTGGGTGCAGAGTAAGAAACCAGCAGTTGAGAAGACTTACGAAAGGATCTTGTTCTCTGTAGATAAAATTTCAAACAGTGTTTGATGTCCAGAGAATGGAGAGATTTTTCCGCCACCGAGGACGGATTTGGAAAAAATGTAGGCAGAATTATAGGCTCGTTGAGGTGATAGGACGATGGTACTTTTGGTATGAAAGAAGGATTCGTACGTAAAATAACCCTGTCTGTCAGAAACTGAAGAAATGGTTCCTTTATAGTGAAGGCCTGTATTTCGCTGATACGTCTGGCTGACGTAATGGCGAAGAGAAAGGCCACCTTCCAAGAGAGAAATTTTCAGTCACATTTGTGAATAGGCTCAAATGAGGAACGCATTAGTTGTGACAGGACTGTATTTAATTGCCACAGCACAGGAGGAGAGTTCACCGGTGGGTAGGCCCTGAAGAGGCCTTTCAGAAATTCCTTAATAAGTCTATGAGACCACAACGAAGATTGATCCAGACGTCGTCTGTATCTAGAAATCGCAGCAAGGGGGATCCTAATGGAAGAATGCAAGAGTCCCGCCTTGGATAGGTGCAAGAGATAGGGCAATACTTGTTCCGGAGAGGATGAAAGTGGATGCAATGAATGAGCGATGCACCACACACAGAACCTTTTCCATTTTGCAGAGTAACATTTGAGCGTGGAAGGGGCTCGAGAATTTTGTAAAATTGCTTTGCAATAATTAGGTATGTTAAAATTCCCAAATTCAATGAAGTGAGGAGCCAAGCCAACAAGTGAAGAGAGAGAATTTGAGGATGTATCACTTGCCCCTTGTCCATGTAAAGAAGATCCTCTCTAGGAGGAAAGGGAATCGGAGTGCACTCTGATAGGCGAAGTAGCTCTGTGAACCAAAATTGCCTTGCCCACCCGGGAGCGATGAGAGTGATGCGGCACGGCTCCCGTTTCATTTTTTGGAGAACTCGAGGAATGAGAGGAAATGGGGGGAAGGCGTAGACAAATTTTCGTATCCAGGAGAGCAGAAAAGCGTCTCCCTACGATCCTGGCTGAGGAGTTCTGCTTGTGTAAAAGGTGCACTTTTTGTTGAGGTATGTAGCGAACAGATCTAATGTTGGGGAGCCCCAAGACCGAAAGACCATCTGCAACACCTGGTCGTTGAGCTCCCATTCGTGGCACTGTTTGGACACCCTGCAGAGAGAGTCGGCCCACTGATTGTGGCCCCCTGGCACATGCTCCACTCGTAGTGAGATTTGATTGAGGAGAAGCCATTCCCAAATCTTCTGCGCTTGAAGAGAGAGAGCCTGAGATCTTGTGCCACCCTGTTTCTGGAGAAAGAACATGGTGGTGGTGTTGTCCGTCCAGACTAGAACTGGAGAACCCCGAATCTGAGGCAAGAGGCCCAAGAACAACGCTCTTAACTCTAGAATGTTTATGTGACATTTCGATTCCTGTTTGGACCATTTTCCGTGCACCTGTAGCTCCTGAAGGTGAGCTCCCCAACACTCCATGGACGCATCCGACGTCATCACAAACTGAGGAGTTGAGTGAATGAAAGACAGACCCTGAGTAAGGTTTTCCTTGGTCCTCCACCAAGACATCGCAGCTTTCATACTTGATGAGATTTGGATCATGTCGTTGAATGACCCTGTAGCGGGTCGGAATGAGGGAGCAGGAGACCAGGTCGGATTAAGGATGGTTTTATTTTATGCAATACACGTCTCCTTCGGGTAGCCAGTCTTTTGCTAAGAGTTGGGGATAATGGCGTCTTATCCCAGCACTCCGGGTCTTCTGGTGTTCTCCACCCCTTTCTCATCCACCTCCGTCGGGTCTTGCAGGGACGGTGGTTCTGAAGAAGAGACTGCCAAATGAAAGGAAACAAAAGAAAGGAATATGGAAACGGTGTAAGTGTGGGGAACTGGTACTCAAGTAAGGGAGGGGGAGTGAAGGATCAACCAGTCGGTGCCGCACGTCTAGATAGGAAAGTGAAGTTCCCAGGAAGGGGTAACCAGTCGGGAACAGGTAGGGAGTTTGCTGCCCTATACGTCGGGTCTCTCCCTCCTTCCAACCAAACCTGCGAACCGCTCTCGTACCTGAGAGAGCCACGCTCCTCCTGGAGCGTGGCTGGGCAAAACGCGATGTCGTTGGCCTCCTGGCTTTCTTGGTTCTTTCGGCAGCTCTGCGACAATTTCTCCACTCGACAGTGTCCACTCTTCTCCACGCACGGCTTCCTCCAACTCCTCGTCCTCTCCCGCTCCGGTGATGCCGCACCCACTCTTCAGGATTCCCGGCATTCTTGTTGGCCCAACCTCTGTGACGTCATTGTTGGGGGCGGAACCCTCGGGATCGATCTCCCAGTTAAAGGAGCCGTACCTGTTTTCACCCCCTTCCTCATGCGTGTGATTAAAGGGACAGTTCCACTCATCCTGCTGTGGGGAAACAAGAGGAAGATCGGCAGGTGTCACATTCCACCAGTCCCTTGTCCGCTCCTTGCCCTCCTGGGTCGTACCAACCCAGTGACACACCTTCCCCCCCAAGATTCTCCCGATCGGGGAGGGGGAACACCCTGGAGAGGAAGTCGGCACTGCCATTGTCCAAACCTTTGCGATATTTGACCTCAAAAGAGAAGGGCTGCAGAGACAAAAACCAGCGTAGAACCCTGGGATTATGAGCGATGCTCCGACTCATCCACTGGAGGGGTGCGTGGTCAGTGTACAAGGTGAAGGGGTGGCCCTCTAGATAATATCTTAGCTTGTCGATTGCCCACTTTACCGCCAGGCACTCCTTCTCAATGGTAGGGTATTTTATTTCTCGGGGAAATAACTTTCTGCTGATGTACAGGATGGGATGATCTACCCCCTCTGGCGAGAGTTGTGACAGTACGACACCTATCCCATAGTCAGAGGCATCGGTGTGGAGAATAAATGGTCTTGAAAAGTCAGGGGAGGACAATATGGGACCGGTGGTTATAGCCTTTTTCAAAGAGTTGAAAGCTCTTGTCATCCGCTGGGTGGGCTGTAATAGATCTTGGGCTTTTACATTTTTTTGGAGGGTATCAGTCAACGGGGCGGCTACCTCTGAGAATTGTGGTATGAAGCGCCTGTAATAACCTATCAACCCCAGGAACGCTCTCATCTCCCTTTTAGTGCTGGGAAAAGGGGTCTCAGCTATGGCCCTAACTTTTTCACTCTGGGGCGCAATCATCCCGTGCCCCAACACGTACCCCAAATAATTAACTTTTTGATAGCCTACTCGGGATTTTTTTGAGTTATATGTAAGCCCGCTTCTTGTAAGGCGTGAAGTATGGTTTGGAGGTGTTTCAAATGAGTCTCCCAGTCGGGGCTGAAGACCACTATATCATCGATATAAGGGGAGGAAAAAGATCGGTATTCCCGGAGCACCATATTCATGAGGCGTTGGAACGTTGCGGGAGCCCCATGAAGCCCAAAGGGGAGCACCATAAATTCATACAGTCCCTCCGGGGTAGAGAAGGCTGTTTTCTTCCTGTCTTCTTCACTCAATGGCACTTCCCAGTAACCTTTTGTAAGGTCCAAGGTTGTGATATAACTGGCTTCACCCAACTTCTCTATTAATTCGTCTATACGCGGAATGGGGTAGGCGTAGAAGGAAGAAATCGCATTAAGAGCAAAATCTTGTGGTGCCATCGGGTTTGGGGACCATAAATATTGGCGATGACCATTCACTCCTGGATGGTCGTATGACCCCCATCCGCAGCATGTCCTGGACTTCTTTTTGGACGGCGTTCCTCTTGGCTGCTGGGATTCTGTATGGACGTTGCTTTATGATTTTGCCAGGGGGCGTCTCAATGCAGTGCTCCACTAGTAACGTCCTCCCGGGGTTGTCCGAAAAAAGGGGGGAGAAGGGGGTGAGTGTCGTTCTGAGAGAGGTCTTTTCTTCTTTCGTCAAGTCATCGTTGATTCTTAGTTGGTCCAGCGTACTGGAGGCAGAGGAATGAGTTGGTACGGCGAGGTGTGCTGTTTTGGGTGGTGGACCCAGCCACTTTTTCAAAAGGTTAATGTGATATGTCTGGCTCCGACTGGGTTTTATCTGCACTCTGTAGCTAGTCCTTCCTATAGTCCCGATGACTTTGTAAGGGCCTATCCATTCCGACTGGAATTTCTTGGTGGAGGAGGGAAGTAAAACCAACACCCAATCGTTAATCTCCAGTTTCCTCCACTTCTTCCCTTTGTCATAAAACACTTTTTGCTTCTTTTGTTTCTTTTCGAGATGGGAATATGCCAGATCCCTTAATTTTCCGATCTTGGATTTGAGCGCTTGGGTGTATTGCAGCATTCCCCGGGTTTCTTCTGCTTCCTCCTTTTCCCACGCCTCTTTAGTCATCTCAAGAAGTGTCCTTGGTTGTCGCCCATACAGCATTTCAAAGGATGAGCAGCCTAGGCTGCTCTGCACCTGACCTCTAATAACGTACAGTGCGAGGGGTAGAAGCTGGTCCCATTCCTTTCCATTCACCGATAGCATCTTCTTCAGCGTGGTTTTCAGGGTCCCGTTGTATCTCTCGACGAGACCATCGGTTTGGGGGTGGTACACCGAGGTTTTGATGTGACGCAGATGAAGTGTTCGGCATACTTCCCTTATAAGCTTAGAGACAAACGATGTACCCTGATCGGTTAGAATCTCCTTGGGGAAACCTACTCTAGAGAACAGTTCTAGAAGCTTCTCAGCGATGTTCCGAGTAGTGGGTTCTTTTAGGGGGAATGCTTCCGGGTATCGGGTAGCGTAATCCACTATCACTAAGGCATATAGGTTTCCTTTTTGGATTTTTGGCAAGGGTCCGATCAAGTCCATCCCTACTCTTTCAAAGGGGATAACGACTACTGGTAGGGGTTGCAAAGGAACTGCCGGGGGTCTATGAGTGTTCTTCTTTTGGCATACTTCACAAGTCTGGCAGTGGGCTTTTACATCCCTATACACCCCGGGCCAATAGAAATGTCTTAGCACATTTTGTGTTGTTTTCTCGGCCCCTGTGTGTCCAGCGGTAAGATGGGAATGGGAAGAAAAAAAAGAATTTGGTCTCTAAAGGAAAGGGGGACCAGCAACTGTTGGGGGCCACTGTAAGAACCCTGTCGATATAGTAGTCCCTCTTTAATAAGGAAATGGGGAAAAGAAGGGGGAGGGCTGTCCTGAGTCCTGTGTGCCTGTTCCCATGCGTTGAGAGTTGCATCGTTTGCCTGTGCAAATCTGAAACTTCTATCCAATAGCCAGGGTTCTGGGGTTATAAGGGCTGGAATTGGGTTGTCTATGTTTCTTCCTGACCCCACCCTTCTTCCCTGTGCATGTACGGTCTGTAGGAATAGCTCCAAGAATTCGGGGTTGTCCGTCCCGATTATTAGTTCCTCGGGCAGACTTTCCAACACTCCCACCCTGATATGATAAGACCTACCGTCAGAGGGAGTAAGTGACACGGAGCCTACGGGGTAAGGCTTAACGTCCCCATGAACACACCTGATATGTACTGTGGTGTCAGGTAAGATCTGTGTGGGTTGTATAAGAACCCCCTGTATAACCGACTGTCTACATCCTGAGTCTAGTAGGGCCTTTACCACCCTCCCGTTAACCTTAACACTCACGTGAAAAGCACTCCCCATCTCAGCGGTGTAGAGGATGGATTTAGGTATGTATCCCACCTCCATGGGTTCTTCCATTGGTTTCCGTCTGGGACACAAGCGGGCTATATGGCCCCAGTCCCCTCTCTCGAAACATTGGGGTCCTTTGAAGGTTGGTATCTCTGATTTTACTGGTCTTGGCTTGACTGACTCCGGGATGGCTCGGGTTCTCTTCTCGTATTTTACTGGCGTTTGCCGGTTCGGTTTTTCAGTTTCCCACACAGAAGGCCTGGGCTGGGCTCGGGAGAAAGTGGTTGCCATGTCAACGGCTTGCTCCGTGGTCAAGTGAGTATGCTGGAGGAGCCATCTTTGTGTGTTGAAAGGGAGAGCATCCAAATTTTGCTCAAGATACATTTTATCCATGATTTCCTCTTTCGTACTGATTGTGGGGGTTAGCCACTTATTGGCCGCCATCTTCAGGCGAAAAAACAGTATCTTGGGGTTTTCCCCTGGAGCGCCCTTTTCCTTTCGAAAACGCACCCTATACGCTTCTGCGTCGAGGCCCAAATGGTCTAATATGATTTTCTTAATGTCAGCATACGGCGTATCTCCTGTGGCGTTTGCCACCTGGTATGCGGCTTGGGCTTCGCCTGTCAGGAGCGGAGCTAAGAAAAAAGGCCACTTTTCTATGGGCCAACCACAGGCCCTGGCTGCCCTTTCGAAGTTGAGCAAAAATGCATCAGGGTCCTCTCCTGACACGTACTTTTGCAATGAGATCCCTGCAGGTCCGTGGGGTGTAGTTCGGAATTCACGTAGGGCAGGGGTAGGCTGTTCTGTAACCATTTTCTGTAGCCCCTCCATCTGAGCGGCTATAGTGTCTTTAAAGACGTCCCGAACGGCCTGGGCCGACGTCATTTGCCGCTCCAAGGCCCATTCCAGTTTCTCCTGTCCCTTTATTAGATGTTGGATTATCGCGTCCATCGTGGGTGTACAGACGGATGGGGTTATGCCCGCATTCTCCACCAGTTGTAGCGGGTCTTGCAGGGACGGTGGTTCCGAAGAAGAGACGGCCAAATGAAAGGAAACAAAAGAAAGGAATATGGAAACAGTGTAAGTGTGGGGAACTGGTACTCAAGTAAGGGAGGGGGAGTGAAGGATCAACCAGTCGGTGCTGCACGTCTAGATAGGAAAGTGAAGTGCCCAGGAAGGGGTAACCAGTCGGAAACCGGTAGGGAGTTTGCTGCCCTATACGTTGGGTCTCTCCCTCCTTCCAACCCAACAACCGCTCTCGTACCTGAGAGAGCCACGCTCCTCCTGGAGCGTGGCTGGGCGAAACGCGATGTCGTTGGCCTCCTGGCTTTCTTGGTTCTTTCGGCAGCTCTGCAACAATTTCTCCACTCGACAGTGTCCACTCTTCTCCACGCACGGCTTCCTCCAACTCCTCGTCCTCTCCCGCTCCGGTGATGCCGCACCCACTCTTCCGGATTCCCGGCATTCTTGTTGGCCCAACCTCTGTGACATCATCGTTGGGGGCGGAATCCTCGGGATCCATCTCCCAGTTAAAGGAGCCGTACCTGTTTTCACCCCCTTCCTCATGCGTGTGATTAAAGGGACAGTTCCACTCGTCCTGCTGTAGGGAAACAAGAGGAAGATCGGCAGGTGTCACGTTCCACCAGTCCCTTGTCCGCTCCTTGCCCTCCCGGGTCGTACCAACCCTGTGACAGACCCCTTGGATTGAACCCATTGAGTGTCAGTTGCTCCGCAGTGGGCGCATACGAAGACGGCAATTTGGAATTAGTTGGATGCATGAGGACATCATCCCCAGCATAGATTTGTACTTTCTGACAGAAACGGACCTTTTTGATGATAGGAGGCGTGTCATCTCCTGGAGACGCGAGACCCTTTCGGGAGTAGGAAAGGCCTTGTCGAGATATGTATCGATGCGAGCTCCTAGGAAAGTTACAGAGTTGGAAGGAATGAGAGAAGACTTTTCTCAATTGAGGTGAAGACCCAGAGACTGGAAAAGATTCCGACACGTTTCAGTAGAATTCCTGGCTGCCTGAAACGTAGGAGTTTTTATTAACCAATCGTCCCGGTAGGGGAATACCTGGTGACCTGAACGTCTCAGAAAGGCAGCTATCGGAGCCATGCATTTGGTGAAGACCTTGGGGGCCAACTTCAAACCGAAGGGAAGCACTCTGAACTGATAATGGCACCACGCCACTTCGAACCTGAGATATCTTCGATGCTTGAGATGAATGGGGATGTGAAAATAAGCATTGAGAAGATCGAGAGATGACAGATAATCCCCTTTTTCCATAAGGAGAAGGATTTCCTGCAGAGACAACATCTTGAACGATTGGTTTTTGATGAATTTGTTCAGTAACCGGAGGTCCAAGACCTGCCTCCATTTCCCTGTCTTCTTTTTGATTAAGAAGAAATGGGAATAAAACCCCAGATTGTGCTGATGTAAGGGTACCTTTTCTATGGCGCGTTTGAAAAGAAGAGTTTTTATTTCTCTCTTGTGATCTGGTAGATGATGAAGTGGTACCTTCGGAGGAGGGGTAGTTGGAGGATACTGTACAAACTCTAGGGTGTGACCGTGACGGAAGACATCCAAAACCCATTTGTCCGACGAGACGGACATCCATTTTTGTAAGAAGTTTGAGCAGGTTGGTTCGAATTGTTGTGGGACTGTAGTGGCAGGGGCCTGGAGAAACTCATTGCCTTTTGTTTGAATCCTGCGATCTCCTGGCAGATTGCTGCCTTTTACGACCAGCGGGCTGTGAATAGGACGATGCAGTGCTGGACCTGAAAGGTTGATTGTACACCTGATAGGTGCTTTGAGGGTAATGTTGAAACCGCTGTTGGAACTGCGGTCTAGGTGTATACTGCCCTCGAACTCTGCCCCGAAAGGACTGGAAACGACACTGTTGTAGCATTGCCAAGGATTTAGCAGTGTCTGCGTCCTTCTTTATAGATTAAAGGGCTTCATCTATATGACTGCCAAATAAACATTTGACATCAAAAGGCATATCTAGCACCTTAGCCTGAACCTCAGGACGGAAGCTAGTCGCCTTCAGCCACCCCTGACGCCTCAGCACCGCTGCTCCTGCCATTTGACGAAAGAAAGTAGAAGAGATATCCGCAGCAATCTCTATAATTTCAGTGGAAGCCCGTTCTCCTTCTGATAAGATATCCTTTGCTTCCTTTTTCTTATCTTCAGGAAGATGTTCTAGAAGTGAAGAGATGTCCGACCATATCTGTCGGTCATACCTTCCCAGAATGGCCATAGCGTTGGAGGTTCTTATAGAGGTAGCCGCCAGAGCGGAAAATCTTTTTCCGATGTTGTCCAGCTGGCGACCTTCTTTATCCGGAGGTGCAGAACACTGAGATGCCGGGTTTTTAGCTCTTCTTTGTGCGGCCTGCATGATTACAGATTCCGGTCTAGGATGACCGAGGAGGCATTTGTGTGAATTATCAGGGGCTTTATACTTCTTGTCCATTTTCGGAATTACCACTCGGATATAAGCTGGTGTCCGCATCAGTTTAAGACCTTCTTGCCATAAGTAATCCACTATGGGGATTGACCTAATGGATCGCTGAGTGCCTGGCTTAAAGTCAAACACTCAGTTTATTTAACTGGCATAGGTAGATCAAAGCGCTTCAAGGCATGTTCTAGTAGGTCATGAAAGCTCCCGATGTCAGCAGGGGGAGAGTCTGTTGGAGGAGGGATAGGAGATGACGGCGTGGGAACTATGTAATCATCCCATTCGTCCTGGGTGTCAACATCAGTGTGTATCTCTCCTTCCTCTACTTGTTGTTGGTCCACATTTTGGGTATCGTCAGAAATAACAATTGGAGGAGGCAAAACCTTTTCCCTTATGGGCTTAGGTGTTACTTGTCCTGCGTGCTCTACAGAGCCACGTTGAGGAGGATGTTGCAGAGCATTCGCCTCGGGAAAGCGTCTGTAATAATCACTTCACTTAGCATATGACGCAAGTCTGTTATCAACGATACTGGGACGTTAATAGATGGTTCCCTAAAATGGCGAGAATCTTCTTCATAGGGATAACGTTCTTGAAAAGATTCTGGCTGTTGTACAGTAGCCGTATCAGTGAATGAATACTCTCCTGCAAGGTAAGAGGAAGGGTTAATGTCCTCTAATGTCCTCATCATCATCATCAGAGTCCTGACACTTAACTTTTAGTTGAGAAGGACTATCCGCAGGGCCAAACATGCTATCATCTTCAGACTCCTGAAAGTCAAGCAGACATGCTGGAGGCAAAGGAGATATTTTTGAAAAATCCTGTATTTTTGAAGGTCCCAACTGGATTTTTTCTCCCGGAAACAAGGCCAGCGTCATCGACGAAGTGGTAGTAGACGGAGAAATTCTCGTCGGCGGAGGAAGACTCGTCGACGAAGGTCTTGTCGACGGAGATGGTCTCGTCGACGATGACGCCGTCGTCAAAGTCAACTGTGGGCCTGTCGACGCAGCAGCCGTCGACTTTGTGACCGTCGACGTTGTCGTCGCCGCTTAAGAAGCCGTCGACGGCGTAGAAATCACTTCAGGTCTACCAACAGCGATAGCTCTCGTCGACGAAGTCATCGATGGACGAGAAGAAAGATCTCTCACAGGAGGCAGAGAAGCAGAGACTGGAGCAAAAGATGATTTTGAAGCCCCTTCTACCTGTTTTCTGTGGCGTTTCTCCTCAGATTTTTCCTGCTCCTGCGATTTAGATCTCTTGGAGTCCCCTTGGTGAGAAAAGGAGCTGCCTTCTTTTATTTTTCTGGATGAAGGGGTTTTTCCTCAGTCTCAGAGCCAGATTCAGAAACAGCTTTTCTCTTCTGGAGCCAGAGGAGCAGTCTTCCTTACCTATCCTTGAGGGTCTTGGCCGCGAAGGTTCGGCAGTATTTGCATTCCCTGGGTTTATGGTCAGGGTAGAGGCAATAGAGACATTGCTTGTGGGGATTTTCTGAGAAAAGTCTAGATTTCCCACAAGTTTTAAAGGTCCTAAACAACCCTTTTTCATCTGGCATTATGAAAGTCACAGAAAGGAATACCTTGAGCTGGAAGCTGGAGGTCAAAAGTTGAAGAAACCAACTGTCACTGAGCAGAGTTCAGAGAGACTCCCAATCACACGACGTGCGGTAAGAAATCTGAGGTGTGGTGGTTCTGTGGAGAGGGTAACTCTGAAGTCTCTGCTGTGATTGGCTGAACTTTGGATGTTATAAAATGAGGTTGATAGAGTGCTCAATTAAATTTTCTCTCTATGGAGGTCTATGTAATGTATTCAGTACTACTATTCCTACTGTTACCGTGGAACTCCCACCATGACGACGGGGAAGATTCAAGCATGTGAATTTATAAAAGATACAATGCTGGAGAATTTGTGGTATTCTATTGTTATACCGAGAGCTTCAGACCATTCCACAGTGAGATATTGTGAGCATGGAACATTAACATAAACCAGCTCTTGACAAACAATTTCATCTGGGGGAGGGTCATCATGGATCCTTATCATGTATTCTTAAGTAATAAGGGGGCGTTAAGATATATACTTGGACATTTTTCAATTGCAAATAGCCCAAAACACTGCAGTTCGTCTAATCTTCAATCTGCTCTGCCACTTTTCTACCTCTCAGTTACTGACTAATCTTCACTCGCTACCTATTGCCAAACATGCACTCTGCCTTTGTCCCCGTGCCGAGCTACCTTCAAAAGAGAATTCGACCGTATCACCCCACTCATCCTTTCAGCTCTGTCTCTTCTCATCTTTTGGTGGCTACCAGGGTCCATCGTTCCAGTTGCGGTGGATGTGCTTTTTCCTATCTTGGCCCTAAGAGCTGGAAATCGCACCCTCTTCCTCTTCATATCCAAAATAACTTTCTAGTTCTCCACAAATCTCTGAAAACGAATCTCTTTCCATTGTAATTTAGGTTTGTCCTTTACGTCAATCTTTTTCCTGTCATAGATTAGCACTAGGTACCTCATGGGGGTAACTGCACGCTCTACAAAGTTTGTTGGATTTTTACTGGTATTTAGGACATAAAGGTCTTTTAAAACGAATGCACCAAGAGAAGACCATGCATGCAAGCAGTGGGTGGGTATTGGCCTAGGTGAAACATAATTATTGGTCAACGATGCAATGGGGATGAGTTTAGTGAGATTTATACCAGTCAGATGCTGCAGTCTACACCAGCAACCTAGTGTGAGCTCAACGATGTGGTATTCCTTTCATGTACTGTGAAGGAGCATGGAGCAGAGAAATAGTTGCCAGGTGCCAGGAGACCAATATTCAAGACTTAATCTCTTCCCATGCCATTTAAGTGGTAACACAGGCCACCACTCAATCTGTGATAAACCAATAGGGCAATCCATGGTACACAAAGAGATTTCATTTGTCAAGTTGATAGGCTCATGGCATGACCATCATGGACCTGAATTGCTGTGGGTTGGCTCTAGTGAGATTTGGGCCTAGTTAGACCCTACCAACAACTTCTGCCATTCTTCCTTCTTTGACAGTTCTGGAATTGTTATCTATATTCTAATGTAAGATTTAATGCCGATACACACAAAGCCTTCGTGGCACTGCCCACAAGTCTCCGCATCTCCACAGGGGATACAGAGCAGCTGAGAGGTACAACAAATGACAACGAGTTCCATCTTCTTCGGTGGTTGGGATAGCCCACCTTGTAATGCCATTTGAAGCTAGAGTTCCATTACCTTAAAAAGAAACTCGGCCTTCAGTCTCATTCCTCCATATGGTCATGGAACTCCTTGGTAACTTGCAATTTTCTTATAATGTGTGGCAGGGGTTACTTTATCCCATCTATATTATTATATTGTGTTGTATTTTAGGTCATTATATTTTAGGTTATACTATGATCTGTACATCTTCTCTATTTTAGTCTACATTATTCAAACCTATGTTACTCTAGTTCATCTAAGACCAGGTATGTTGTTCACATACTGTGAGTATATATATATATATATTACCTACTGGTGGTCGCCAGTAGGTAGTTATAGCTAGGACCTCGTTTCTATAGGAAAAGCGTTTTTTCTTTTGCCGATATCTTTGGCGCCGTTTGATGAATCTTCGCGAAATTTTCAAAACCAATACGTCACTCACTTCAGCTGCTGTGTTGAAAGTTTCGGGGTGATTCGTCAAGCGGGGAGTGAGGAAAAGGGGGGTCCCAAAACGCTTTTTCTCCATGTTGATTTCCATAGGCAACTTTAGACACGGCTACAGCCTGAACTGCTTAACGGAATCTTGTGACTCGGTTCAACCGAGTCACAAGAAAAAACAAGAAAAGGGGGCAGGGTAGAAACACCCTGACCCCCTAGGCCTGTTCAGGGGGTCCCACAAAAAGTATTTTTTTTTTAAATTGCGGCGGGATTCGCAGTGGATCCGCGAATCCGGCAGGATTATTTTTTTTAAAAACAAAGCCTGGGCACCCACGCTTCGTTTAATTTGGCCCCCGGGTGGGCCGGGGGCAATTGAATTAATAATGCGGGGGCCGCTCAGGCCCCTGCAGCCCTGGGGACTGCAACCTCCCTGGAGCTAAATACATATTAGAATGCGTGGGGGGGGCTCCAGCCCCACCCCCATGCAGTTCCGGGGACCGCCACCTCCCCAGGACACAAATTAAGTAAAGACGGGGGTCAGTTGCGGGACCACCACCTACCCTTCATGGTCCTGGGGACCGCCACCCCCCAGGGCCGGCTCCAGCAATGTCCCAGGGGGCCCACCCCGGGACATTGCAGATTGCCAAGGGTTGGCAGTAGCCTCGCTCTCGCCAAGCCATAGCAAACTCTGCTTCGCTTCATGGAAGCGAGTGCATGAAAAATGCTCTTGCTTCCATGAAGCGGAGCAGAATTGCTTTTGGGCAGAGGGAGACAGCTGGGACCGCGGGGGGCTTGATGCTCCCCCTGCGGTCCTCAACTACGTGGACATGCCCTGGGGGATGAGGTCCCCAGGGCCAAAATTGGCCTCAGGAGGGGGGGGGTTGCTCGGTCCCCCTCATTTAAATGTATTTTTTTTTTTAAATAGATATGACCTGGCACCGGGGAATGGGGTGCCCGGGGCCGAAAATGGTCCGGGAGGGGGCCACTCAGCCCCCCTCCCTTGAATTTTGTTTTTAAATGGCCGGGGGATGGGGTCCCCCGGGCCGAAATCGGCCTGGGGAGGGGAGCCGCATGGCCCCCCTCTCCTTTACAAAAAAAATTAAAGATATGCCTAGCCCCGGGGGATGGGGTCCCCGGGGCCCAAAAGGATCAAGGGGGGGCCACACAGCCCCCCTGCCTAAAAGTAAAAATCAGTGATGTCATTTGAGATGTCATTAGTGATGTCACTGACCATGTCATGAGTGATGTAATATGTGAGGTCATAAGCAGTGCATTGCGGGGCCCAAGTTATAGTTAACTCACCTAACTATAACGGCTGAATTTCTCTGGTTTTATACGAGTGAAATGTCAGCCTAACTATAACGTCCTTGTAACCTTTGGTTTTTTCAGTGAAAATATATATATATATTTTTTTTTTTCACTGAAAAACCCAAAGGTTACAGGGACGTTATAGTTAGGTATTAGCATTTAAAAAACCTTAGAAATTCACTGAAAAAACTCGCAGCCTGTCCGTGAGGGGTGTCCTTTTGATGCCATTTTGGTATCAACAATTTTATTACCTGCAGTAGGTAGTGTTGTTGCACCCGGTTCACCACTGTTTCTAGTCTTCACACTGTTCTTTCTTTATTATCACTTACCTTTCTACTTCACTTCGGTTCTTCACTGTTGTGGGGATATAGGTATCTAATCCTGTAATTGTGTCTGGGTCCATACACAGATCCCTTGAAACCCACATCATGGCCAATTTACAAACCTTTGGCTTTTCAGATGAAGAATTTGACTCTCTGGTAGGCAGGTCTACTAGTTTTGGACAACAGACAGGCTCTATTGATGAAGATAGAGATGATATACATAAATTAGCGGCCCCAAGGAAAAAAATAAAATGTATGGAAATGCATGGCCAATTTATGTGAGAGCATTTACGTGCAGGGGTGATCCCTCAAGGTCTACGAGTTAAAAACATCCCAGGCCTCTTTGCCCACATTAGACAATCCTTAGAACGCTGGTCAATGATTGCGAACCGTTGTTCAAGAGATCTTATGATGTTAATAGTTGAAACAGCCAAAGAATTAGTGCAACAACTTATGTTAGAAATGACAGAACTTGAAAATAAAATCAGAAGTACAACTGCTTTGGAAGAAGCAAAGAAAAAGCTGGAAGAGGTAGATAGAGATATGGTGTCATATACCGAATATTTGACAAAGAGGAAGACAGACAAACTAAAAAAAGACATCCGATACGCTACAAAAGAGAATACATACCCATATTTAGCCGAAAACTATTATAGCCAGAGAGACTCCGAAACTAATGATCAATACTCGACCAGACAATATAATCGTAAAATCACCACATTATCAGACACCTCTGATTCTGAGAATGAAGGAAGTTTGAACCAGTTTGACGAGAGAGGTAATAGACAAACAATGAGAGGACAGTACAATGGCCAGCCTTTTTTATCCAGGCGCAACAATCGCAGGGGCAATTGGAGGTCGCAGTACCAACCCAAATATCGAGGAAATCAACAAACAGATCAGAACCAATATCTAGTGACAAGACATGCCCAATACCGGAGGTAATGAGCCAAATTCCAATATTTAATCTAAGTAAATCAGCCATGCCTACCACTACATACTCTTTACTTTCAAAAGGCCTCTCATTTGTACCTCACTGTGGTATCAATAAATTTGAGTTGTTCTCAGACCTCATGGCATTTTTCAGGAAAATTCGCCTCAGAGAATATTTCTCTGCTCAGCAAACTACTTTTAATACCACCAACAGATCGGGTCTTGGACCAGTATCCAATTTCACTCCGACTTTAGATCAGTAAGGACCTGAAGTCACCGTCTTAAAACAAGTAGTTTACAAAAAAACTTCTATCAGCTATCAAATATGTACCAAATGCACCTTATAATCTTGAACATGACGAGTTTGCTGCCCTTTCTGATCTTAAACGGACTAAGGATATCACTTTCAAGAACTGCGATAAAGGTGGAGGTATTGTAGTATTAGACACTAATGATTATATATCTAAAATGACAGAACTCCTTCAAGACACCACCTATTACATGCCACTTACCATCGATCCAACAACCAAAGTCAAAACCAAAATAGAACGCCTGACAGAGCGCTCCGTAATGCATATATTTCAGAAAAAGAATACACATATTTGAATACCAAACACCTGAAGATGGCCAGCATATATTGGGTCCCTAAAATTAATAAAAATCAAGAAGATCCCCCCCCCTATCGACCCATAGTCACCACGATAGGTTCAATTACGGAGCCACTTTTTAAGTATATTGATACCATTTTAAGACCTTATGTATCTCAAATCCCTTCCCACATCCAAGACACCAGACATATCATCAATATTATTGAAGGACACAAATTCAATCCAGCCACTGACCTGATGTCACCTTAGATATAGAATCTCTTTACAGCAATATACCTCAGTAAGGAGCTTTAGATGTTGTACTCAGGCTCATTAACAGCTGGAACATTGAATGTGCTGCCATCTTCATTCTCGAATGCCTTAAAATCGTGCTTGAAGAAAACACCTTTGAATTTAATGGTAATCTATACAAACAAATAAAGGGTGTAAGCATGGGAGCATCCTGTGCCCCAGCGATAGCCTATATCTTTATGGCCAAATTTGAGAGCGGATTCATCTACAATGAAATAGCGCCTTTTTCAGAATCAGTCACCAAATGGTCCCACTATATCGATGATATTTATTTCATATGGACATGTCTCCCTGAGATCTTACCAGAATTTCTAGCCTGGCTCAATCTGTGTGACCAAAATATGCGTTTTACATCCAGCATTAGCACAGCCCAGGTAGAATTTCTAGATATAACCATTGGACACTCTGCTGGTCAATTGGAAGTGGATTTGTACACCAAACCCACAGCTCGCAATACCCTTTTGCATTTTGAGAGTTTCTATCCCACTACTCAGAAAAAAGTATCCCCTTTGGGCAATTCCTCAGGTTACGTCGAAATTGCACGAATCTAGAAGACTATGACATTAGAGCATTGGACATTAAGCAGAAATTAATTCTAAGAGGCAACCCAAAGAAACTAGTCAGGGATTCATACAAAAGAGCTTGCTATTATGACCGCCAACATTTACTTACTAACACCAAATCCAAAGATACACCGAAACTAGTGTTTGTAACTCGACATTCTACCCTCAATGACAAAATAGCCAAATTGTGAGTTCCAGCTGGCATAGTCTTAACACTGAAAAAGAACAGAACCAGAAAATCCCAAGACCCATGTTTGCGTATTGACTCAACAAAAATCTGAAAGATCATGTAGTAAGATCGAGAATGGCATCTAGCCAAAGGTCTATCCAAAAGACCATAGATGGCATGAATCCGGTAGTTGGCAATTTCAAATGCACCACCTGTAAGGTATGTCCTTTAGCATTAGAAACTAACAACATATGCTTTAATAGCCATCAAATCAATTCTAATGCTTTTATGAATTGTAAAACAAAAGACATAATTTATCTTCTTATATGCTCATGCAGTTTAGGTTATGTGGGAGAAACATCACGTTCCCTCGTCACTAGACTTACGGAGCATAGATCAGCCATATGAACTAAGAAGTCTTCTGCCCCCCTTGTCCAACATTATATGGACTACAACCATACACCAGATGACATTGAGTAGTTTATCCTAGAGAAGATACTATCACACCCAGGTATAGGCCCTGAAGCCGTTCGCAAACGCAGGGAGGTCTTCTGGATTTTCAGTCTAAACACCCACAAACAGGGTCTCAATAATGAAATTCCATGGGAGCAAGCAATTGAGTTCAAGTACTAGATACTCTAGGTACCGGAGTATCCTCAGCCCTGTTTTTTCACATATAGTGTACTGAACTTTACTCCTTCTCCTAGATACTACACTATGTCCTTTGTCAACATCCAGCTTCGGCTTTTCATATGGAGTGTATTGAGCCCTTTATAGAATACTGACCTCTTGTCCTATTTGACCTCCCTATATTATGCCACATATTTGCTCTGTACCTTCATGGACACACTGCTTTATGTCCAAGACACATTGTGACTACATTTCCTCAGTGCTATCCTTTACAATTACCTTTAAAAATATTCTCTAGTTCTCTTTCTAGTCTCTGTGGCCCCGAGCACCCATCTCACTATGGTGCCCCTTTTCTCTGGCCACTACAAGCGAACCGGAACTATCAAGTTCAAATGTATCTCTTATGACATCACGTAGGTCCACAGCCCCAATGTATTATTGCAGTGTGCCTCTTTTATTCGCTAATCTTAGCGATTTTGTAATGGCAAGCTCAGATCCTGGCGCTTCTCGAGACGCTGCGGTAGGCCATACCAAGAAAGATCCTACATCGGCCCAGTACATCGTCCGTACAATTTGGCTCCTGACTAGTAATTGTGAGCAAGGGTATAATCCATCCACTTTACACATAATCTTTTGATTTATTTAGTCTGTAAAATTCCATCGATTTTTTCATCCAGACTTGGTTTCATTTATTCATGGCCTCATGACGCCTATTCCAATATGGCGTGGTCTTTTTCCCTTTTTTTTTTTATAACATCCTTACTACCCATCCACTTCTGGGTTCTTGACCCAGAAGTGGACAATTTAAACGCTAATTATGACCAAGCTGTATTCAAGCACAGCACTTCAGTTACATCGCGGGTCGAAGAGAGAGCGACGTTTGAATATCAGGTATGCTATACACCAGCACTAATCTAGACATCCTCCCCCAACAACAGTCAGGAGCTCTATGTATTTATAATTTGCTTTTACCTTGTAGCCATCTGCATGCCGCATTATCAGCGACTCTGCCTCTCTGGGAGGGATTCTGCCCCCATCGTAGCCTTGTTCATCAGATAAGTAAGTTGTTCGTTGGCAGCATCCATCTAGGGTAGTCGGTACCTACATGTTTTTTCGTATTAATTGGCACTTTCTAATCCCCAGTGGACCCGGTAATCTGGAATACCAGCACTTGTGTGTCTTTAGGTACTCATCAGCTCGTTCTAATTCCTGCGGGACCCTGTAGTCTGTAATACCAGTTAAAATTTTATTGGCCCTTCAAATCTTAAGATAACTGTACCCCTGCTATAATCTGAAAGTATGTTACAGCCTCTATACGGCCTGTACTTAGAAAGCCACACACAGTCTATATGAGCAAGGTTTTATGATACACCATGCAAGAATGTATAGGTACTCTCTACGAAGGTATTTTTGAGGAGATGTATCATCCCCACCTTCCCATTACGCATTAAGGCCGTGCATACAAATTATCATGCTTGCATTCGGTTGTATACTGATGTAATTGCTTTCTAAGAATTAATCTTCAAGTGTTTATTCCTACTTTATTCAGAGCCACACATAGTTGTTACCTACAATTGTTGGTATAATCTTTATAAATATTTTTTTACTATGTTGTAGGTATCTGCTTTCCAGCACTCTTGCTAATCTTTAACGGTGCAGTCCCAACGTATGGCGGTTCTTGGCAAGTGCTCACTTTCCTCTGCATTGCCGCTACAAAAAATGATGAATGACATAATGGGAGACAAACTTTGAGGTACCCTATCATTCATTATGGGGATCTTTGGAATAGATTTTAGTTATACGCAGAGCGCATGTGCTGAGTGCATTATGCCCTTAATTTTAGGATTTACTTTACCCCTTCCATGTTTTGTAGAGTATTTCTGAACCCCTGGGCCACTCCCTTATTGCTGGACCATTACTCAAGATTTCTACTCAAGCCTGTTTTTAAGAGCTATCAAGCCAAGTTATCCAACTCCCATCATCCTGTACAGCATTTTTCCACTATCCTCACTGATGTAAATGCATGTAAAGGGTCGATCGGGTATCTACCAAAGAGGTCAAATCATACTTTCACTTGCCTGATTTTTCATGTTATACACTGGATTTAAACTTGCTGACTATCCTTTTCTATTCATGATTACGGGTGCAACTTTCCTCTCATAACTAAGCACGATCACTGTGGTGAGTCTTTCCGGGACAATAAACCTACTGTTTTTATCCTTATCTTCATAAGTTTATGTGATTAATGTATCATTTATTCTGCGGGCATATTATAAATGTAGACTACCATTTGCTTTTGTGTCCTTTCACAGATATATATGTGACGGCTTCCTGATGAAGGCACTTTTGCCGAAACGCGCGTAGTAACTCCATCTTCAAGCCCACCATAATAAAATTTGTCATCTTGTTGACTATTCCAAGGTCACTAATGAACTTTTGTCATGAGTTGTATACAAACTATATCAGCATTTATTGTGAGATGATTTTATTTCTCATATATTTATACTAAACTGTTCTATTGCATGTATATGTGACATCAATTTATGTATGAACAAGTGTTAGGGACATCTCTGTATAATTGCTGATGCAGTTTCTTTATGACATTTTAACTTTTATAACATGGTATAATTAACAAAATATCTTTTGTTATCTTGAATATACCATATTCGGGTACATGGTCTATTTCTGTTTAATTTTCATTGTATTTCTTGATGTGAAATTTATATGTAGATGCCTGCATTCTTTAATGTATATTTTCTTGCTTAAGATTTTTCAAAATTGTATATGTGAGATCATAAGCAGTGCATTGCAGGGGCGCAGGTTATAGTTAGCTCAGCTAACGATAACTGCTGAATTTCACTGGTTTTGTACAAGTGAAATGTCAGCCTAACTATAACACCCCTATAACCTTTGTTTTTTTCAGTGAATTTCTAAGGTTTTTTAAATCCTAATTCCTAATTATTAGGTCCCTGTAACCTTTGGTTTTTTCAGTGAACTTCTTTGTTTTTTTAACTACTAGTCGCATTTGCAGAATGGTGGAGAAAGGGGGCTGGGCCTCTAACCAGCTCTCAGGAATCCTGCTGTGTAGGACTTATAGGAAGTACCAGAAGGGTCTCTTCGCCCCCAAAGTCCCTCAGAAGCAGTGGTGGAAGTAGGCAGGATCAGCAGGGCACAATAGATTCCGTTCCCCTACTTTTTTTATTTGAAACATGCGTCCCAGGACGGCAGAAATGGCCAAGGCCTACAGATAAGGCCCGGCGTTCGTGGCTGTTCAGGGATGTGCGGGTGGGCAGAGAAGGAAAAGGACTCTGTCTTTTACCTCTTGCCCAGAGAAGACAGTGTACACTTCTGCTCTGCTGCTTGCAGCTGACCACCCTCTCTCTTTCTTCCTCTTATTCCCTCTCTTTCTGTCTAGCTCCTCCTCACTTACTGAAAAAGTGCAGCCTTAGGAATAAAAGGTTCAAAATATGAAAAATAAATGAATGAATGAGGTAGCACTGATAAAGCGCCTGGTTACCCAAGGGCATCCCAGCGCTAAGAGGTACACAAATACTCAATTCAAAACCTGTAAGGAAAGAGAAAGGTTTTTAGCTGATTACGGAAGTTCATGTAGTTTGGTTGTGAACGAGTGTGGAGGGGAATAAGATTCCAGGTTTTAGCAACATTATAAGAAAAAGGCGACCTCCACTTCTCATTCGTTTGATTTTTGGAACTGTCAACAGATGTTTATTTTCTGATCTTAAAGCTCTTTTGGGATGATAGGGATGAATCATTGCACAAATCATCGGTGATCCTTTTCCGGAGAGTGCTTTATGTGCAATACACATAGCTTTGAACTGAATCCTCTCCTGAATTGGAAGCCAATGCAGAGAGGCAAGAGCAGGTTTGGCTGAAAGCCATTTCGGGACATTTAGGAGCAGCCGAGCTGCACAATTTTGAACTGTCTGTAATATTTTAGTTGTAGAAAGGGGTGCTCCTAAGTATAAAGAATTGGCATAATCAAGCCATGACAGAATCAGTGCTTGTATTAGCAGCCTTCTAGCCATGAAAGGTAATACTGGAAGGATTTTCCTAATCATCCTCACAAGGCCGTAACAGGTGGCTGCCACTTTCCGAGCCAGTTCCTTAAAATCCAGATTGGAATCCAGTACAACTCCTAGGCTTTTATATGCTTTTCGGGACCGGAGGAGGACCCAGACAGTTAGGCCAAAAGGAGTCTATATTAAGCGGAACGGTGTTGCCAAGGAGCATGACCTCAGTTTTCGCCCCATTAAGCTTAAAAATGAGGTGTCCATCCATCTGGCCACTTTTTCCAGGCAAGAAGTTAGGCCTGATCTAGAATTGTCTTTTTATTCAAGGAGACGACCAACTGAGTGTCGTCGGCATAAGTGACAATCTGCACCCCAGATGGAGTGACTATGTGCGCCAAGGAGCCCATGTAAACATTAAATAAAGTGGGACTCAACGCTGACCCCTGAGGAACTCCGCATATAAGGGGCACTTGTTTGGACAGGGTTTCATCCTCAAAAACTGAGAAGACTCTGTTTTCTAAAAAGAGTGTAACCATTTAAGTGCCATTCCTGTCACTCCTACATCTTTAAGTCTACTAATCAACAGCGGGTGATTGACTGTATCGAAGGCTGCGCTCCGGTCTAATAAAATAATTGCCGCGCAGCCTCCGTCGTCAATGATTTTTCTGGTTTCCTCCACTACTGACAGGAGGGCGGTCTCTGTACCCTGCTGTGATCTAAAACCTGTCTGTGAGGGATGAAACAAGTTGTTTTTTTCCAGAAATCCCGAAAGGGATGAGTTCACATGCTTCTCAGCGATTTTACTTGTGCCCGGCAACAAAGATATGGGTCGATAGTTTGCCCATTCTTCCGGGTCCAGATTAGGTTTTTTTTAGCAGTGCCTTGACCATCGGCTGTTTCCACAGCGGAGGCACAATTCCAGTAAGAAGGGAGGCATTAATCAGATCTAAAATGGTTGGGGAGATGCTCTTCCTAATCTTATTTAAAATGGTGGGCGGAGCTGGATCTATTGGAGAGCCAGATTTAAGATGATTCAAGATCTTTTTTAAGGAAGTTTGGTCCAATGGGGGGAATTCTTCCAGCAGGTCCTGTTCCTTTATTGAATCAGTTAAGGGTACCATCCGTTGGTCACTTTCCAGAGGGAATGACGTATAGATGGTTTGTATCTTAGCAGAAAAAAATTCTACTAGCTGGTTGCATCGGAGTTGGGGATTATCTACAGTCTGTGAGGGGGCCGAAGGGGTCAGAAGTGATTTTGCAATATGGAAAATTTCACGTGGAGAGTTAGCAGCCGATGTAATTCTGTCTTGATAATAACTGCTTTTTTTTTTTTTTAAACTTTGTTTATTAGCATTTTTCCATTACATCACTCTAACAGGTGTAAGAAGAGGTACACATTATGTTGGCAACTCATAGATTCATCAGACCAGTGCATTTCTGCAATATATAAGTACATCAGTCTCAGTATATATCAGACAGTAAAATCATTAGCAGTGGACAATACCGAATAATGATCTTGTAATTTGGCATCCTCTTGAACATATGGCGCAGCCAGGTTCAACTCAGCCCGGCCACAATTGTCAAGCGCAGCAGCTATCCCTGTGGTAATCGTGAGGCAGCTCAGGTCAATGCATAGCTTTAAATTTAAATGTACAGGTCCCAACATTCGGCACACAGTGTGGGTGAGAAACGCAAAAGACATCTTACATTGGGTTTACTAGTTGACAAGCTCTGTAACCATCATCTCAGTCTGTTGCATAATAACAATTTTACAATCGCCAGTTGTGATAGATGCTACATTGGACTATCCGGAATACAGCAAGTTAGTTCTCTATTCAAGTTTGGGCATAGCAATTTCTACACAGGACAAGTGGCTTAAGTGTGCATGGCAAGAGAAATGTCACGCCATTCTCTTCAGGTATCGGTCGCACTACCCTGCGCCCCGTCAATCTCAGTGTGGTGAGTGATTTGTGATGATGTGGCCCCACTGTCTGTGTCTGGCCCGGTCAGTTTAAGCATATACAGAGTAAGCGGTCCCCAGATATCACAGGGTCGTGAACGAAGGGGTAGTAGTTCAGCGTAAATATTGCTTTGTTCCTGACAATAGGTGAGGTCTGTCAACCATTCTTTGAACTTTGGCGCTCTGCCCCGTCCCCATCTGCAAGCAATTCTCCGCTTGGCTATCAGCAGGCCCAGCGCTAAAAGTCTTTTAGCTTGACCTCTGTGGTTTGGGAGATAACCCAGGAGACCCATTTCTGGTGTAAGGTCCAGCTGTATCTCTAGTATATCACCCAGAGCCTTCCCCACCTCTGACCAATAATCTGCAATAGAGCGGCACTCCCACGATAGGTGTAGGAAACCCGCCCCCTCCTGTCTACATCTATCGCATCGATCATGGTCTCTTAACTGTAGCTTGTACATCCTTACCGGGGTATAGTACATTCTATGGAGAAATTTAAAATGAATAATTCTAAACCTGCTGCTAGCCGTGATGCGTTCAGTTTGTTGACAACTGTATGTCCAGGCTTCCTCCGTGATAGTGTGTCCCAATTCTGCTTCCCATCCCTGTTTGGCTTTCAGAGCATTGTGTGTCCCTGCCCCTATAGTAGTTTTGTATATATGCGATACAGCATGCGATGCCCCTCCCCGGATCATTTGGTGCAGTGGAAGCAGTGTGGGGGGTTCTTCCGGGAATGCGGGAGTAGCTGCTTTAACCGCTTGACGTAAGCAAATATATAGGAATCTGTCCAGAGTGGTGGGTGGTGTGTTGCCTAGAAACTCGGCCGCACTTTTGAAGAGTCCTTGACTGTACATGTCCCCCAAGTGTGGAGACCTAGTCGGATGAGCATGCGTTTACAGATTCCTTCCTTCGTGACTGGCAGATTATGCTGGTCTAGCAGCGGGAGCAACGGGGAATATAACATGGGAGCTTGGGATCTCTTGGCAATAGCCCGCCACGCTCTATTTGTGCAGGCCACTGTGGATCTCCCTCCCCGGCAGTCGTGTCGTCTACTCCCAGAAAGCCCCTTAAAGGAAGCGGCGCCATGTGCCCCTGTTCCACCGCCAAGTGCGTCATAAAGGGAGGAGGGGTCAGCCAGTATGAGGCGAAGTGTGCCTGCGCGCTAAGATAGTAAAGTTCTGGATCAGGCGCCTCAAACCCGCCTTGAGCAAATGGTAACGTAAGGGTGCGCCATTGGATCCGGGGTTGCTTGCCGCCCCATGCGAGACGGATAAGTTGACTTCTCAGTCTAGTGAAAAACGGTCGTCCAGGATGGAAGGGGATATTTGTGAAAAGATATAAGAATTTGGGCAGGATGACCATCTTCATCAAGGCTATTCGGCCTGCAAGAGAAAGCGGCAATGCTATCCATCTGTTGATTAGATCCTCTACCCTAGTCAGGACTACCCCGTAATTAGCGCGCAAGAGCTCCTCTTTGTCTCTGATTACGGTTATCCCCAAATAACGGACCTCGTCGTTGCTCCATAACAGCGGATAGTCCATTGGAAACGGTGTAGTGCAATTTGTGAGCGGCATGAGTTGGGACTTTCCCCAGTTTATGGTAATACCCGAAAAGGCTCCGAATTTTATGACTTCCCGTATCATGGCGTTTAGGCCTTCCGCGGGGTTACGCACATAAAGCGTAATGTCATCTGCATAGAGCGATATTAGTATCGGTCTCGTGGGGTAGTCAAGCGCGTACCTTTTGTGATGTTGACGCAACATGGCCGCCAGCGGCTCCATAGCTATTGCGAATAATAGGGGTGAAAGGGGGCAGCCCTGTCGCGTGCCTCTGGTGATATCAAAGGCCGGGAATCGCTTTCCATTGAGCATCAAGGAGGCGCAGGGTTTATTATATAACAGTTTGATCCATCCTAGATAGCCCGGAGGGAATCCCATATGTGTCAAGACTGCGAGGAGGTACCCCCATTCCAGAGAATCAAACGCCTTGGTGGCGTCTAAGAAGACTGCCACGGCCTGCTCCTCTTGATCTATATCGTGCAGGATGGAAAAGAGGGTCCGTAGGTTATGCGAGGTGGAGCGGTTGGGTATGAACCCGGCTTGGTCGGGCCGGATAAGCCCATCCATCAATAGAGTGAGCCGATTCGCTAAGACCTTTGCCAATATTTTAACATCGCAATTTATCAATGACAATGGTCTATACGAGTCCGTGGATTCAGGGACCTTACCGGGCTTTAGCAGCGAGACCAGCATGGCTTCTCTCATGGTAGGCGGGAGTGTCCCTGTTTGAGCAGCCTCCTCATAAACTTCCTTCAACAGGGGGCTAGAGTGTCTACATATGCTTTATAAAATTCTATGCCCAGGCCATCTATTCCTGGCGCCTTACCATTGCTAATCTGCATAATTGCCGCCCGTATTTCATCTACCTCCAGATCCGCCGCTAAGAATTCCCTCTGTCGATTGCTAAGCCAGGCCAGTTCTATCTGTTGCAAGTATTGTGGGGTTTCGTTTTGTCGCGCCGCGCACGACGTGTATAATGTGCGGTAGTGTGCAGTGAATACCTCCCCTATGGCCGTCACATCACGTTGTATCTCACCTTCTCTATCTCGGATAACTAGGACATGATTTGCCGTTCGGGGCGGTCGAATAGTCTCGGCAAGGGCTTTGCCAGGGCGCTCTCCTTCACCGTATCTACGCGCCTTATGATATTTTCCTCGGAAGAGGCATTCCCTTTCTGCCTCCACCTGGTATTCTATTAGGGTCTCCCGAATTTTGGCCATCCTGGGGCCATCGCTCGCCCCATGCATCTCCGCCTCCAGCTGTTTGAGCTGGTTATCCAGTCGCGCTATAGTAGCGCGGATGTCTTTGAGGATTCCCCCCCCTTTGGCCATGCATTGGCCTCGTATAGTGACTTTTAGCGCTTCCCATACCAAGGCCAGGGACGGGACGGAATCTATGTTGAGTCGCAGATATTCTTCTAGCGTTTCCCCCAGTTCAGATCTGAACACTGCATCCAGTAGCATCGTGGGTTGTAAGCGCCACTGTCTAGGCTGGGGGACATCCCTGGGGGTGTCACCAGCATTAACACGGGGAGTGGTCTGAGTAGGTACGCGCAAGATGTCGGGAGGAGTGAGTATGTAATGCGATATCTTGTGATACGAGCCACATGTCCAACCTGGACCAAGTGTTGTGTACCGCCGAATGAAATGTACCTTCTGAGTGTGTCGGGTGGTGGTGGCGCCAGAGATCCACCAGTAGATTGTCCACTACTATCTGCTGAAGTAGGCGCTGCGCTTTGGTATAATGATGTGGCATAGGATGGGAGCGGTCATGGGGTGGGTGCAATGTTAGATTAAAGTCGCCTCCCCAGATTAGATGGGTCGAGCCTATGTTTACGATTTGCGCCCATAAGGTAATGTAGTAATCCTCATCGTCCACATTGGGGCCATAACAGCACACCAGCGTTATAGACTCAGAGGCCAGTCTTCCCCATGTCATGCAGTATCTCCCCTGTGGGTCAAGCTTTGAGCCTTCCTCGATATATGGTACCGCTCTTTTTATGAGTATTGCTGTTCCTCTGGAGTAGGTAGAGTATGAGGAGAAATATCTGTGCGATGCCCACCTTGTGGCGAACTGTGGCTGCGTTTGGGGGGTGTATGTGTTTCCTGTAGCATAGCTATGCTGACCTGGTGCCTGTCAAGGTAAGCCAGGATGTGCCTTTTCTTTTTAGGATTCCCCAATCCTCTAATATTCCAGGTGAGCAAACCCAGTCCCGCTGCAGTATTGGTCCTGCGCACTTCATCAGCCATCACCCGTTTCCTTGAGTGGCCCTATTCGTGTCACCTCTGTGCTGATGTCTGCGATTAAGTGATTCCTGCACATTCTGATTGTGATGGTGAGTGTGTGAAAACGCCAATTCTGCAATGTCTACCCCCTTTCCCAACGTCCCTCCCACAACGGCGGCCCCAACTTGCTGTGTACATTATCCACCCTCTGAATCCCTCCCTGTACAGCCCAAAGCATTGAAAACATACGTAACTTATGCGTCATCATATCCCTGCGTAGGTAGTGCCCAGCCCATGTTATTAGGTAAAGTGTCTGGCGCAGCAGATGGAGATCTCTATTCATGAGCTGACCTACACAGTGTAGCATTAAATATAACAGCAAAAGCCTTCTAGAGGCCTTGATGTCTGTTGGTGACGATATCTGGCTTACAAAACAACTAGGGCAAATGCCCAACATAACAAACCCCACTACAGGGGGACAGGGGTGCTCCCTTGGAGACGTGTTTCCCAGGGGCGCAACTGCTCCTCCCACACTCTAGTAGCGTGTGGAGAGGGGCCCTGACACCCCGTTACTGTACCCGACAGTGCTCCCACCGTCCACAATAAATTTTACAGGTGCGACATCGAGGCGTACATTAGTCTTGTACTATGTTACCTTCAGGTGTGGACCAGTGTCTATATCAGTAGTGTTCGTATGATCACCTAGTATTACTCGGTTCGGTAAGTGTCTGTTGCTGTTCTCAGTCTTCTGCGTGTATCATCAGGGCGTCTTGAGCAGGTGTTGGTGATCGCGCCGTTTTCTTAGCTGCCAGCACTGTTTTTTTGTAGAAGTCCGCCGCCTGCTGTGGAGTGCTGCAAAGTTGTTGTTTACCTTCGTAGGTGATCCGCAACCGTGCCGGATAGAGCATCGCATATTCCACGCCGTCCTGTTGGAGCTTCTTCTTTATAGGAGCGAATTTCTTCCGTGCTTCCTGGACATTAAGAGTAAAATCAGGGTAGATTGAGATGGCATTATTTTCGAAAACCACTTCTTTTATCTCTCTTGCTCTCCGGAGGGCCGCGTCGCGATCACGATAGTTGAGCAGTCTCGCAACTATGGGCCGGGTGCTGCACCCGGCGGAGGCCGCGGGGCCAGTGTGCGGTGCGCTCTTTCAACTATTAGCATTCTGGAGAATGCCTCCTGGCCAAAGCATGTAGTCAGCATCCGTTCTACATAGTCTTCAAGCTTCCCCGTGTTGGTGGATTCGGGAACGCCCGTAATGCGTATGTTATTTCGTCTTGAGCGGGCTTCGATATCTTCGTTTTTGGCCGCAATTACCTTCAGTAGCCTGTCTATGTCGGTGAGCTGTCCTGCCGCCTGCGTATGGTCGTCCTCTAGGGTAGAGATACGTGCTTCCGCCTCCTGAATCCTCCCATCTTGCTTTTCAATCTTCTGCGTAATTTGGTCCATTCTGGCGCATATGGTATCCATTTTTCCTTCGATTGAGGCAAAGCTCGTTTTCATTGTGTGCAGCAGTGTTTTCATGTCCACCTCAGCTGTACTTTGCGCCTCTGGATTGGCGGCATCCTGTTCTGGGTCCGTCATTTGTCCTCTCGGCGTCTTTCGAGTGTCGAAGGTGAGCTTGGGTTGCTTGCCATCTAGCTTCCCCATTGTCTCGGCCTGCTCAGGGGATAGGTTGCACCTTCGCCTGTCTTCTCTCCCCAACGTAGTCGCCGCGAGCAGCGTCCCCGGCCGATCGCACCGCAGTAGATCAGGGTGGGTACCGCTGCGTCTGCAGTTGCAGGTTTACGGCTGCGTTTGGTTCTTCAGCCCGGTGAATCTATCGTGGTCCTGCCCTGATGCGGATAGGAGTTCTCAGGGGACACACTTACTCCCCAGAGAGTGCGCAATGATCTAGGGAGTGCGCGCAGGAGCAAAATGGGTGTCCCTCATTCACCCAGTAGTATGCCCAATCCAGAGTCCAGTGGATCTGCGGCTAGGCGGTCCGCACACGCTCCGTCTCGCGGGGTATTCAGCAGCAGGACCCACCCTCCGCACAACAGGAAGGTCTTCAGGGGCCAATTGGCGCAGAATTGCCAGCAGCTTGATCGTCCACCAGTAGGCCAAAGTACCGCTGTGCCAATCTCCACCCTCTCAATACCAAGCAGCAATCAGGCCGATTATACGCTGCACCCCGCCTCCTCCAGGCAGCCTCTCACCGCCGCGGTGCAGCCCCCCAGGCAAGGATCTCCCACTATGGCGGCGACAAGCTCAGCATAAGGCAGGCGCCACCACGCAGCGCACCGGAGCGCGCAGCGGCAGGGATGTCACACTCCCGGTGCCTCGTCAGTATTCCTCCTCTGAGATGCAGTGCGGGGATGGTATGCGGATCAGTGGCCTCGCTGTGGGGCAAGCGCAGCACATAGGACCCCGTCCACTCACAGTAGGCCGCAATCCCCAGGCTCGCGTGATCGCGTCCCTCACCGGGGCTCCTCAGCGAGCGCACAGCAAGCGGGCGTGTCAGCGTGCTCCTCCTCTGCTCCGCTCGTTTATGGCTGCGTCTCTGCACAGCAGACCTATGCCGTCTCGTCCACCCGTCCACGGTCAGCGTCGGCCGATGGTCCGGCACAGCAGCAGTCCTCCGGCCCCCTTAGCATCAAATCGGGCCCACCAGCGGGGGCGCAGCCGTCCGTTTCGTGGTTCACAGGCCGCAGCTGAGCCCAGTCGTTTGCATCGTCGTTACAGCCTCCGATAGCCTGCAACCTGCGTTCTCGATCGCCGCTTCGTTTTTCGGTCCGATCGGGGGTTATCGACGGCGGGATCTTCTCCCGGATTTAGGATAAATAGTGATTATTGTGGTCAGGGCGGACAGAGCCTCACTAAGATGCGGCCATCTTGTCGCGCGCCCCCTAGCGTCTCGATAATAACTGCTTTGTGCAGATTTTATTTCTAACTTATAGTGTTAAGTAAATAACGCAAGACAGACTGGTCTCAAATTGGCCAGATTGGTTTTATTCACACCCCAAACACATTAGCGTCACTTTACAGAGTGAAGCGCTACTTTTGTTTTCTTGTCTTTCTTTGAACAGCATTGTTTTCCGCCAGGTGGGAAAGTGTACCAATCCTGGAGGTACTGCAATGCCTGATTGATGGGTGGATCGGAAAACAAAATGTGTACCGCTGCTCTGTTTTCACGGATGTGGTATTTTTAAACCTTAATGGTTATGTTTTGTAAGGATATAAGAAATGGACATTGAAACGGGTCCCTTCCGGGTCCTGCAGTCATGTCCTTAACGAGCAAAAGCACTCATTGATTTCTGAATAATGAGTGTAAATGCGTTAAGGTAACCATGTTGTTCCTTCTTCCATTTCACATGCTTTATTTAATCTTGCATTCCCAGTGTTTGATTTTTCCAGGATGTTGTTACTTTTTTTTTAGGCAGCATATTACTCTTGTCTACTGCGTAATTTGAATTGAGTGGCATCCAGTTGTTTATAGCGGGGCACAATTGGGTTGTAGCTGAAGGCAGTGCACGTTTCTCTCAGTGGGGTAGTATGGTGGTCAGTGGGGGAGAGGATGTGGCACTATGGCCAGATTTGCCAATTTGGAATTGGGTAACCAGGTTCAGCCTTCATGACCAGTCTACCAGGCTACTCTTCTGAGGGAGCACATTCCCATACTAGAACTTAGAAAGCCCTGCAAGACCTTAGAAGCCCTGGTGTCTTAGCGCCAGCAGGCAGACTCTAGCTGTGGCAAATGTAGGTTAACCTGGAAGGCCTGTCCACCACAATCCATACTGAAGTTCACCTCCAGTCTTGCGAGCAGGCCTATGAAGCAGCACACCCTAGAGCAACAGTGACTCTGTCACTGAGGTCACAGGACCCTTCAGAAGGGCCGGCTCTAGGGCGGTGCGACTGGTGTGACTGCACCGGGCGCTGACTTTGGGTGGGGGCGTTGTGTTTGCAAATATATTATGGTTTTAAAAGTGCTTGCTGCCTCCTTCCTGGCCTCTAGCAATTTTCTGCAACAATAAAAATGTCATAACTCTGGTGATTAATGTTCTTTCTAGAGAAAGATCAGAGTTTTGTCTAGTGGAAGTTTTGACTCATGGAAAGGTAGTGCAGAGGGTTAATGTGCCTGCTGCAAAGAACATGTACCATGCAGATCACAAAGTGCACATAATGTAAATAGGTCAGTGGGTTACTGCTTTTGTCAGAGAGATCCTTTTGTTACTTGCAGTTTAGAAGTTAAAATCTTAACATAGAACAGTGAGCTATTAACTGTCATCTAAGAGCTGCATGCAAACTGCAAAGTATAAATTAGAGCGTTATGGTTTTTTCCCTCAGTCTTTGATTAGCCTAATGTTGCAAAAACTGTTCATTTGGATAGAAATCAATTCTGACTATTAAAGAGACCCCCCCCAACCATGGTATTACGTTTTAAATTCTGAGTTTGTTTTTCTCCAGATTAATCACTTTTAAACCATACTGCCTTCTATGATTGTTGTCATGTGACTCCTACATCTTGGAGTCCTTTGTCTTATGTAACATTTCCTATACAGTGATTTACACACGTATCATTGATTGTCTCTGTGTAATGTGTGTGATATAAAGTGCTCTGACACCCTACCCCATATGAGTGGCGCTGTAAACCAAATTAAATGCATCTGAGAAAGAGTGTGGTTATGGAGACTTGAGGGGCACATTTAAGGGGTGGTAGTGAGTGAATCCGTGGTGGAGTTGGTCATTGGGGGGCACCAACAAACATTGCTGCACAGGGCGCCACCAGCGCTAAAAGCGGCCCTGCCCTTGAGGCCAGTCCGCCTCACCCATTGGTACCTCCATTCACCTTGTTTCAGCAGTAGTAGCTGCAACTCATCAGGGATCGGCAATGCAGGATTTGCACGCACAACAAACTAAGTTTGCAAACTTCTCAGTCTCTCTGCTTCATGCACAAGCACTTTTAACATGTGCTGCCTGCTTTGGGGCAACTGGAATTATGCCGCAAAGAAAGACAAAATTATGTCGCAGTGTCGACTAAAAAGGCTGTAGCGTAATGCAGTATAATTTCTGATACTTTATTATTTTGAAATTTTTACCCATGCTAACAGTCTCTGGAAAGACTTTGCCTTATTAGTACCAGTGTAACATACAAATGCAGCAGTGAGAAAGGTAATCAGTCCACCTTTGCACAGGGCCGTCCACTTCACAGCAAAACAAGTCACATTTTTAAGTAATCTTTGATCTGTTTGAGCTACAATTATTTAGTTGAAATTGTCGGATTATGCAACAGATGTATTATGTGTCAAATATGGCAGAGCCATAATTATAAAGAAAACATTTGCAAACTAGGATATTTTGCCATTGAGGTTTGAACTGCTCTTGTGGAAAAAAGGAGGAAAAGTGCTGATGACAAACTCCGTGGCTCTCAGACAAATGGCTTGTACTTCCACTTTTAAGTGTATTTGGGACATTCTGTGATCGGAAACATATCCCACTTTGAGAATGTATTTTAATGTCAATAACTCATATTAAACCTTAAATAATCATGTGTATCCATTGGTTGAAATAAATAATATAATAAACTGTAACTGGTCAGTGAAATGTCAAACAAATACTAAAAATTGGGATGTTTTGTGAATTTTGGCCACACCTCTGACTCCACCCACTGATCCAATCCTTGGGTTATTCCCACCCTCTGATTCTCTGCCCACAGTTCCCCTACTTTTTTTTCACCACTTCGACCACTGCTCAGGAGTCAAGTGCACTTCATGCCCCAACCAGCAATACACCACAAGGCGCGTTTGCAGAGTGCTGGAGAAAGGGGGCGTCGCCTCAAAGACCTCTTAGCAATCCCGCTATCTTGGGGGCCAACTACCCCTCCTGTTACCTCCAGTAAGTCCCACACAGCAGGATTGCTAAGACCTCCTAGGAGGCCACACCCCTTTTCTCTACCACTCTGCAAACACGCCTCCTGGTGCACTACTACCAGGGGATGAAGTCTCCTAGGCTATTGAGGGTCCTTGGGGGCTAACTACCCCTCCTGTTACCTCCAGCAAGTCCCACACAGTGGGTTTGCTGAGAGGTTTTCAGTGGCCACAGAGTGGAGAGTGCTGGAGAAAGGGGTTGTGGCCTCCGACCACCTGTCAGCAATCCCAATTTGTGGGACAGGAGGCCTTGTTGGCCCTAAGGACCTTCAGCAGCCAAGAGGACTTCATCCCTCAACAAGCAGCATGCCAGAAGGCGCTTTTGCTGAGTGGTGCAGAAAGAAGGCGGGCCCTCCAGTGAGTTGCCGGCTTTATTTTGTTTTTTTTCTTCTGTTTTTTAGGTAGAGGGGCCTCGTGGCCCCTCTTGCCTGGGCTGTTTTGGGCCCCCATCCCCCTAGGCCTGCCTCTTTTATAAATTGGTTTTGTTAAAAAACAAAAAGGGAGGGGGCCGCGCAGCCCCCCTACGGGGACCCATCCCAGACCCATCCCCCGGGGTCCGGCCATTCTTTTTTATATTTTTTTCTTTAAAGGAAGGGGGGCCATGTGGCAACAATAAAAATGTCATAACTCTGGTGATTAATGTTCTTTCTAGAGAAAGATCAGAGTTTTGTCTAGTGGAAGTTTTGACTCATGGAAAGGTAGTGCAGAGGGTTAATGTGCCTGCTGCAAAGAACATGTACCATGCAGATCACAAAGTGCACATAATGTAAATAGGTCAGTGGGTTACTGCTTTTGTCAGAGAGATCCTTTTGTTACTTGCAGTTTAGAAGTTAAAATCTTAACATAGAACAGTGAGCTATTAACTGTCATCTAATAGCTGCATGCAAACTGCAAAGTATAAATTAGAGCGTTATGTTTTTCCCCCAGTCTTTGATTAGCCTAATGTTGCAAAAACTGTTCATTTGGATAGAAATCAATTCTGATTATTAAAGAGACCCCCCCAACCATGGTATTACGTTTTAAATTCTGAGTTTGTTTTCCCCAGACCAATCACTTTTAAACCATACTGCCTTCTAGGATTGTTGTCATGTGACTCCTACATCTTGTAGTCCTTTGTCTTATGTAACATTTCCTATACAGTGATTTACACAAGTATCATTGATTGTCTCTGTGTAATGTGTGTGATATAAAGTGCTCTGACACCCTACCCCATATGAGTGGCGCTGTAAACCAAATTAAATGCATCTGAGAAAGAGTGTGGTTATGGTGACTTGAGGGGCACATTTAAGGGGAGGTAGTGAGGGAATCCGTGGTGGAGGTGGTCATTGGGGGGCACCAACAAACATTGTTGCACAGGGCGCCACCAGCGCAAAAGCCGGCCCTGCCCTTGAGGCCAGTCCGCCTCACCCATTGGTACCTCCATTCACCTTGTTTCAGCAGTAGTAGCTGCAACTCACCAGGGATCGGCAATGCAGGATTTGCACGCACAACAAACTAAGTTTGCAAACTTCTCAGTCTCTCTGCTTCATGCACAAATACTTTTAATATGTGCTGCCTGCTTTGGGGCAACTGGAATTATGCAGCAAAGAAGGACAAAATTATGCTGCAGTGTCGACTAAGAAGGCTGTAGCGTAATGCTGTATATTTTCTGATACTTTATTATTTTGACATTTTTACACATGCTAACAGTCTCTGGAAAGACTTTGCCTTATTAGTACCAGTGTAACATACAAATGCAGCAGTGAGAAAGGTGATCAGCCCACCTTTGCAAAGGGCCGTCCACTTCACAGCAGCACAAGTCACATTTTTAAGTAATCTTTGATCTGTTTGAGCTACAATTATTTAGTTGAAATTGTCGGATTATGCAACAGATGTTGTATTATGTGTCAAATATGGCAGAGCCATAATTATAAAGAAAACATTTTCAAACTAGGATATTTTGCCATTGATGTTTGAACTGCTCTTGTGGAAAAAAGGAGGAAAAGTGCTGATGAGAGAAACTCCTTGGCTCTCAAACAAATGGCTTGTACTTCCACTTTTAAGCGTATTTGGGACATTCTGTGATCGGAAACATATCCCACTTTGAGAATGTATTTTAATGTCAATAACTCATATTAAACCTTAAATAATCATGTGTATCCATTGGTTGAAATAAATATTATAATAAGCTGTAACTGGTCAGTGAAATGCCAAACAAATACTAAAAATTGGGATGTTTTGTGAATTTTGGCCACACCTCTGACTCCACCCACTGATCCAATCCTCGGGTTATTCCCACCCTCTTATTCTCTGCCCACAGTTCCCCTACTTTTTTTTCCCCACTTCGACCACTGCTCAGGAGTCAAGTGGACTTCATGCCCCAACCAGCAATACACCACAAAGCGTTTGCAGAGTGCTGGAGAAAGGGAGCGTGGCCTCGAAGACCTCTTAGCAATCCTGCTATCTTGGGGGCCAACTACCCCTCCTGTTACCTCCAGTAAGTCCCACACAGCAGGATTGCTAAGACCTCGTAGGAGGCCACACCCCTTTTCTCTACCACTCTGCAAACACGCCTCCTGGCGCACTACTACCAGGGGGTGAAGTCTCCTAGGCTATCGAGGGTCCTTGGGGGCTAACTACCTCTCCTGTTACCTCCAGCAAGTCCCACACAGTGGGTTTGCTGAGAGGTTTTCAATGGCCACAGAGTGGAGAGTGGTGGAGAAAGGGGTTGTGGCCTCCGACCACCTGTCAGCAATCCCAATTTGTGGGACTTACTGGAGGTAACAGGAGGCCTTGTTGGCCCCTAAGGACCTTCAGCAGCCAAGGGGACTTCATCCCCCAACAAGCAGCACGCCAGAAGGCGCTTTTGCTGAGTGGTGGAGAAAGAAGGCGGGCATTCCAGTGAGTTGGCAGCTTTGTTTTGTATTTTATTTCTGTTTTTTAGGAAGAGGGGCCTCGTGGCCCCTCTTGCCTGGGCTGTTTTGGGCCCCCTTCCCCCTAGGCCTGCCTCTTTTATAAATTGGTTTTGTTAAAAACAAAAGGGAGGGGGCCGCGCAGCCCCCCTACCGGACCCATCCCCAGGGCCCGGCCATTCTTTTTATATTATTTTCTTTAAAGGAAGTGGGGCCATGTGGCACCCCTTCCCTGGGCCATTTTTGGACCCGGGGACCCCATCCCCCGGAGCCTGGCCTTTTAAAAAAAATATATATTTAAAGGGAGGAGGACATGTGTCCCCCTCACCCCCGGCCATTTTCGGCCTCGGGAACCCCATCCCCCGGGGCCTGCTATATATATATATATATATATTTTTTTTTTAAATAGAAGGGGGGCCTTGTGGGCCCCTACCTGGGCGATTACAGCCCCGGGGACCCCATCCCCTGGGGCCCAGCCTGTAGTGTGGGTGCCCTGGTCCCAACCCAGGGCACCCACATTTTCGACGTTGGGGACCGCAGGGGGAGCCTCAAGGCCCCGTGGTCCCTGCCGGCTCCCCACCTCCTGCGGAAGCCGGCATTGCTTTGACACCCAGGGAGCTGCTAACATGTAGCTCCCTGAGTATCAAAGCAATGATTCTGTCTGCATCTCTGCTTTCAGCAAGCGAGGGTATTTTTGCAATCGCTTGGTGAAAGCAGAGCAGTTTGCTATGGCTTGGTGGGAGAGGTGCAAGCTCCATAGCAAACTGCAATGTCCTGGGGTAGGCACCCTGGGGCATTGCTGGAGCCAGCCCTGGGGGGTTGGTGGTCCCCAGGACCATCTAGGGCTCCAGGAGGGGGGCTGTGCGGCCCTCCTCCTTTGTGAATAAAGCCACGGGGAGGTGGTGGTCCCAAAGCTGGGGGTCAGCAACGGACCCCCTTAATTATTGTATGTTTGTCCCGGGGAGGTGGTGGTCCCCGGGGCTGAATGGGGGGGCTGGAGCCCCCCCTTGCCTTCTTATTTATTTTAGCCCCGGGGCTGCTGGGAGGCCATAGGGCCCGCATTTTTTTTTTATCATCTATGTGCCCCGGGGAGGTGGCGGTTCGCAGGGCAGAGTGGGGGAGGCAGGATCCCCCGCATGCATTAATATATAACTTAGCCTCTGAGAGGTGGGAGCCCTGGGACTGCGGAGGGGCCTCCTATCTTTATATCCAAATGTCCCAGGGACCTGGGCCACCCGGGGGTTGAAATCAAATGAAACGCTGGAGCCCTCCCTTCATTTTTTTTTTTCATTTTCGGCGGGAGTCACGAATCCAACGCGACTCCCGCAATTTTTTTATTTTTTTTATGCTTTTTTGGCCCTGGACCTTCCCCCCAGAGGCCCAGGAGGTCAGGGGGTCTATACCATGCCCCCTTTTCTTTAATAAAAAAATCTTTTTTCTTGTAACTCGGTTCAACCAAGTCACAAGATGGCTGCCAACACTTCCTGGTTTGAAGTGTTGGCAGCCAATCAGATCTCAGGCACGAGATCGGAAAGGGTCGCGAATCCAACGCGGCCTAAGTTGTATATCTGAGAAATCTTTAAATTTCTCAGCAACTACTGAATGGATTTACACAATTTAACAAAAAAGAGTGCTTTCTTGACCTAGAGCTACCTTTTTGCCAAATTTTATGTTCAGCAGTTTGGGCAGTAGGTGTGTCTAAAGTTTCCTCAGGAAATTAACATGGAGAAGTGTTTTGGGACCCCCCCCCCCTTTTTCTCGGTCCCCGCTTGACGGATCACCCCAAAATTTTAAAGACAGCAGCTGAAGTGAGCGTAAAACTAGTTTTGAAAATTTTGTCAAACGACGCCAAAGTTATTGGCAAATGAAAAAACGCTCCTCCTATGTAAACTATATCCCAACTATAACTACCTACTATATATATATATATATATATATATATATATCCAAAGTAACCCCTACTCCAACTGGAAAAGAGCACGCACACGAGGGCTGCTGGATTAAGGCTTTATTTCATAGAGCCTCCTCCGGCCCAGCAGACAAAAGAGACGCGTTTCGGCTGACTCAGCAGCCTTTCTCTATCTGGTGAGCGCCATTTTGCTTAAACATATATAGCCTGTCCCAATTGTAAACATAGAAGAAATACTAGTCACATGTTGTGAAGTATCAAATGCATAAAATGCATACAAATACATTAAAAGTGCAATACAGTCAATGCATATGTACATAGTGGAATTTGCTATATTTAAAAATGGTATTGAGAACGCATAGTGCATTGAGATAAACTGTATAAATGCCTAATGCATAAGCAATCCGCTTAAGATTATATATACAATTGAAAATTTGCTTAAACACAAGAAATGTATCACCATCTCTTCCATCGTGTTTAGAACACTCACTATTGTTGTGCCATAACCTTTTAAAAAAGCATAGCGCCAACCCCCTCATGTAGCACTTCTAAAATGAATAAATGAATAAATAGTGCTGCTTAAATACGTCACACATGGGAGACTTGATTAGACTGCTCTTTTTTCCTAGGGAACATAAAAACGCCACAAACCTTTATCAGTGGGGCCTCATTAGCGTTGCTGTGTAACTTTGGACAACTAAATCACGAACCGAGCTGAATCTAAATAAACAAACACCACTTTGCGTTTACATTGTAAAATACTAGACTGACATTACAAATGAATCGTTACATACACATAATATGCGCTTTAGTGCGTGTTTTGTCAGCCTAAAATTTATACTTTCAAATCGGCAGGGACTGCTAGTCCCATAATGCCCCATCATAGTTATATGCACCTGACTGACACAAAAGGCGTTGCTTAGTACATTGTGATAACGCTCACGGTGACATTAAAAGGAGTCCGATCTCAGATGAGATAATGTCAGTTAAAAGTTACACAGCTTCATCACTTGACTCCGGACAGAGGCTCCGTGTGGGCTAATAACACAGGTTGAGTCAAACCCCTAAAGGCGTCCAAAGTCATAAAAGTCACCATTACTGAAGCAGCACAGAATAAACAAATATGCGGGGTCGGGGAGATCCTTGTACAAAAATTGATAAGCCAAAACAGTCCTCACCGCTACAGCAATCGCTTACACGGTGCCCAGTCACCAGAAGTCCATCGGCCTGCTGAGTGAGGCATATCAAGACAGGGAGAAACACGGACCCTGCGCTGAAAGTCGGCAGACTTCCTCGCGTCAAGGTCACCGCCTCCCACACTGCTGTCGTCCTCAAATCCTCTTCCCGGTGGATATTCTGGGGGCTGTCAGTATAGCACTTGCCATGCTGCTCCATCCATCCATATACACACATATATATATACACACATATATATATATATTATCTACTGGCGGTCGCCAGTAGATAGTTATAGTTACAACCTATTATCCATAGGAAATCCGCGACATTCTATTTGAAATAACTCTCTTGCCGGTTGACGTATCTTCGCAAAATTTTCAAACTTTGTGGGGCGCTCCGGTCCGCTCCTACCCTGAAAGTCTCGGGGGATTCGTCAAGCGGGGCCGAGAAAAAGGGGGTCCCAAAACGCGTTTTCCCCATGCAATTTTCCATAGGAAACTTTAGACACGGCTACAGCCCGAACTGCTGAACGGAATTACACCAAATTTGGAAAAGAGGTAGTTCTTGGTTCAGAAAGAACCCTTTTTGTTAAATGGTGTAAATCCGTTCAGTAGTTGCTGAGAAAATCAAAAGTAAAAAGATAGATATATCTAGGGCCGCGGATCCTCCCGAGCACGAGCTTTATGTTAATTGGCTGTCAACACTCCAAACCAAGAAGTGTTGGCAGCCATTTTATCCCTCGGTAGAACCGAGGGACAGAAACAAGTGCGCAAAGCGCACAAAGGGGCAGGGTAGAAACACCCTGACCCCTAGGTCTGCTCAGGGGTCCCACAAAACCCCCTGGGCAAAAATAATTATTTTTTTTAAAAAAATCGGCAGGATGCGCTCAGGGAGCGCGAACCCTGCCGAAAAAAAAAATCGAGCGCGGTCTCCGCGCTTCGATAGTGGCCCCGGGTGGGCCAAGTCCCGGGGGCATGCTGGGGGGTTAATTTTATGTGTGGGGGGCCTCTAAGGGCCCCCAAGCCCCGGGACCGCCACCTCCCCGGGGCTTCTTTTTTATTTAAAAAAACCTGTGTGGGGGCTCCAGCCCCCACACGCCCGAGACCACCACCTCCCGGGGCACTAAGAAAAATTAAAATGGGGGTCCGTTTTGGACCTCCAGAGCCCGGGGACAACCACCTCCCGGGGCTTTCAAAATGTAGGGGAGGGGGCCGCGCGGCCCCCTCCTGGAGCCCTTGATGGCCCTGGGGACCACCACCCCCAGGGCCGGCTCCTGCAGTGTCCCGGGTGCCTACCCCGGGACACTGCTGTTTGCAATGACAGGACGGGAGCCTCGCGGCTCCAGTCCTGTCATTGCAAACTTGCTGGATATTGGAAGAGAGAGCAGGAAACCTGCTCTCCTTCCAATATCCAAAGCCGATGCTTTCCACATGGGGGCAGCATGTTAGCTGCTCCCCATGTGTAAAGCAATGCCGGCTCCCGTAGGACACGGGGAGCCGGGCGGGACTGTGGGGGTTTGGGGACCCCCACAGTCCCCAACGAGAGCCAGGCCCCGGGGATGGGGTCCCCGGGGCCATAAGAGGCCACGGAGGGGGCCACGCAGCCCCCTCCCAAAGTAACAAAAATTTAAAAAAAAAAAAAAAGTGCAAGGCCGGCCCCGGGGATGGGGTCCCCGGGGCCTTAAATGGCCTGAGGAGGGGGCCACACAGCCCCTCCAAATAAAAAAGAGGCCATGCCCCGGGGATGGGGTCCCGGGGCCAATACAGGCCCAGGGAAGGGGGCCACGCGGCCCCCTTCCCGTTTTTTTTTATTTTAATTTTAATTAAAAAGGGGAAAGGCCCTGGGGGATGGGGTCCCCAGGGCCTAAAAATAGGAAAAAGGAAGGGGGCCACACAGCCCCCCTTCAGGGGGAAAAAAAAAAACAAACAAAAAAAAAACGATCGGGCCCGCAGGCCCCGCCCCCTTCCTTCACCACTCTGCAAACGCGCCCCTGGCGCGTTTGCAGAGGAGGAATGTCCCCTTGAATACTGGGGGTCCCTGGGGCCAACTAGCCCACCAGGAACCTCCAGTATGCGCCAGGGAGCTGCCTTGCAGAGAGGTGTACAGAGGCCACGCCCCTTTTACACCTCTCTGCAACGCAGCTCTATGGTGCTTTTGGAGGTATATGGTGGGCTAGTTGCACCCCAGGGACCCTCAGGATTCAAGGGAGTTAATCCCCCGACTTAAAACGCGCCACGGGCGCGTTTGCACAGTGGTGAAGGGAGGGGCGGGGCTTCAGGTGACATGTGTGCAAACAGGCCCCGTGGCGCGTTTTAAGATGGGGAATTAAATCCTCTTCAATCCTGAGGGTCCCTGGGGCCAACTAGCCCAACAGGTACGTCCAGAAAGCGCCACAGAGCTGCGTTGCAGAGAGGTGTAAAGGGGTGTGGCCTCTGTACATGTCTCTGCAACGCAGCCCCTGACGCATACTGGAGATTCCTGGTGGGCTAGTTGGCCCGTAGGGACCCTCATGATTCAAGGGGACTTAATCCCCCAACTTAAAACGCGCCACGGGGCGCGTTTGCACAGATGTCACCTCAGGCCCCGCCCCCTCCCTTCACCATTGTGCAAATATTCCTCTAAAATCAGCTGAAATACGAATTCTGATTTACTCACCTGTTATCAGGAGAGACCTCAGTGCTGCATCTTTCAGCCCAGTACTAATCCTGAAAAGTAATTTTAACCGTACTTACCAGTAACTTGAATTTCCTTCCATAGGCTAACATTGACTGGTTTCACTTGGAAATTCTTCTAAGTGTGGAGTTTTGGAACTTTAAAATATTCCTCTAAAATCAGCCGAAATACGAATTCAGATTTACTCACCTGTTATCAGGAGAGACCTCAGTGCTGCATCTTTCAGCCCAGTACTGATCCTCAAAAGTAATTTTAACCGTACTTACCAGTAACTTGAATTTCCTTCCATAGGCTAACATTGACTGGTTTCACTTGGAAATTCTTCTAAGTGTGGAGTTTTGGAACTTTAAAATATTCCTCTAAAATCAGCCGAAATACGAATTCCGATTTACTCACCTGTTATCAGGAGAGACCTCAGTGCTGCATCTTTCAGCCCAGTACTGATCCTCAAAAGTAATTTTAACCGTACTTACCGGTAACTTGAATTTCCTTCATAGGCTAACATTGACTGGTTTCACTTGGAAATTCTTCTAAGTGTGGAGTTTTGGAACTTTAAAATATTCCTCTAAAATCAGCCGAAATACGAATTCCGATTTACTCACCTGTTATCAGGAGAGACCTCAGTGCTGCATCTTTCAGCCCAGTACTGGTCCTGAAAAGTAATTTTAACCGTATTTACCGGTAACTTGAATTTCCTTCATAGGCTAACATTGACTGGTTTCACTTGGAAATTCTTCTAAGTGTGGAGTTTTGGAACTTTAAAATATTCCTCTAAAATCAGCCGAAATACGAATTCCGATTTACTCACCTGTTATCAGGAGAGACCTCAGTGCTGCATCTTTCAGCCCAGTACTGGTCCTGAAAAGTAATTTTAACCGTACTTACCGGTAACTTGAATTTCCTTCCATAGGCTAACATTGACTGGTTTCACTTGGAAATTCTTCTAAGTGTGGAGTTTTGGAACTTTAAAATATTCCTCTAAAATCAGCCGAAATACGAATTCCGATTTACTCACCTGTTATCAGGAGAGACCTCAGTGCTGCATCTTTCAGCCCAGTACTGATCCTCAAAAGTAATTTTAACCGTACTTACCGGTAACTTGAATTTCCTTCATAGGCTAACATTGACTGGTTTCACTTGGAAATTCTTCTAAGTTTAGAGTTTTGGAACTTTAAAATATTCCTCTAAAATCAGCCGAAATACGAATTCCGATTTACTCACCTGTTATCAGGAGAGACCTCTGTGCTGCATCTTTCAGCCCAGTACTGTTCCTCAAAAGTAATTTTAACCGTATTTACCGGTAACTTGAATTTCCTTCATAGGCTAACATTGACTGGTTTCACTTGGAAATTCTTCTAAGTGTGGAGTTTTGGAACTTTAAAATATTCCTCTAAAATCAGCCGAAATACGAATTCCGATTTACTCACCTGTTATCAGGAGAGACCTCAGTGCTGCATCTTTCAGCCCAGTACTGGTCCTGAAAAGTAATTTTAACCGTATTTACCGGTAACTTGAATTTCCTTCATAGGCTAACATTGACTGGTTTCACTTGGAAATTCTTCTAAGTGTGGAGTTTTGGAACTTTAAAAATATTCCTCTAAAATCAGCCGAAATACGAATTCCGATTTACTCACCTGTTATCAGGAGAGACCTCAGTGCTGCATCTTTCAGCCCAGTACTGGTCCTGAAAAGTAATTTTAACCGTACTTACCAGTAACTTGAATTTCCTTCCATAGGAATCCATTGTCTGGTTTTCAGCAGAAAAGTTTCTCAGTGTCGATTTTCACAAACTACAAATATTCCTAAAAAATCGCCTGTATGACTTAAACGCATTCTTTCAACTGTTTACAGGAGATGTCCCAGGACTGAATCTAGGATCCAGTAATGTGGTTAGAAAAGTAATCCATAAAGTAACTAATTGCATTTAACTAGAAATTCACATTGAGCTGAATGTTGCATTGTGTTTGAAAATGTGTTGCCCATTGCAACAACTGTAACTACTGTACTGTACTTGCCTATGTGCAAAGTAATTAAACTAAAGTAATTCATTCTGAGAAAGTATTTTTGTAATGTAATGTATAATGTAATTACAATGTAATTTAAAAAATAAAATATGTAAAAAAAATTGTTTCTAAAAAATTTGGAAATCAGTATGAAAAAAATTTATATAACAATTAATACATTTAAAAATTGTCATTTACAAAACCTTTGAAATTCACTGAAAAACTGTAGGTTTCAGACATGTTATAGTTACAAATTAGCATTTAAAAAACCTTTGAAATTCACTGAAAAAACCATAGGTTTCAGGGACGTTATAGTTACAAATTAGCATTTAAAAAACCTTTGAAATTCACTGAAAAAACCATAGGTTTTAGGGACAGTTATAGTTAGTTGGACATTGCACTCGTACAAAACCCGTGAAATTCCCCGTTATAGTTAGTCCAGCTAACTATAACTCGCGCCCCGCAATGCACTGCTGATGACGTCACATATTACATCACTCATGACATGGTCAGTGACATCACTGATGACATCACTGATGACATCTCAAATGACATCACTGATGACATCATCCACGTGATAATCTGATGCACCTCCTCACACCCTAATATAACCTTTGATACACCCACTCTAAATTACAGACTGCCATTCGCAAAACCATAGACACTCCAACACCAATAACTACATACCCACTCACTGATTCTTAGGTCTACGCACACATCCACTCACTCACCCGTACAGTCACTCATACTTACGGTCACTCAGTACAGGACTATCATATGCACTCATACTCCTATATAGACACTCAAACACCGCCACTCATCCATAGAGGTACTCACACACCTAGTCAGTCATGCAAATAATTAAACACACTACCATTTACTCACCTATACAGTTATACACACACCAGCTCACTTACTCATACAAATAGTAGCACATTCTTACGCTCTTATACAATCACTGATACAAGCACACACTCATCCATACAGCCACTATCACAATCACTCACTCTCGCTTATAGCTATTTATATACTCCAACACACATATATACTGCCTTTCACATATGTAGTTACTCACACATGTACCACTGGGACATACATTCACTCACTAACACACTCTTACACACACTTACCCACCCATACAGTCTATCACAGTTGCACTCTTGAAACCATCCACCCTGTGAATCACCCACTCACACATCTATGCACAGAGTTGCACACACCCCTCCCACACAAACACTCAGGCACCCATACAGATACTCAGACAAGCATTCAATAACTCATATAGACACTCATGTAGCTATTCACAAACACATGCAGCCACTTACACAGCAACAGACAGACGGATACAGACATTCACCCAGTTTAGTCACTAACCCATGCATTCAGTAAGATACGTTAAATCACTCACTTATAGAGTCAGTCACGCACCTACTAAATCATCCATACAGACACTTACACACCCACTCATTCTTCAATACGTCTTTTCCTATATATATTAAAAATATATAAACTTTACAGAAACACACAGTCACTGGATGATGTCATCAGTGATGTCATCAGTGATGTCATCAGTGATGTCACTGACCATGTCATGAGTGATGTAATATGTGACGTCATCAGCAGTGCATTGCGGGCGCGAGTTATAGTTAGCTGGACTAACTATAACGGGGGAATTTCACGGGTTTTGTACGAGTGCAATGTCCAACTAACTATAACTGTCCCTAAAACCTATGGTTTTTTCAGTGAATTTCAAAGGTTTTTAAATGCTAATTTGTAACTATAACGTCCCTGAAACCTATGGTTTTTTCAGTGAATATATATATATATATTATCTACTGGCGGTCGCCAGTAGATAGTTATAGTTAGGACCTATTTTCCATAGGAAATCCGCAACATTCTATTTGAAATAACTTTGGCGCCGGTTGACGAATCTTCGCAAAATTTTCAAACTTTGTGGCCTGCTCCGGTCCGCTCCTATCTTGAAAGTTTCGGGGTGATTCGGCAAGCGGGGGCCGAGAAAAAAGGGGGTCCCAAAACGTGTTTTCCCATGCAATTTTCCATAGGAACCTTTCATCGCAGCTACAGCCCGAACTGCTGAACGGAATTACACCAAATTTGGCAAAAAGGTAGCCCTTGGTTCAGAGTCGTGCCTTTGCTTAAATGGTGTAAATCCGTTCAGTAGTTCCTGAGAAAATCAAAAGTAAAATCACATATATATCTATGGCCGAGTAGGGTCCGCGTACTCTCCCGATCACGAGCTGCATGCTAATTGGCTGTCAAGTGGCTGTCAACACTCCAAATCAGGAAGTGTTGGCAGCCATTTTATGCCTCGGTAGAACCGAGGCACAGAAACAAGTGCGCAGAATGCACAAAGGGGGCAGGGTAGAAACACCCTGACCCCTAGGTCTGCTCAGGGGTCCCACAAGGACCCCTGGGCAGAAAAAGCATTTAAAAAAAAAATCGGCGGGATGCGCTTAGGGTGCGCGGATCCCGCCGAGCAGACTCATGAGCGCGGTCTCCCGCGCTCGTTAGTCACTGGCCCCGGGTGGGCCAAGTCCCGGGGGCATGCGGGGGTTTATTAGATTAATGTATGGGGGGCCTCTAAGGCCCCCCCAAACCCCGGGGACCGCCACCCCCCGGGGCTTCTTTTTTAAAATTAAAATTACCTACCCCCCCACATGCCCCGGGGACCGCCACCTCCCCGGGCACTAAATCGTTAAATATGGGGGTCCGTTACGGACCTCAGAGCCCCGGGGACCACCACCTCCCGGGGCTTTCAAGATGTTTGGAGGGGCCGCGCGGCCCCCTCCTGGAGCCAGTGATGGCCCTGGGGACCGCCACCCCCCAGGTCCGGCTCTTGCAGTGTCCCGGGGTGCCTACCCCCGGGACACTGTAGTTTGCTATGGCAGGGCAGGAGCCTCGCGGTTCACGCCCTGCCATAGCAAACTGCTTTGGTTTTTGGAAGAGAGAGCAGGAAACCTGCTCTCTCTTCCAAAAACCAAAGCAGATTGCTTTTCTACACGGGGACCTGCATCTTAGCAGCTCCCCATGTGGAAAAACAATGCCGGCTCCTGAGGGACGCGGGGAGCCGGCGGGACCGTGCGGGAATTGGGGACCCCCCCACGGTCCCCAACGAGTGGCCAGGCCCCGGGGGATGGGGTCCCCGGGGCTATTAGTGGCCTGGGAGGGGGGCCATGCAGCCCCCTCCCCAAAAATATATATATTTTTTTAAAACTTAAAGGTCGGCCCCGGGGATGGGGTCCCGGGGCCTTAAATGGCCTGAGGAGGGGGCCACGCAGCCCCCTCCAAAGATTTTTTTTTTTTAAAGAGGGCATGCCCCGGGGATGGTGTCCCGGGGCCAATAGAGGCCCAGGGAAGGGGGCCACGCTGCCCCCTTCCCGTTTTTGTTTTTAAAACAAAAAAAAAGAAAATCCTCAGGCCCCGGGGATGGGGTCCCCGGGGCCAAAAGTGGCCGAGGGAAGGGGGGGCCACGCAGCCCCCCTCCCATACAAAAAATAAATAAATTTAAAAAAAAAAAAGACCGGCATCGTGCCGGAGGCCCCGCCCCCTCCCTGCAGCAGTGTGCAAACGCGCCCTGGCGCGTTGTAAAATGGGGAAGTAATTCCCTTGAATACTGGGGGTCCCTGGGGCCAACTAGTCCACCAGGAACCTCCAGTATGTGCCAGGGAGCTGCTTTGCAGAAAGGTGTACAGAGGCCACGCCCCTTTTACACCTCTCTGCAATGCAGCTCTGTGGCGCTTTTGGAGGTACATGGTGGGCTAGTTGGACTCCAGGGACCCTCAGGATTCAAGGAGACTTAATCCCCCAACTTAAAAAGCGCCACGGGGCGCGTTTGCACAGTGGTCAAGGGAGGGGGCGGGGCTTCAGGTGACATGTGTGCAAACAGGTCCCGTGGCGCGTTTTAAGATGGGGAATTAAATCCCCTTCAATCCTGAGGGTCCCTGGGGGCCAACTAGCCCACCAGGTATGTCCAGAAAGCGCCACAGAGCTGCGTTGCAGAGAGGTGTAAAAGGGCGTGGCCTCTGAACACCTCTCTGCAACGCAGCTCCCTGGCGCATACTGGAGGTACAGGGTGGGCTAGTTGGACCCCAGGGACCCTCATGATTCAAGGGGACTTAATCCTCAACTTAAAACGCGCAACGGGCGCTGCTTACACAGTGGTGAAGGGAGGGGGCGAGGCTTGAGGTGACATGTGTGCAAACAGGCCCCGTGGCGTGTTTTAAGTTGGGAGATTAAGTCCCCTTCAATCCTGAGGGTCCCTGGAGTCCAACTAGCCCACCAGGTACCTTCAGTAAGCACAACAGAGTTGCGTTGCAGAGAGGTGGAAAAAGGTGCGTGGCCTCGGAACGCCTCTCTGGAACTCAGCTCTGTGGTCCTAACTGTAGGTACCTGGGGGGCTAGTTGGGCCCCAGGGACACTCAGGATTCAAGGGGACTTAATCCCGCAACTTAAAGCGTGCAACGGGGCGCCTTTGCACACATGTCACCTCAGGCCCCCTCCCTTCACCACTGTGCAAACGCGCCCTGTAGCGCGTTTTAAGAGGTAGTTTTAATCCCCTGCCCTATTATGTACTAGGGACTTACAGAGGAGGTCATGCTAATCACAGGGGTACCCCAACGCATAGTGTTCCCTAGTGTATGTAGGTGTTTTAACTGTATTCTAAGTGTGTTTTAGCATAGCACTGGCTCTGGTTAGTCAGAGTCAGTTACCACCAGTACACGTCGGAAAAAGTTCTGGGCACAGGATGATTTTGGAACAAGGCCTCTTTCTGCTCCTCTGTTGGTTCTTTCTGCACATCTTTTGCTTCTTCTTGCACTTTTCTTCGTTTTTGTGGACTTCTGTTGCTTCTTTCGGCATTTCTTTTGCTTCTTTCTGTGCGTTTTTTCTTCTTTCTTCACATGTCCTACCTCTGTAGGCATAGTTACAAACTAGCATTTAAAAAACCTTTGAAATTCACTTAAAAACCATAGGTTTCAGGCACGTTATAGTTAGAAATTAGCATTTAAAAAACCGTTGAAATTCACTGAAAAAACCATAGGTTTTAGGGACAGTTATAGTTAGTTGGACATTTCACTCGTACAAAACCCGTGAAATTACCCCGTTATAGTTAGTTCAGCTAACTATAACTCGCGACCCCGCAATGCACTGCTGATGACGTCACATATTACATCACTCATGACATGGTCAGTGACATCACTGATGACATCACTGATGACATCTCAAATGACATCACTGATGACATCATTGATGACATCATCCATGTGATAATTTGATGCATCTTCTCACACCCTAATATAACTTTTGATACACCCACTGTAAATTACAGACTGCCATTGTCAAAACCATAGACACTCCAACACCAATAACTACATACACACTCACTGATTCTTAGGTCTACACACACATCCACTCACTCACCTCTACAGTCACTCATACTTACGGTCACTCAGGACTTTCATATGCACTTATACACCTACATAGACACTCACACACCGCCACTCATCCATAGAGGTACTCACACACCTACTCACTCATGCAAAGAATCAATCACACCCATTTACTCACCTATACAGTTATACACACACCAGCTCACTTACTCATACAAATACTAGCACATTCTTATGCTCTTATACAATCACTGATACAAGTACACACTCATCTATACAGCCACTCTCACAATCACACACTCTCACTTATAGCCATTTATATACTCCAACACACATATATACTGCCTTTGACATATTAGTTACTCACACATGTACCACTAAGATATACATTCACTCACTAACACACCCATACACACACTCACCCACCCATACAGTCCATCACAGATGCACTCTTGAAACCATGCACCCAGTGAATCACCCACTCACACATCTATGCGCACTCACACACACCCCACCCACACAAACACTCAGGCACCCATACAGATACTCAGACAACCAATCAATAACCCATGTAGACACTCATGTAGCTATTCGCAAACCCATGCAGCCGCTTACACACCAACAGACAGACGGATACAGACATTCACACAGTTTAGACACTAACCCTTGCATTCAGTAAGATACGTTTAATCACTCACTTATAGAGTCAGTCACGCACCTACTAAATCATCCATCCAGACACTTATACACCCACTCATTCTTCAATATGCCTTTGCCTATATATATTAAACATATTTAAACTTTACAGAAACACACAGTCACTGGATGATGTCATCAGTGATGTCATTTGAGATGTCATCAGTGATGTCGTCAGTGATGTCACTGACCATGTCATGAGTGATGTAATATGTGACGTCATCAGCAGTGCATTGCGGAGGCGCGAGTTATAGTTAGCTGAACTAACTATAACGGGGGAATTTCACGGGTTTTGTACGAGTGAAATGTCCAACTAACTATAACTGTCCCTAAAACCTATGGTTTTTTCAGTGAATATATATATATATCCATCCTACTGGCGGTTGCCAGTAGATAGTTATTGTTAGGACCAGGTTTCCATAGGAAAAGCGTGTTTTCACTTGCCTATATCTTTGGCGCCGTTTGACGAATCTTCACAAAATGTTCCCCAAAAAAGTGTGCCAGTCATTCTTGTTGACATGGAAAGTTTTGGGGTGGTCCGTCAAGCAGGGGCCGAGAGAAGGAGGGGGGGGGGGGGGTGTAAAAAAAAGTGTGTTTCCAATGTTAATTCCCATAGGTGCTTTAGACACGACTACAGCCTGAACCGCTGGACTGAATTACACTGAATCGGGCAGAAAGGTAGATTTTGGTTCGCAGATCACGCTTTCAGTTATTTGGTTTAAATCCGTTCAGTAATTGAGAAATTTAATGAAATTCAAATTTGTTTATCTGTGATCGCAAAGGCTTCGCTAGTAATAACGAGCTTGTGCAGAGATCTACAGAGCTCTGATTGGCTGCCAACACTTCAACCGGGAAGTGTTGGCAGCCATCTTGGGACTTTGCTTCAGCTGACAGCTCCCGCCAAGCAAAAGCAAACACTCTGGTTCCAACGGCCAGTAACTATCAAAGTGCTCCTGCCCGCTGGAAGTGGAGGTTTCATCTCTTTCCCTGCCCACAGATATGCGGGCAGGGAAAGAGATCACACTATTGCTCCTGCACGGAGGGAGCTGCCTTTCCAGCAGCTCCCTCCGTGCAGGAGCACTGCCGGCGGGAAGCCGGCTGGGACTACGGGGACCTTGAGGCTCCTCCGCGGTCCCCATGCTGTACACTGGGTGCCCAGGGCACCCAGGAGACATATTTGTGCCCCGGGGGATGGAGTCCCCGGTGCCGAAATTGGCCTGGAGAGGTGGGCTGCATGGCCCCCCTGCCCCATTCTATTGTGGCCTGGCCAAGGGAGGTCGGTTAAGGCCGGGCCCAGGGGGATGGGGTCCCAGGGGCCATAGTTGGGGTGGGGGATCTGCGACCCCTCTCCCCCGTTCACATGTGGCCAGGTTCTGGGGGATGAGGTTCCCGGGGATGAAAGCCCGGGAAGGGGGGCTGTGCGGCTCCCTACCCCAATCAGTTAAGGCCGGGCCCTGGGGGATGGGGCCCCTGGGGTAAAAATCAGCCCGGGGAGGGGAGCCATGCACCCCACCATTGAATTATGGTGGGCCCCAGGGGTCAGGGTCCCTGGGGCCAAAATCGGCCCCACCCCCATTCAAATGTGGCCTGGCCTCACACACAAACTGACAGACCCACTTACCCAACACAGACCCACAGATACTCACACACCCACTGACAGACCCACTCACGTACCCACTCAGACTAATGCACCTACTCACAGACTCACACATCCACTTACAGACCCACTCACACACCCACTCACATACCCACTTAGATACTCACACGTCCAACTCACAGACCCACTCAGAGACTCATGCACCCACTCACAGACCCACTCAGATTCATGCACCCACTCACAAACCTACTCAGACTCATGCACTCACTCACAGACCCACTGAGAAACTCATGAACTGAATCACAGACCCACTCAGACACCCACTCAGACACTGACTCACATACTCATGGAGGCACTCCCGAAAACACTCAGACACTCTCGCACACTACTCACAGACCCAGATACTCGTGCACCCACTCACAGACCACTCAGACACTCATGTACTCACTCACAGACTGACTCACACAAACATGGAGGCACTCACAAACCCACTCACAGACCCACTCAGACATTCATGCACCCACTCACGCACCCACTCACACACCCACTGAGACACTTACAGAGCCACTCCCAGGCCCACTCAGACACTCGCATATCCACTCACAAATTCATTGAGACACTAACACACTCACTCACACACCCACTGAGACACTCATGCACTCACTCACAAACTCACTATCATAGGTTACAGTTAGGAAGTAGAATTTAAAAAACCTTAGAATTTCACTGAAAAAAACAAAAGATACAGGGACGTTATAGTTAGGAAATAGAATTAAAAAACCTTAGAAATTCACTGAAAAAAACAAAGGTTACAGGGACGTTATAGTTAGGCTCAGATTTCACCCATATAAAACCATAGACATTCAGCAGTTATACTTACCTGAGCTAACTATAACTTATGACCCCTCAATGCACTGCTTATGACCTCACATATTACATCACTCATGACATGGTCACTGAAATCATAGATGACATCTCAAATGACATCACTGATGACATCATCCACAGAACCACTCAGACACCCACTCACACCTCATAGAACCTCTCATATACCCACTCCCACTGCCGCACCCCTCACATACCCATTCACCGACCCATACCAGTACTCACACAACCAATCACTCATCCATAGAGCCACTCACACATCCACTCACTCACCAACACAGCCTCTCACACATCCAGTCATACAGACATATAGACACTTACACACCCACTCATACACCCTTACAGCCACTCGCACACCCACTCAATCACTCATACAGAAATTCACACAGCCACTCAGTCACCCATACAGGTACTCACGCACCCACACACTTACCCATACAGCCACTTACACTGCCACTCACTCACCAATACAGCTACAGATCCCCTGTGAGGCTGAATGTAGCCCCCGTGCAAATCGGCTACAGATTTGCAAATCTTGATGCACTGTGAAAGAAAAAAAACACTTTCAGACCCACTCAGACACCCACACAGGTACTCTCACACCCATTTACAGACCCACCCAGGCAGTCATAAACCCACTCACAGACCTACGCAAGCATTCTCTCACCCACTCACAGAGCCATGCAGGCACTCTCAGGCCCAGATAGGTACTCACACGCCCACTAACAGACATATGCAGGCATTGACACACATATTCACACACCACAGACACTCACACACCCACGCAGACACTCACACACCCACTCACAGACCCACACAGACACTTACACACCCACCCACACAGACCCATATAGGCACTTACACACCCACTGACAGACTTATGCAAGCATTAACACACCCACAGACAGACTTATGCAAGCATTAACACACCTACTCACAGACTCATGTAGGCACTCACAGACCCACACAGACTCACACACCCACTCACAGTTCTATGCTGGCTTTTTCACACCCACTCAGAGTCCCACACAGGCAGTCACACACCCACTCACAGACCCATGCAGCCAATCATAGACCCACTGACAGACCCATGCAGGCACTCAAACACCTATTCACAGACCCACTCAGGCAGCACTCACACACCTACTGGCAGACCCACACAACCACTCACACACCCACTCACGGACCCACACAGGCAATCTCACATCCACCTACTCACAAACCCACACAGCAACTCCAACACCCAGTCACATACCCATGCATGCACCGACAGACCCATTCACAGCCCAACACAGGCACTCACTGACTCAGTCACAGATCCATGCAGGTACTCACATACCTATTCACAGACCCATACAGGCACTCAGAGACCCACTCACAAACCCACTTACAGACCCACACAACCACTTACAGACCCACACAACCACTCACAGACCCACACATGCACTCTCAAACCCACTGACAACCACACAGGCACTCACGGATCCACTGACAGAGCCTCACAGGCACTCACACACCCACTCAGAAATCCATGCAGGCACTGACATTCCTACTCACACACCCACAGATACTCACAGACCTATTCACAGACCTAAACAGGTACTCACACACCCACTCACAAACCCATCCATCCACTTACAGAACCACAGAGGCACTCTCACACCCACTCAGAGTCACCCACAGGCATTCACACACCCACTCATCCACTCACACACCCACTCACAGACCTATGCAGGCACTCATAGAAACACTCATATACCCATGCAGGTACTCACACACCTACTCACATATGCATGCATTCACTCACAAACCCACTTACAGGTCATCACATGCCCACTCACAGAGCTACGCAGGCACTAACAGATCCACTCACAGAGCCACAAAGAAACTCACACACCCACATACACACCCACGAAATTACTCACAAACCCATTCACAGACCCAGACACATACACAGCCACTCTCAGGCCCACTTAGACACTCACACACCCACTCATAGACCCACAGACATTCACACACCCACTCTTAGACCCACACAGACACACACACCTACTCACAGAATCACAAAGCCACTCACAACCACACTCACAGACCCACACAGGCACTTACACACCCACTCACATGCACATGCAGGCACACACACACCCACTCATAGACCCAAAGAGGCACTCACACCCACTCACCAACCTATACAGCCACTCACACACCCACTCTCAAAGGTTACAGGTTACAGTTAGGAAATAAAATTTAAAAAATCCTTCAAAATCCACAAAAAAATCCAAAGGTTACAGGGACATTATAGTTAATAAATAATATTCAGAAACCATAGAAATTCACTAAGAAAACCAAAGATTACAGGGACGATATAGTTAAAATATAACACTGAAAAATCATAGAAATTCACTGAAAAAAACAATGCACTGCTTATGACCTCACATATTACATGACTCATGACATGGTCAGTGACATCACTTATGACATCTTAAATGACATCGATGATGACTTCACTGATGACATCATCCTGTGAGTGTAAGTGTTTTCTAAATGTTTCTAAGTGTTAAACATATATACTAAGGAACTACAAAAGTGAAATTAGTATAGTTTGTGTACTACTGAGTGATACTATTTCTAACATATATTATGTGAGTGGCTGTGTGACTGTGTATATCCGTGTGTGAGTGGGTGAGTAAGTGGCTATATGGGTATGTGAGTGGGTGTGGGGTATGGGTGAATAAGCGGCGCATGAGTAGCTGTATAGGTGAATAAGTGGGTGTGTGAGTAGCTGTATGGGTGAGTGAGTGGCTGTGCGAGTAGCTGTATTGATGAGTGATTGGCTGTGTAAATGGCTGTATGAGTGAGTGAGTGACTGTATGAGTGGCTATATGGGTGGGTGAGTGAGTGGCTGTATGGGTAAGCGAGTGGCTGTTTGAGTGTGTGTTTGGTTAACTGGGTAGGTGAGTGAGTGGCTATACTGGAGAGTGAGTGTCTATATGAGTGGCTGTATGGGTGAGTGAACAGACGTGTGAGTGTTTGTATGGTGAATGGGTATGTAAGTGGTTGTGTGGATGTGTGAGTGGCTCTGTTGAGAGGCTGTATGGGTAGGTGAGTAGCTGTTTTGGTGAGTAAGTGGCTGTTAGTGTTTTCCTGAAACTATATGTCATACATTGCACTAGTCATTATGCTATTGATCGTCAGCAGGACGCTAAACAATGAATTAATAGATGTATGTATCAAATTCAATGGATGCAGCATCATTCCAATATGGCCACCATGGTAATGTGGAACACAGGATTGCCTGTAATGAGTCCGTTTTTTTCTTTCTTTCTTTATGTATTACACATTATATATGCATACCTGTCCCACGACTCAGTGTGTGAGCAAGCCTGCTGTGACAGGCGAAACGCGTTAACTGAAAATTAAACAACTGGTGGTGGAAATAACCTCTTTGTGATCGTTATAATTACATTGTGGAAGAAAAGTGAAAGCCGGCGCGCTCCGCCGGTAAAACAACCATCTGCCTGCCTAGGGCGGGGGGAGAAAGAAGGAGCAACTCGTTTTGGTAATATATATATATAGCATAACAAATTGCATCAATATCTGCTACTTTGTTGTATGATAAGGAGGATGAAAATTTATGCATACACAAATGTTTACAATAACCAATGCAGATCTGTTTGAATGCCTGTTTAAAGCATCACTTGAACCTTAGAATTATTACACATAGACGCGATCTTTAAACACTCTGCCATCTTGTTTTCCAGTCTTGTACATTTGCACATTTAGCCTGACTGTTCAAGTAACCATTGCCTTGTTCTGAAGTCTACAAAAACGTAGTAGATGGAATGCTTGAATTAATCTCAGCCACTGGTAATTATTTGGACTACTTCCCAGTCCATTGTTATTTTGCACACCATGCCGGCTCAGTTTGGATCCAGCAAATGCAAATCAGTATTTGTAGGAAGCTGGCTCTTTATATAATGGACCAAAACAAGGTACACTGTGTAAAGAGTCAAGGCAACCCTTATTGGTTTACAGAGGCAAAAATGATTACACTATATGCTCTCTTTTGTGGTAGTGTGGGCGAGCGGTTTAGGCTTATCAGAGGGTAGTGCTAAGCATTTGTTGTACTCTCAGAGGCAATAAATGAGACACACTTAACAATAAATATGAGACCAAAAACGGGTCGCATTTTCATGTGAATTTGGATACCAAGAACTTCGTTATCAAGTAAGTACTTTTTTAAATATCGAATTTCATAGGTAAGTAAACAGCGCACTTAAATGCGTCTTTACGCAGCAATGCTTTCCTATGGGGGAAAAGGCATATGTTGCATACAGTTATTTATGGTCCATTTCTGGGGGTCTCCTTCTGGACTTAAGGTCGTAGGGGGCCACGGTCCGAAGTTACATCAGCAGTTACTATTTACTTGCCCTGGGGCATCCAGGTGCAGAGGTGCTGGTCGGGTTGGAAGAACTGAGCACTATGCCGGTGGAAATAAGGGGGGCCACCTAAAACCAGGCTGCAGAGGGGGACTTGGAGACAAATCCGGAAGCTCCCAGCAGGAGGCTCGGGTCACAAGGGTCCTAGCCGCAAGGGGGAACAGCTGATTCATCGGTACCTGGGCTGGGGTGTTCAGGAGCAGACTAGATAGGTCGGCTGGCTTCTGTGCGTCAAAGGCCCTCGCGGTTGTTGGTCTCACCGGTTGGAGGGTGCAAAATCAGGACAGCTGGGCCACTCTGGAAGTGGGTCTCTGCGTTGCAGATGTTCCTCGATGGCTGTTCGGTCTGGGTGCTATTAGAGTACCGACTATACATAAACAGGCTTTGGTTGCTGGAAGGGGTAGGGTACCCTGGGATTTGGTACTGTGCGGCTCTGGTCGGCCCTGGTGTCCTCTCACTTGGTTGGGGGACAGATCTGACCTTCAGGAGGACAGGTACCTCCTCCTGTGTGGGCTTCTGCGTCGGGCTGGCCAAGGAGCAGCAACATGGTAAACCGGACTCTGCTCCTTCAGAGCCTGCAGACTGCAGGGGAGTAGGTCCTCTACTCCAAGGGAGATTGTTGGCAATTTGCGAAGGGCTGGCTGTCTACTGGGGTTCTTGGTAGTTGCTCAGCTGCAGGACGAGTCACTCGGTCCCGAATGCCGAGACTGGTGCAGGCAGGCAGGATTTGACGCCAAAAGTCCACAGCAAGTCTTCAGTTATCGTTCTATTGCAGCTCTTCTTTGTCCTCTTCTTCTAGATAAGTCAAAATCTAAGTTCCTGGCATCAGGGGTGCCCCTAAATACTCAATTTAGGAGTGTTAGGGGGAATGACAGGTAGTAGCCAATGGGTTACTTACCTTTAGGGTGAATACACCCTCTGTGTGACCACTTCCTGCGGGCTGTGGGCATAACCCTGACCCAGTGAGCCTAATTCCACCAAAAACCAAGATGGTGACATTCTCGTTTACGTGTTCACATCAGGGAGCTCGCCCTAGGTGTGGTAGCAGCCTGATATGGAACACGCCATCTGACTAGCTAATTTCCCCCCCAGCCCTGCACCAAAGGGGCCTCAGGGCAGGTAGTGGCATCTCCCAAGTCTGGGGGAAGCCGGGGTTGCATATCAAAGGTGGAAGAGGCCTTTGAAGCCTCCTGCTTTGATATGCGGATTACTTAGCCATCCTGCTTGGAGAAGGTGACAACACCTCCGGCCGGAGCAGGCATTGTTTCTGCTCTCAAAGAGCGTGGGCTCTCACCTGCAGGGGGTCAGAAACCTGTCTGTGGTGGCAGGCTGGTCTACACCAGTCAGCCAGTACACAATAGGTTGGTAGGTTTTCAGCGGGTACCTCTAAGTTGCCCTCTGGGTGCATGTATTAATAAACCGATCACTGGAATCAGTGTGGACTTCTTAATATGAGATGTTTGATACCAAACAACTTTAGTTTCAGTGAAGCCATCATGTAGCTGGGGAACTCGTAATCACCAGTGCCCAGAAGATATAATCAAGATGACTTCCCTGCTCCCTGGCAATGTCCAAGAATCGACATGGACATCACAGGGGCATATCTGCTCATGCAGGGATGTCCTCACATGTGATATAATGCACCCTGCCTTAGGGCTGTAAGGCCTGCTATAGTGGTGACTTACTTATATTACATGCAGTGTCTGCAGGCATGGCACACAAGAGGTGTGCCATGTCATGTCTTCACTTTTCTCTGCGCCATGTCATGCAACCTGCAATGGCAGTTTGCATGAGTGTGAGGAGGAGTCCCTTAGGGTGGCACAATACATGCTGCAGCCCTTAAGGATCCTCTTTAGCCTCCCTGCCCTAGCTACCAGTGGTACCATTTACACGGGACTTGCAGGGGGTGCTAAAGGTATTGGCAATAGTACAGCTTCAGTGAAAGAGATTTGGCACTGGAGACCGAGATAGCAGGAACTCAGTGCACTTCTGTCAAAATTTCATCAAATACCAGGCAAAAAGTGGGGTGGGGGATGTGGTCTTGCCACGACGCAAGATGGCCGCTTGATTCCGGAGCTTTGCGCTGAGGGGAGCCCCGGACGGTAATGAGCAGCCTTTCGAGTCATCAACAACGATTTATTTATAGGAAAAACGCTGTCTGAATAGCCAGACTCACTGGTGTGAAGTTTTTGGAGCTGTGAAATAACCCCTTCACATGTTACGAGGACGTATTTGTTATGGGCCATGGCGCTTAGACTTTGACAGGACACAGCTTACGGAGCTCGCGCCTCTTCGGAATGGGGTGAGCGGCTCCTGAATACCAGAGACGCCTGAAGAGACTTCACTGCAAGTGTGGTCGGCTCTCTTGGGTGAGGATTGATGGCTCTGTGTACGTCTGTCTGCCTCCCTGTGTATTTGGTGAGACAGGGATCTGTTGTTGGCTGCGACGCCTTGACGCTGGCGCTGACATGACACAGCTGACAGAATTCGCGCCTCTCAGGAATGTGGTGAACGGCTCCTGAATCTTAGTGCCGCCTAAGGAGACTACAGTGCTAATAAGGTTGGCTTTCTTCAAATAAAATTAACAAACTCCGCAGTAAGCTACATTTTTTCTTTGAGAATGACTTTCACCTCATGTAATTCTTGGCAAAATGGAAATATATGCGACTGAAACAGTGTTGGCTGAATTTTGTCTGCTACCCTGTGTATCTGATGAAGCAAGGATAGACAATTTATAGTGGCATTGACATTCATAATACTCAATTCCTCAGCAGTCTTCTTCGTTGTTCTGCTTATGCCTCAATTGTTGGAGAAGTAGAGTGTGCTATTGCTATGCAGCAAAACATCTGAGGCGATTTTACTTCTTCTCATTGCACTATATACATGGAGGTTTGGTCACTCCTTTTTTGAGCTGTCTTCTCAGTCTTATGTTACATTGCTGATGCAGTGAAGCGGTGCTTACTGGAGTTAAGCTACCTCTGGATTTCGCGCGCTTCTGCCACGTAAAGAAAATACCTGAGGAGATTGATGTGCTGACCCAATACTCTATTATACAATATTTAGAACTGCCTGAGGTTGAATTGGCCATAAATAAAACGTGCTCCTGCAGTGTGTCAGAAACGTGTGAAACGCATAAAAGTTTTTACTTACTCTTATTTACACTGCATTTTTGAAGAGACAAAGTCTGCTAATTCTGTAAGCATTTGTTTGCCAAGTTATAAAATTCTATACAGAAATAACTGGGAATGCCTTCCGGTAAAGCGACTGGTAAATCCATAAAGCAACCCTCATACTCTGAAACTCTAAATCAGGGTCGTTCTGCTTCAGAAGATTGGAATACTACCCTCTCAGGCCAAAAATCATCCAACCCTCTGATGTCAACTGCACCAGATCCCTCTATGGAAAGGATACTTCAGGAAATCACTGCGGTTGGACGGCGTTTGGAGTTAATGGAGACGTCCATATCTGCCCTTACTGCTGAGCCCAAATCGATACGTGCAGATATCGCTGGATTTCAGAGTAAACTAGATGGACTTACTGAACGAGTAACCACAGTTGAGAGCCGTATTAACAATATACCAGATCGTGATCAAGAACTTCTCTTCCTCAGAAGTAAGATGATACATTTGGAAGATAGAAATCGCCGTGACAATGTACGCTTCTTTGGATTTCCAGAAGGTATGGAAGGATCAGATGCCAAATCCTTTCTTATAACAGCTCTCCCAAAAATTACAGGACTTACTTTTGACCCACCGTTGGAGATGCAGAGAGCGCATCTCATTGGTCCTTTCAAAAGCGGGAAAAACTTACACCCACGTACACTTATTGTCTGTTTTTTAAGACATAAACAGGCTCCTCAGCTAATTATTGTGGCCCGTGCGCATGGTCCATATCAATTTGAGGGTCATCAGATTCGAATGACAGCGGATTTTTCAAAAGAAACAAATGATTGCCGTAAAGCTTTTCTTTCTCTTAGACCCCGCTTACGTCAACTAGACATTAAATATGGCCTCTTTGAACCAGCACGTCTACGGATTACTAAAGATGGCATATCCAAAGATTTCTTTAATCCTGAGGATCTCCCTCTCTTTTTAGACACTCTTGTTCCTCAAAATATGGAATGCAATGCGCCTATACCTTAGCCTCAATCTTCACTTTCTTCTCTGATATCCAAGAAATCTCCTGATGAGTCTCAGCACAGCTTAAATCTATCACACAGTAGAGGAAGAGATCCAGAACGACATATACGCACTTTTGGAGACCGAGCTCAAGCCTTGCAGGCAGTAGCTGCTCTTACGCAGGAAAGAGATAGAGACAAATCACGTTATCCCTTAAAATCTCTTCCATCATCTGAAGAAGACGTTTCCTGAACTTTGACTTATTATTTATTTCAATTACTATTGAAGAACAGTCAGAAGTCATTTACTTCAATATATATTGAAACGAAGACTTGATCAATATCTGAAATTAAAGAACAGTCAGAAGTCATTTACTTCACTATAATATGAAAATACGATCTGATGAGTATCTGAAATTTCATTTATTTTGTTATGCATTATTTAGGATGTTATGCTCATTTTACACTATATTGTATTGTATTGGGTTATATTACAATATATTATATTATGCTAAATTATATTCCTTTCCTAAAATCCTTTCTCCCCTCCCCTATCTTCTAGTATATACATATGATAGAGTTAAACTATTTTAAAGTGTTATAATATGAATGTTATGAATTTTTATAATGTTTATGATGGTTAGGAATTAAAATTAAAAATTAATATATACACAACTATACTCTCAAATAACATAGATTTTCCTCTTTACTTTATAAAATTACATCGACATATATGGTTTGGACGTTTAGTGCTAATATTCTCTTCTCCTTACATCTCTTCTTTTCCTTTTTCTTATTTATCAATATTTCATTCCACTATCTATCTACTATATTATCTTGATGTATTAATATTTATTTAATCAAATTGTGATAACATTTAACTGTACTAGTATACAACTATTGCATTATTTAATTTAATTGACATATTATTTAAACATGATTATATTTAACATTGAACATCATTATTATATTATGTAAAATCTCATATGTACTATTTTATGTATCCCTCTTTCTATTCTCCCTCTCCTTTTATTCCTTCCTCCTATTTCTCATCATTTATGCTATACTATATTATATTCCTTTTCTTAAATCCTTTCTCCCCTTTCCCTCATCTTTGCATATGTACATAATAGAGTTTAACTATTTTATAGTGTTATAAAATGAATGTTATGAATTTTTATGAACAATATGAATTGAGAATTAGTATATAAGTTAAACTTTAAAATAGCATAGACCTTTTTCATTACTTTATAAAACTCCATCGAAGTATACAAACTGGACGTCCAGTTTCAATTCTCTTCTCTCCCTACATTCCTCTTCTTCTTTCTCTATTTACCAATTTTTCATTGTACTATCCATTTATTATATTATTTTGATGTATTTAAAATTTATCTAATTAATTGTGATAGCATTTTAATTATATCACTATACAAATATTGCATTATTTAATTGTCATATTACCTAAACATGATTGTATCCAATATTTATTATCATTATTATACTATACAAGATCTCGCATGATTTATTTTATATATTCCTCTTTATAATTTTCCTCTCCTTCTATTCCTTTCTTCTCTCTATTATCATATTCTAAAATTTCTTTTTATGTCTTTCCTTATTTATACAATGTTTTGTATGTCCCAACATTTCAACATTTATTCACTCTTATAATTATAGAATTACTTATTACTATTAATATGATGACTATTATATTCTTTACATCCACTTTACTGCTGGATGGGGCTCCCCCGGCGCATATAGCCCGACAGTTTAGATCCACAGAAAACAGTTTTATCCCCCTAAATACTGTATTGCCTTTACGTAGTATACTTGTCCTTTTTCCATTTTTCTATCTTTCTTGTTTTCATTTGCTTTTTCTTTTCCTTTTTTCCCTCTATTAACTTCTTCTCAGCTTTTGTCTTACGACTTCTCTCTCTCACTTATCCTAATATTTATTAATAAATACTTGATACTTATTCTCCCTCCATGTCCAGAATTCTCTCTTTTATCTTTTTTCCTTTTCTACTCTTTTGCCTTTCTCAGAATTTTATATCTTCACATCTTAACACACACATGGCATCTAGTGTCCCTTCTACCTCTCATCCATTACGTATTATTTTATGGAATGTTCATGGCCTTACAGATTTTATTAAACGGAAAAAAGTACTATCCTACCTACAAACTAAAAAGACAGATATTGCTCTTTTACAAGAAACTCATTTAAATGCTTTAGAATCTTCTAAATTACGGCGAGATTGGGTAGGAAAGGTTATACATTGTGGTCTAACGACACAGCCTCTTCCTAATGATGCCCAGCTACGGAAATGTGGAGTGACCATTCTACTTCATAAATCTCTACCTGTTACGATTATCAAAACCTGAATTGATCCGGAGGGCAGATACATTTTTGCAAAGCTAAAAATAGGTGACAAGATCCTTTGTGTGGGCTCCGTATACGCTCCGACAGGAGCCAAACGTTCCTTTTTTCTCAGCTTGAATCGACTATTGATAGAAATAGGCGCATCCAGATATGTCATTGGTGGTGACTGGAATCTGGCCCGAGATTCTGTATTAGACCGAACAGGCCCCCTAAACAGATGTAATGAGGGGGATAGAGCTTTATTAGATGACATAACGTCAGATCATGGACTAGTAGATCACTGGCGTCTTTGCCATCCATCCGATCAGGAGTTTACCTTCCTCTCCTCTACCCATGGCACTCAATACAGAAGAGATTATTTTCTTATCTCACATTCGGTAATTGCTGCCACAACTGATTCTCAAATTCTGGAAGCTGCAATATCAGACCATCCACCTGTTCTCTTTGCCCTAGAAACAGGTTTAACCTCTCCAGGGCGTAAACCATGGCGTATGAATATTCAAAGGTATCGTCCACCTAAAGGTAAAACCCTACTACGCTCCCACCTCTCTGATTATTTAAATATTAACAAGTTTTCAGTTTCTTCTAGTAGAACTGTCTGGGCAGCTGCTAAAGCAACTATTCGTGGTCAATTAATGAGAGATGCAGCAGAGACCAATAAGTCAGCATCACTTCGCCGCATTGAGATGGAGACTCAAATCACTTCCCTAACACGTCAATATTCATCTCACCCTACGATACCCAACCGCCGTAAACTAGAACTTGCTAAAATGGAGCTTAATAACTTATATACTTCTAAAGCTGAATATGCTCTCCAACGCCTTAAGGGTAGACACTATGAGCAAGGTGAGAAAGCAGGTCGATTGCTTGCAGCTCAGCTGAAACAACGTGAAGCAGCTATGGCCATTCCTGCAATACGTGGAAAAATGGGTGAGATTCTCACAAAGCCGCAAGAAATCATAGACACTTTTGCATCCTTTTATAAACAACTTTATACTTCCGATACGTCAAAAACCGAAGATCAATTTGCCGCCTATCTTGCTGACATCAACCTTCCTTGCCTTACAGATGAGGGTAGAACCTTCCTTGATGGAGATATTAGCAAAGAAGAAATAGCTTCAGCTATTACCAAACTACCTTATCATAAGTCCCCTGGGGAAGATGGTTTCCCTGCAGAATTTTATAAATGGACCGGAACGGAAACAGTTGATACCTTATTTTCTGCTTTCCAGGAGGCCGTTCAAGTAGATTCACTTGGTCCTATTTCTAACAGAGCGTTGATTGCAGTCATTCCAAAACTTGGCAAAGACCCGCTTGTTTGTAGTAGTTATTGACCCATTTCGCTAATAAATAGTGATGTTAAGATCTTCGCAAGTATTTTAGCGGCATGCCTTCGCAAAGTTATTCCTTCTCTTATACACCATTCGCAGGTGGGTTTTGTTCCAGGTCGCTCATCTAGAAACCACCTTCGAACCCTGTTTCACACCTTATTGACTTCAAATGAGTTGACGGAGGATGCTGTTGCCCTCTCATTAGATGCAGAAAAAGCATTCAACCGAATTGACTGGAGATACATGTTTGCACCATGAAGCGCTTTGGCCTAGGTGATTCATTTATTTCCAAAGTTCGTCTAATATATGATAACCCAATAGCTCAGGTTAACTGTGGTGGTTTTCTTTCAGACCCTTTCCCAATTCGCAGAGGCACTCGTCAAGGTTGTCCCCTTTCTCCCCTTTTATTTCTATTAGCAATAGAACCTCTTGCCTCATTAATTCGACACTCACCACAAATACAAGCTCATACCTATGGCAGACTGTGATTCTAAACTATATCTATATGCTGACGACATTCTTCTTACGCTTAAAGATCTTCCATGCTCTTTACCAGCTTTACTTGAAATTATTGACAGTTTTGCAATCCATTCTGGTTACAAAGTGAACTGGGATAAAAGCGAGGCTCTTCCACTTTCTCCTGGTACCACAAAAGCTTCAATTGATGGTTATTCCTTCTGTTGGAAATCATCACAATTAAAATACCTCGGAGTTCTAGTTAATAGAGGTCTATCTAATATGGTTTCAGACAATTTCACTCCCCTTATTACAGAAATGGAAACTGATTTTGCCAAATGGTCTCTTTTAGGTTTTTCTATGTGAGGAAGGGTACAGGTTGTCAGGATGATCACCTTACCTTGCTTTACTTATATACTGGGAATGCTTCCGATAGTTAATCCCTTATCTACAATACGTCGAGTGGATGCTCGTATTCGGTCTTTTGTTTGGGGTTCTATACGTCCTCGCTTAGCTGCTGCTAAACTAATCGCTCGCCGCTCCTATGGTGGTTTGGGTTTACCATCTCTGGAACATTACTTCTTAGCCTTGCACCTTTCGCAATTAGTTTATTTAATCCCAAACACTACCGACCCTCCGCAGTGGGTTCAAATAGAACATTCTCTTCTTAATCGAAATGATGGCCTTAACTTTCTTTATGGTATTCGACATCCACGTTCTTCCCCTCCACATCCGGTGATGCAAGCTACATATCAAGCATGGCATCGAGCACATCGCCTCGTACAAACTTCTTACCGTTTGCATTATAAAGCTCCACTCTGGAATAATGAAAGTATCCGAATAAATAGTAAAGCACTCCAATGGTCTAGTTGGATATCATGTGGCATTCAAACACTTGATCAGGTCATATCAAATGGAGAGCTAAAACCCTTTGATCTGCTTCGTGAAGAATTTGATCTCCCATCACACCAAATATCACAATATTTACAGCTACAGCACTGTCTAAGACGATGTTTAGGTTCTCCTCCCTGGATATGGAACTCCTCACCAATATTTGATTATCTCCTTGCATGGGGACGACACAAAGGAGTGATGTCAGGCTTGTATGGTGTTTTAACTCTTCACTTATTTTCACAACCACTTGCTAAAGCTCTTCAAATGAAATGGCAGGAACGTCTACACATTACTATTGAAGATAATGTATGGTCTGATATATTGGAAGATCTTGACAAAGGCACTCGAGAAGCTCGCTTGCAATTCTGTCTTTTAAACTTTTACATGATTGGTATTGGACCCTTCTGAAATTGCAAAAAGCAGAATTATTGTCGCATTCTAAATGTTGGAGGTGCTCTGAAGTTAATTGTGATCTTCCCCATTTACTTCGTGATTGTCCTTCCATGCTGAATTTTTGGACTTTCATAGGGGCCACGCTACAGAGAACTATTCCATCCCTTCGTCTTCCCCTTACCCTTTCTATTACTTTATTGCATGATCTTAGGACTCTTCTTTCCATTACACGTCCGCAACGTCGTCTTCTACACACTGCACTATCTACTGCTAAAATATGTATCCTAAGACATTGTCAATCGTCTAACCCTCCTTCGAATGAAGAATGGCTTGTAGCAATGGTTCAAACAGCGTCCCATGAACGTATTATATATCGACTTCAGGATCAAGAGGAAATTTTCCAGCAAGTCTGGACTCCCTTTCTTCAAGACCCCTAAGCACTTTCTTCTTCCTCTCATATATTGTCTTTACCCTTTACCTCCTTTTACCCGGACAAGGAGTCTATATCTATACCTATATCTATATATATCTATATTTATCTATATTCATCGTTATATTTTCTATATTTATCTTTATTCATCTTTATATTTTTCTTTATTTATTTATATACTTATATTGATATCTATGTATTCTTCTATTTACTTATATACTTATTTATTTTTACCCTTACTTTTACTTTCCCTATTTATGTGTATGTATATATTTCCTTATTCATTTATTTATTTACATATGATTCTCTAACAACTTTCCTCATATCTTTCAATATTTACCTCACTTTATGCATTTTGTATTTCATGGATCCATTTTTACTTTTTAAATTTTATATTTTATATTTATAATTATTTTACTGTTACCTATATAATGAAATATATGTATTTATTAACTTGTTATACATTGTTCTCTTTCATAATCCCTTCTCCATATCATATAAGATCCCTTATATAATTCTTCCTATCTCTGTTTTCTGTGATAATAATATTCTCTGAGCTTAAAATGTTAAATGATAATCCTATGTATTCATATTTCTGTAATCATTAAAAAAAATTCTCAATAAAAAAATTCGAAACACAGAAAAAAGTGGGGTGACCATGTCAAAAAGGTGCACTTTCCTACAGTATTGACCTCTCTCTAGTAGGAACATTTCTACCTGAACATAAGCAATCCAAGAACAGTTTCGCCCTGATTGGGGCTCTTCAGTCGGTTGTAACTTAGTTCCAGTGGCATAGTGACCTACGTTTGGGCATACCTGTTGCACTTAGGGCTGTCGCACTAAAGTATACACAAAAGACAGTGCTTTAAATGGGCCAGTACTCACCTGTACTAAGTACTGGCACTTCTAAATTTTCCACTCATCAGTACCGGAATTTTTCTTCAGTCAGGGAGCCTACCTGTACTCTTTTGGATAGCATGACAGGCTCAGGGTAGGATTATTTACTAAGGCAGGACATGTGCCGTTCTGCTGCTGAGGAGATTGTAAGAGCACTGAGCCTCTATATAGGCGGAGTTGTTGCTGAAGACTCCACAACTCCGTAATTTTAAGTGCAGGGCCCTGTGCAGTCAATCACACTATGTGTCTCGTGCCAGGCAGTGTCTCCTGAGGAAAAGTGATGAGGGTGACTTCCGGTGGCCAGGTGAAGTTGGGAAGGCTATGAACTAAGCTAGTAGAAGCAGGTTCAAGCTGAAGATAGTAAGATGCACATTTGGATAACAAGAGGCAGGGGAGAGAGAAAAACAGGATACAGAGATATCAAAGAGAGAAAGGGAAAGCTGAGGCCTGGGGGTGGGGAGGGGGTGGGGGAGAGGAGGTCAGACATGGGAGAGAAAAAAGAGCAAAGAAAATGAGAGACTGGGCATGGAAGGAGGATGAGACATGAGAGGAATAGAGCAAGTGAAATATAGGGGACAAACTAGAGGATTCGAGGAGAGAGAGAAAAAGGAAAGAGACATTTTAAGCACAGGGTTGACATTGGGAAAGAGAGAGACTGTCTAAGAGGAAAGATTCACGGAATAGCCCAAAAGGAGATCGACAAAGGTGGGAATTCCACTGATATCCTTTGGTAAAACTCAGTTTATAATGGAACACGTTATCAAGTATACTTTTACATAATGTAATGGACATAGTCACATCTAACAAAATATCCTGGGCAAGAATTCTGCAACAATAAAACATTTATTCCATTGCAGAATAAATGGCACGTGTCTTAGCACGTATGATACAATACAATTTGGAGCTTAATCCTTACTTGTAAGATAGACATTATTTTCTTTGCATTTTTACATACAGCTCTTGGATTCACACTTTTAAGCACTGTAAATATCGATGTTACTATTACCCAATTTTGATGGTACTCAATTTACCGACTTTTGATCTTGAGCCCATTAAATGTTTGCAACTTAAGCCCAGCTCTAGCTCCGCCCAATCTCCACGGCTCATTATGGTGAGTACCTGCAGTTATTTTTTCCCATTTAAAGCACTGAAAAAAGTGATAGGTGGAATGCTCGTATTAATCTCAGTCTCTAGTAAATACTAGGGCCCAGTCGTCATTATTTTCTTACAGAAAGAAAGGCCCTGGATTATGTCATTGCAGCCAAACGAAGGGGATTTTGCTATAGTATGGTTAGAAAGTTGCACTCACAACACCTTTCCGAGCATCCATAAACAGAGAGATCAAATAGAATACATGAAACTGGAAGTGGATCTGACTTGAACAGGACTGCCTTCTGGCCATGGATATCTGCAATAATCGAAAAATGGGGAGTGGTGATTTTTGAATAATTTTAGCTGTGTTGACTTTTCTACGTTTTGATGAAACTGAGCGTATGCAACATTCAACATGCTTGCAAAATTTAAAGGCGTTGCCCTTGCTTGCCCACTTTATATTGTTGTTGAAGTTGATGTTTATTTAATAATAAAACATGCCTGATCACCACTAGGGTTTTAGCATTTGTTTTCCATCGTTGTATAATGCACATTTAGCATGACTGCTCCAGTAAGCATACAGCCTCGCTCTGAATTTGGCATCAGCAAGAGAGAACTGCGAATTTAGGGAAGTCAGATTTTTGCCATGTATACTTACTGTATCTTTACCTCAAATCCTTCTCACATTCTTTCCATTAGAAAAGCTAGGCACCTGATTTTTATTGTCTGATGAAGTGTTGGTTTGATCAAGTGTTCTGGCCTCTGCTTAATGTATAAAAGTTGTACGAAAATGCATAGAATTTAGTGTTATGTGCTCCAACTGGCCAAAGGGCAGAGCGCTGGTCTGTTGACATTGCAAATCGCACTTAGAATATTTTAGATGGTTTCTTGCCTATTTGTATGGTAAACACACATTAGACTTCTATGAGATTTCCCAAATATCTGTTTTCTTTCATGTTACTCTAGTCAGTATTAATATATTCAGTATTCTTGTTTTGTATGTGATATTATCTTCTTATGTCATTCTGTGATACATTATGGTGTTATGTTAGGCTATTATTCTTTTATATGGTGTGCTATAATATTCTGTATTATATTCTATGTTATTCCATACAATGTGCTTTCTTTAATTCTATACATTGTTATTCTAAACTATTCTATGTTATTTTCTTATGTTATTCAAGTTATTTAACTCTACGTTGTGCTTGTTTGTACTATAATATTCCAGTCTTGGTTATTTATATTATTCACAAAAGTCGTTTATGAAAAACAAATCAATAAAGCCATACAAAAGGAGTCATATCAATTAAATACAAAGGGGTAAAACGGAAAAGGATTTTGTCTTGGGATAGAAATTAGCTTTGGATAATTCTATAAAGCAAAGTGAAAAAACGCCGGAGTAGGACACATAATAATGTGGATGGTTTTAAGAAGAATACATGTAAAAAAACAATCCTACAAATAATTGATATGCTGCTATGTAGGCCTAAAAATTCAGCAGTTAATGTTATTAAAAAATCACAATATCACAGTTCTTTGCTAAAAGATTTAAAGGTGTCTAGCATCAGGTGACGCATGGAATTCAATAGCCTTCACATAGGAAGGCTGGTAAAACAAGCAGAGAACTGTAACCAAATAAGCACCAACTTCGCTCTTCAAATACGGGAATGAGACAGAAAGCAAGTACCGACACAGGGGGTAAAACCAATGAGGCACTACAAGATCAGACACATCATTAATATCTAGCATGTAACTAGACTTTTTCTCATTTAAATGTTCAGAGTTGAACTTTTATCTAAAAGAGTCAACAAGAAATGTTACCTGCATTTCAGGGTCATCGGATAAGACATCCATTAGTTCCTCTGACATATCAGGGATGAGGTGGGTTGTATCACGCTGGAAGATGAAAATGTCGCCATCTTCACCATCAGACTATAAAACAAAAACATGAAAATCGTATGAAGAATTTAAATATTCAGTAAATTGCACAAGGTTCCACTTTACAGCTACTTTAGAGATAAGATCGTGATATTGCTTCTATGTATACCATCCTCTAACAGTGCCAGCGGTGAAAACTGTTAAAATTGTCGTGGCCGAGCTGCTCACACTGGGAGCTCTAAACAAAAAATATATACGTTCTGATGGGTACTTCTAACCGCAGATTCCTCACCTTTTTTGATCCCCTGGCACCACACTGGATCTGTAAGTTTTTCTAACAGTTACTTCCATGTAATCATAGGTGGTGTCATCAGGTCCTGTGGCAGCCTCACAAAGCATCTGGAAGTGACTGCACGGAGCCATGTGTGGGTGCCACCTGTGGGTGTTTACATCAGTTTTATTTTTTTCAGCTACCTTCAACGCAGATCCGGGCTCTGCTCCCAAACTTTCTGTCAGTTGTTTTTTCAAACAGTGCACTAGGGAAATGATGGCCTAGAAGAGCACAGACATGACTTATGCCTATGGTATCTAGGGGCTAACAACAACTTGAAGTCCTGAGACAAACACTCCCTGATGCACTCAAAGACCATCAGAGAGTGGGATGCAATACTGTAAACCGCTAAGCCCAAGAAACAATGCAGGTCATGCTCCAAACAATGGACTTGTTCTCGCACTAAGGGCCTCATTACGATGTCGGACGGAAAGCAAACCGACCGACTCCTTGTCGGAATTGGTTCCGACTGACTCGCGTTCGGCGAGTCTGACCAACCGATTATGATGCTTCCGAACACCGTTCGGAAAGTCTCCCATTGACTTAAATGGGAGCCTGTGTTCCGACCGACAGCACAGGCTCCCATTAAAAAAAAGGGGTGGTTGCGGAAAACTCTGCACCTTGTAGCAGGCACCCCATGGTGCCTGTCACACTGTGCATGATTTGAAAGAGGGGTCCCATGGGTACCCCCACGGCCCCCAACCGGTTGCCTCAGGATGAAGGGGGCCTGCTAGGAGCCCCCAGAGTCAGTTTCTAACAGCCTTTTTGTGTCGGACAGATCGATTCAAAAAGACTGTCCGAATCCGACATTATAATACGTCGGTCAGAAACACGGTCCGTAGGGGGGGGCGTGGCTAACCGCCGAGCATGGTGGATGTGAGCTAGTGAGGGCTCCGCATCAAGCCCGCACGAGATGTAAAATATTGACGGACACCGGGACCATCTGTGCAGAAACAACGGCACGGAATGCGGCGGAGGTGAGAGGGAACACACTGAGGCCGAAATAACGGACTTTGTACATGCCGCATGCACTGAACTATATTGTGTGCCTCGCGGGACTGGAAAACGCTGGAGGTTGCGAAAGCCTGCGGAGCGTGGACCCGGAACTGCAGGCGTAAAAGGGATCGTCGAAATGGGCTGCAAACCAGCGTCGCACTGAGACGGAGATATAAACGGGAGGTCCAAAGGAGCGCAGATCCAGTAAGTGCGAGTGAACGCCCGACCGCGACTAACTGCGCAGTTATGTGGGCCCAAAATGGCGGCAGGGGTTGATCGCGCAGAACATCGAGAAGAAGTCTCAAGTGCAGAGGATATGGGCGAAGGTCTTGCCAGGTTGTGGTGTTGCTGAAAACCGAAGTGAGCTCTAAAGTGGGGGCACACTTTACATTAGATACTACGCAAGGGGATCCTGAGAGTCAGAGCGGACCCGCTAACTACGTCATCGGCAAGCGCTGGCATAACAGAGCGGATTGAAGCACAGCAGAAGACAGCAGGACACTTTATTGTGCCAGCGGGCCAGGCGCTGAACTGCCCTGGGCGACTGTGCTAGTTTGGGGACCCGAGGAGGCACGGTGGGGTCGGAGCCTGACTGCAGAATGGAGCTGAGCAGAGACTAAAGGAGCTGAGAGGGAAGGATAACAAAAGGACTACACCGCAGAGTACTGCCGATGACTCAAGGAGAGTGCTGCTGCTGCGGTCTACTACGAAGATAATTGCCTGCAGTAGTTATATCGGGAGACGCTGATCCATCACTAAAAGTGCAGTACTTGCGCGCACGTGCGGGATTATTACGCGCTAAAAAAGAACTGATTGACGAGCTGCTGAGTGTTGCGACATTAAACAAGGCGGGATGTCAGTAGACGACCACAGACAAGGTCGCCAGTAGACAGAGGCGACAACACATACCGATAGGCTGCAACGATCTCCCTGTGCCGAGGGTAGATAACTAGGCGCACTCCAGCGGTGATTACACAAGCGGCGTAGCAGATTGGAGACACCGACACAATTAAGTGCAACGAAGATGGGGCGCCCCAGAACCAAACAACAAGATGCACAGAGTTTGGGAGAGACAAACACTGGGAACCGCTCGGATGAGATGAGTAGCACAGACACAGATATTGTACCGCCTACAGCACAGGGAGGCCAAATGGATAAATTAGACTTAATTCTAAAGGAAATAAGAGACTCACGCACGGCGCTTGAGGCACAAATAGGTACTTTATTGGTGGGTCTTAACTTACTACAGGCAGACCACAAAACTTTGGCGGAGAAGGTGAAATCAAACAAAATAGCGTTGGAGGACTTGATACCGCAACAAGCGATGCAATCTTCCCAAATCGAACAGTTACAACGTCAGCTAAAAGGCTTACAAGATAGAGTTGATGATGCAGAAGGGAGGTCCCGGAGAAACAATGTACGAATCCTGGGAATACCGGAGAAGAGCGAGGGATCTAATCCCACGATCTTCGTTGAGAACTGGCTAAGAGATAATGTCGCACCAGAAGGCCTAACGGAACACTTCAGTGTAGAACGTGCACACAGGGTCCCGCCTCGACCGCCTCCACCAGGAGCATCTCCCAGACCGCTCATAGCTAGAATACTCAACTACAAAGATCGTGATACTTTGCTTCGTGCAGCAAGAGAAAAGGCTCCCATACATTTTCAAAATAAAAAGGTCTCCTTATATCCGGACTTTACGCTGGCAGTATAGAAGGCCCGAGCCACTTTTCAAGATGCTAAAAAAACACTCCGTGCCCATAACTTAAAATACGCATTGTTATTTCCGGCTAGATTAAAGGTGATCCATGAGCAGAAAACGTTGTTTTTTGACAGCCCAGACGAAGTAGCGGACTGGGTAGAAATTACGTTTGCAACTCAATCAACGCAATCCTCCCTACATTTGAATGGAAGCAAGGCCCCTCCACAGCAGCGACAAGAAGGAAATGCAAGGCATACGAGTCATCACACAGGAACGAGAGCTGGCAGGAGCCCCACTCCGGAACAAGTCACCGAAAGCCAGCGGAATGCTCTACTAACTGCGGCTGCACTGGCAGAGCTTGATGACAAATCTCTGGAGGAACGCATCCACTCATCTGAAGAGATCCAAGAACTGTCGGATTCTGAAACAAGTTTGGCACTGTTCCCGATCATTACACCACAGACTTCGAATGACTATCTAGGCTGAAAGCTGCAGCGCTGGATGGGCGGTGAGGTGCCTGGTGTGACTGCAGATTAGATGCAATAATGGCAAAGACTGTCTGGTCCTGGTTGATGTCCCTACTATGTTGATATAGGGCTTGTGTCGGGCTGCTCCGAATAGAGAATCTGGCTAATTACTAATGTATATAGAAGGTTTGGTGGTTGCCAACCCCCCCTTGGCAACTGCACTACAATGGGTAACATATGCAGTTCCTGTTGAACTGGTTTATATGGTTTGGTCCCTTAGAGTTACATAGGGGAACCTAGTATTGGGACTGTTTAAGGGGAACATGAACACAGCTATTACATTTGCATTGCTTGTACACGTGGGGGCATTTTCGGAGCACGACATTCTAGCAGTAGACGTAAAGGATGGCACCCACTAATGAATACACATACATCTCTTGGAACGTAAGGGGGTTGGGCTCAATTCACAAAAGACATAGATTATTGGCACAAATTAACCGTAGAAAGGCCAACTTAGTATTTCTACAGGAAACTCATTTGATGGATACAGAAGCAGTTAAATTACAGAAGAAATGGAGGGGGCAGTTATTCTGTACCTCCTACTCGGCGTTTGCCAGAGGGACTGCCATATGGATCAGAAGCGGAGTCCCTTTCAAACCCATAGAGCAGAAGCGGGACACGAATGGCAGATATGTATTGGTGTGGGGCACATTAGATGGGGAGACTATTGTCCTAGGTAGTATATATGCTCCAAATTCGGAGCAGGATAAATTTCTTGAAACCCTTAGCAATGTACTGGTTGGCTGGGAGGCATACCCTTGGATAATAGGAGGGGACTTTAATATGGTTCTACATGTGGAATCGGATAGATCTCACCCCCGCTGCAAAATACGAGCAGTAGAAAATTGGCGGAGGCGTTGCAGGTATGGGCTAACGGATGGGAATTAGGAGATGCTTGGAGATTGTGTCATCCAAATAGTAAGGAATACTCCTTTTTTTCGCCACCACATGGCTTGGAAGACTCAGTTTTTAGAAGTACCATGGCGGATACAATTAGAAATTATTTCACTGAAAATGAGGGCACTGCGAGTACTACTCAAATTGAGTGGGATGCTTTTAAAACCGTAGTGAGGGGGGTAGCGATCAGTACAAGATCAGGAGTCCGTAGCGCTTTGATAAAACAGCTTACAGATCTGGAGGACCGCATGGGTAGGCTGGAACAGATGGCGGCACTACAAGACACACACAGGGAATCACTGGCAGAGGCGCATATAAAACACGCAGAATTATTGGAAGAATTACGAGTAGTAGATTATAATCTATACACGCAAAGGCAACATGCAGCAGCAGATAGGGCGGGCCCACTCCTAGCTAGAATAATAAAGGACGCCCCAACACCGTCCCCTATACTCAAAGTAAAAACAATGGAAGGGAACACGGTATGCACCCAATTGGAAATAAATACTGCTTTCCAACAATACTATGAAAGACTATATGACTCACCTGGGGATAGCACTGATGTGGATTACACCTCCTTTTTTGAGGCCCTGGATCTTCCGCAATTACTAACTGGCTGTAAGGAAGATCTGAGGAAGCCAGTGACTATTATGGAGATTAGAGCTGCAATTAAAGCCCTGCCAAGAAATAAAGCCCCGGGGGGAGATGGGCTTCCTATAGAGTTCTACATGGCATACATTGATTTATTGACCCCACACTTGAAACGATTATACCAAACTTCGCTGAATAATGGTAAATTGCCACTGACTACTTTACAGGCTATAGTGGTCCCATTGCCAAAACCGGGAAGAGAAAGTGTAGAGTTGGCAGGGTACAGGCCACTATCGTTGTTAAACACGGATTATAAAATCCTGAGTAAGATACTTGCGGATCGGTTGGCACAGCTCATTCCTAAACTAATAAACGTGGACCAATGTGGCTTTGTACAAGGCCGCAGCACAGCGCTTAATATTAGGAGATTACACCAGATAATGACATATGCGGCTAGAGTTGGAGGCAGCCAGGGTTGCATCTCCTTAGATCTTCGCCAAGCTTTTGATTCCCTACATTGGAACTACATGTTCTATAAACTACAGAAGTTTGGAATACCGGAAGAATACATTAACTGGGTGAAATTGTTATATATCAACCCTACAGCGAGAGCTAGAACAGGAACCCATATCTCAAAACAATACACAATAGCACGAGGTACCAGACAGGGATGCCCACTTTCCCCATTATTATTTATACTTGCTTAGGAGCCATTACTGCACACAGTCCGAAAGAAGGCGGGACCTCTGGGATAACAATAGGCACTACAACGCACATAATTTCCGCATATGCGGATGATATAATATTATATTTTAATAATCTCAAGGAAGCCACTGCTCCAATATCAGATATTTTTGATAATTACAAGAAGATATCGGGATTAACGATAAATGAAAGCAAATCTTATTCATATTTTTTCACAGATATTACACAGGTAGACCCCGTTAGATTTGGTGCCTGGACTTTTCAGATTGCGCCTGTCACCTTCAGGTATTTAGGGATCCACATATATCGAGAACCACAGGACTTGCTAGATGGTAATTTAACACGCGAGATAACAGCGCTCAGAGCACAAATAAAGTTTTGGGTTTCCCTCCCGATCTCAGTGGCAGGAAGAGTAGCAATCAGCAAAATGGTATTGCTGCCAAGATTGCTTTATTATTTCACCAACCTTCCCATAGTCATTCCAACGCACGTTTTTAAATTGCTGGACACTCTACTAATTGAATTAATATGGGGAGCAGGACGCAGGAGAATAGGGTTGTCGAAGTTACAACTGGACACGAAGAGAGGAGGATTGGGGGCGCCAGATTTGAGAGCTTATTGCTATGCAAGTCAATTGCAATGGTTAGCTTATTGGATTGTGGGGAAAAACCTGCAAGAAATAGATATGGCTAGACGCTCTTGGGAAAGTGGGAAGTTGCATAGGTTGTTGCTGCCCGGCGGTGGAGCAGCTACAAACGTGCCCCCTTTATTGAAGGTGGCATTAGCATACTGGGCGAGGGCAAGGAGATAAACAAAGAGAATACCCCCATACGCCCCAAATATCCCCATATTGGGACTGCCACTACAATCGGGGATTATCTCGAGCAGGAATATACATATATGGGAGGAGGCCGGAGTGCATACAATAGGCGATTTTTTTACAGACGGAGAACTAATGACTCATGATGCCTTCGTAAGAGCACATGGGGTACCCAACACATTATTTCTATACCATGCACAGATATTGGGTTATATTCGCACAACATGGACTCCCACAGGGCAGGAACCATTGAAGTATGAATTATTAAATATGCAATATTTAATGGGGAATGGCAGCCACATCACCAGATGGATATATAGGGGTATTCGTGAAGTAGCGGCAACTCCACTACAATCTACTCGAGACAAATGGGTTGCAGAATTTGGGCATGAATTTACTGATAAAGAATGGAATGTAATACTGGAATACCCCAGAAAAATTTCTAGAAATCCTAAATTCAAATTCATACAATTAATGATTCTGCACAGAGCTTATTTAACCCCATACCGATTACACACTATGTTTCCAAATGTGGAGGATAGTTGTCCACGTTGCCATTCACCGGATGCAAAATTAGTTCACATGATATGGAACTGCCCGAGATTGGTGCATTACTGGTCAGAGGTACATAAGATATTACACGACATTGCGCCGGTGAGACATGATGATTCACCAGAATATTGTATGTTAGGATTGGGCACTGGAGGTAAGAAAAGTGGTCCTGTTAGTAAATCTATGAATCTTGCGCTTATATTGGCGAAGCGTAACATTACAATGAGGTGGAAAACAGCTAAACCACCGTCTATCTTAGATTGGTATAATGAAATGGTGAGATGGGGCAAGGCGGAGGGAGCTGAAATAAGCCGAGAAGAACGAAGAGGTTTGAGGAAAAAAACGATATCACTGGAATGGAACACAATGATGGAGGAGTTTATAGCACAGGATGTGCATTAAGTCTGATTGAGAAGACTCAAGCTTATTATTAATGGGATTAGTTGGTTTTAGATATTCTAGGAGATGGAGTGTGTCTCAATATTAGTATGAGGTCTATTGAATGTGTATGCTGTACCCAGTTAAGAAAAGTAATACGCTGCATTGAGGTATTATGCCCGAGAATAAATAGCATGGCTGAGTTTGTGGAAGGGAGGGGGGAGGGGGTATTGTTTGTTTGTTAAGGGATGAGGATTAGAGTCACATTAAATAGAAGGACACGAAGACCTGAAAAGTTCTGGAATTGTACGAGATGTCTGGTTCATTGCTTATTTGGTTATGATATTAGTTGAAAAGTAGATAAGGGGATAACGGAGCTAACATTGAGACAATTGTTTAGGAATTCAGGGCCACTGAGTCTAATGGAATATTCTACTAATGTTATATTTCAATGGTATCTTGCACTCTTGGCAATAATACAATTCAGCTATGTATGCTCTGTCAGTACAGTGAATATTTGAGATGGTATCATTGATGTTGTGAAATTTCAATAAAAATATGTTTTAAAAAAAAAGAAACGCGGTCCGTAGAGCTGTACGATTCGGCTTCGACCAACTCGAAGTTTCCGAATGCCAGTCGGAACCTTTTCAGACTGACCGAACGGTTTGCTTTCCGGCCCGAGTACATCGTAATCGGTCAGTCAGAAATGATTCCGACCGAGTCGGAAACATAGGTTCCGACACAGTTTTGGCGAATCAGGACGTTCAGAGCATTTCCGACTGACATAGTAATGAGGCCCTAAGTCGTGGGCCTAGCATCCGCTCCAGGACCCGGTCCTGCTTCAATTCACTGTCCAAGTAAGTTGAAGATGAAACCTCACCATAAAAGTAAGAAATTCAATCGGAACTGGTCTCAATCCCATCACTCCCGATCCAGGGAGTAGTTATCAGTCAGAACTTGAACAACATGACAACCCCTCACTTGCCCACTCCAAGCCTATCCCAAGGCTGGTACTGATGCACCTGTGTTTCACTGGCTGCTGTTGAACCCACAGCCAATAGAGGTCTTCGAGTAGGGCATGCTGCAACTTTTCTGAACAATGTAGGTTCTCTTGGGAGCACCTTGGGGGCTTATAGAAGCACAGGGGCCCTCATCGGACTTCTGTCAGTGGGCCTTGCTCTTGCGCAGATTGACCCTGTCAGGCCAACGCACAGCCCCATATTGGTGCCATCTAATGTCTCCAGCACTGTGCCTAAGGCATCATTGGCCCCATCCAAATGAAAGTGGATCTTCAAACAGTATAAATATTTTATATATATATATATATATATATATATATATTCACTGAAAAAACCATAGGTTTTAGGGACAGTTATAGTTAGTTGGACATTGCACTCGTACAAAACCCGTGAAATTCCCCGTTATAGTTAGTTCAGGTAACTATAACTCGCGCCCCGCAATGCACTGCTGATGACGTCACATATTACATCACTCATGACATGGTCAGTGACATCACTGATGACATCACTGATGACATCTCAAATGACATCACTGATGACATCATCCATGTGATAATTTCATGCATCTTCTCACACCCTAATATAACTTTTGATACACCCACTGTAAATTACAGACTGCCATTGTCAAAACCATAGACACTCCAACACCAATTACTATATACACACTCACTGATTCTTAGGTCTACACACACACACACATCTACTCACTCACCCGTACAGTCACTCATACTTATAGTCACTCAGTACAGGACTATTATATGCACTCATACACCTATATAAACACTCACACACCGACACTCATCCATAGAGGTACTCACACACCTAGTCAGTCATGCAAAAAATTAAGCACACACCCATTTACTCACCTATACAGTTATACACACACCAACTCACTTACTCATACAAATACTAGCACATTCTTCAGTGATGTCATCAGTGATGTCACTGACCATGTCATGAGTGATGTAATATGTGACGTCATCAGCAGTGCATTGCGGCGGAGCGAGTTATAGTTACCTGAACTAACAATCACGGGGGAATTTCACGGGTTTTGTACGAGTGCAATGTCCAACTAACTATAACTGTCCCTAAAACCTATGGTTTTTTCAGTGAATTTCAAAGGTTTTTTAAATGCTAATTTCTAACTATAACGTGCCTGAAACCTTTGGTTTTTTAAGTGAATTTCAAAGGTTTTTTAAATGCTAATTTCTAACTATAACGTGCCCCGCCCCCTCCCTTCACCACTGTGCAAACGCGCCCCGTGGCGCGTTTTAAGTTGGGGGATTAAGTCCCCTTGAATCATGAGGGTCCCTGGGGTCCAACTAGCCCACCCTGTACCTTCCAGTATGCGCCAGGGAGCTGCGTTGCAGAGAGGTGTTCAGAGGCCACGCCCCTTTTACACCTCTCTGCAACGCAGCTCTGTGGCGCTTCTGGACGTACCTGGTGGGCTAGTTGGCCCTCAGGGACCCTCAGGATTGAAGAGGATTTAATTCCCATCTTAAAACGTGCCACGGGGCCTGTTTGCACACATGTCACCTGAAGCCCCGCCCCTCCCTTCACCACTGTGCAAACGCGCCCGTGGCGCGTTTTAAGTTGGGGGATTAAGTCCTCTTGAACACTGAGGGTCCCTGGGGGCCAACTAGCCCACCATGTACCTCCAAAAAGCGCCACAGAGCTGCGTTGCAGAGAGGTGTAAAAAGGGGCTTGGCCTCTGTACACGTCTCTGCAACGCAGCTCCCTGGCGCATACTGGAGGTTCCTGGTGGGCTAGTTGGCCCCCAGGGACCCCCAGTATTCAAAGGGAATTACTTCCCTTTCTTAAAACGCGCCAGGGGGCGCGTTTGCAGACTGCTGCAGGGAGGGCGGCGGCCTCCGGCACGATGCCGTTTTTTTTTTTGTTCTTATTTTTTTCATGGGAGGGGGCTGCGTGGCCCCCATTCCTCGGCCACTTTGGCCCCGGGGACCCCATCCCCCGGGGCCTCAGCAGGTTCTTTTTTTTTTTTTTAACGAAAAAACGGGAAGGAGGCCGCGTGGCCCCCTTCCCTGGGCCTCTATTGGCCCCGGGGACCCCATCCCCCGGGCATGCCCACTGTTTTTTTTTATAAACTATTCAGAGGGGGGCTGCGTGGCCCCCCTCCTCAGGCCATATAAGGCCCCGGGGACCCCATCCCCCGGGGCCGGCCTTTGCGTCTTTAAAAAAAAAAAAAAAAATACTTTTACTAATGGCCAACACTCCAAACCAGGAAGTGTTGGCAGCCATCTTGTGACTCGGTAGAACCGAGTCACAAGAAAACAGTGAAAAAGAGGGTAAAAAAGAAGAAAAGGGGGCAGGGTAGAAACACCCTGACCCCCTAGGCCTGCTCAGGGGGTCCCACAAGGACCCCCAGGGCCCAAAAAAGCATTTTTCTTTTTATAATTTCGGCGGAATTCGCGTTGGGGTCGCGAATCCTGCAGAATGTTTTTTAAAAATGAAGCGCGGGCTCCCGCGCTTCATTTTAATGAGGCCCCCAGGTGGGCCAGGTCCCGGGGCATTGTCAAAAAATAATAGCGGGGGCCGCGGGGGCCCCCGCAGCCCCGGGGACCGCCACCTCCCCGGGGCTATACTGATTATGTGCGGGGGTATGTGGCCCCCCCACGCTGCCCCGGGGACCGCCACCTCGCCGGGGCTTCATTAAATAAGGGCAGGGGGCCTCGCGGGCCCCCAAGCCCCGGGGACCGCTACCTCCCCGGGGCTGTAATAAATAATTAGTGTGGGGGGGCTCGAGCCCCCACACTGCCCCGGGGACCACCACCTCCCGGGGCTTTAAACGTTGGGAGGGGGCCGCGCGGCCCCCTCCTGTAGCCCTCGATGGCCCTGGGGACCGCCACCTCCCAGGGTCGGCTTCTGCAGTGTCCCGGGTGCCCACACTGGGACACTGCTGTTTGCTATGGCAGGGCGGGAGCCGTGCGGCTCCCGCCCTGCCATAGCAGAACTCTGCTTTGCTTCATTGAAGCGAGAGCAGGGAAACCTGCTCTCGCTTCAATGAAGCAGCAGGATTAGCTTTCCACAAGGGAGCTGCATGTCAGCAGCTCCCTTGTGGAAAGCAATGCCGGCTCCCGCAGGAGGCGGGGAGCCGGCAGGGACCGTGGGGGCATTGGGGCTCCCCCATGGTCCCCAACGGAGCGGCCAGGCCCCGGGGATGGGGTCCCCGGGGCCAGAAGTGGCCCGGGAGGGAGCCACGCGGCCCCTTCCCTGTGAAAAATATATATTTTTTTTTTAAAAGGAAAGGCCGGCCCCGGAGATGGGGTCCCCGGGGCCATAATTGGCCTGAGGAGGGGGGCCACGCGGCCCCCCTCCAAATAAATAAATACATCTTTAAAAAAAAAAAAAAAGTCTGGCCATGCCCATGGGATGGGGTCCCCGGGGCTGAAATTGGCCTCGGGAGGGGGGCCACGCGGCCCCCTTCCCGTTCTTTAAAAAAGTATTTTTTTAAAATGGGGCCAGGCCCTGGGGGATGGGGTCCCCAGGGCCCAAAAAATAGTAAACGAAGGGAGGACACACAGCCCCCCTTCTAAAATATAAATTAAAAAAACAAAACCGGCATCTCACCGGAGCCCCCGCCGCCTCACTGCACCACTCTGCAAACGCGCCCCGTGGCGCGTTGTAAGTTGGGAAATTAATTCCCCTTGAATACTGGGGGTCCCTGGGGGCCACTAGCCCATCAGGTACCTCCAGTATGCGCCACAGAGCTGCGTTGCAGAGAGGTGGTCCGAGGCTCCGCCCCTTTTTACACCTCTCTGCAACGCAGCTCTGTGGCGCTTACTGGAGGTACCTGGTGGGCTAGTTGGCCCCCAGGGACCCTCAGGATTCAAGGGGACTTAATCCCCCAACTTACAACACGCCAGGGGGCACGTTTGCACAGTGGTGCAGGGAGGGGGCGGGCCTGATATTACAAGTGTGGAAACACAACCCCTGGTGCTTTGTAAATTGGGGATTAGTCTCTTGAATCCTGAGGGTCTTGAGGTTAACTAGCCCACCAGGTACTTCCAGTAGCGCCATAGAGCTGTGCTTGCAGAGAGGTGGCCGAGCCATGCCCTTTACACCACTCTGCAAACGCGGCTTCTGGTGCACTGCTGGTGGGGCGATGAGGTCCTCTTGTGTCCTGAGGACCTCAGGACACAAGTGGACTTCATCCTCCGAGCAGCAGCGCGCCAGAAGCGGCGTTTGCAGCGTGGTGTAAAAAGGGGCATGGCCTAGGAACACCTCTCTGCAACGCAGCTCTGTTGCTTACTGGAGGTACCTGGTGGGCTACTTGGCCACCAGGGACCTTCAGGATTCAAGGGGACTTAATAGGGATGTTATAGTTAGAAATTAGCATTTAAAAACCACTGGAAAAACATAGGATTGAGACACATTATAATTAGAAATTCTCGTTTAAAAAACCATTGAAATTCACTGAAAAAACCATAGGTTTCAGGGACGTTATAGTTAGAAATTAGCATTTAAAAAACCTTAGAAATTCACTGAAAAAACCACAGGTTTCAGGGACGTTATAGTTAGTTGGACATTTCACTCGTACAAAACCAGAGAAATTCGGCCGTTATAGTTAGTAGAGCCAACTATAACTCGTGCCCCCGCAATGCACTGCTGATGACGTCACATATTACATCACTCATGACATGGTCAGTGACATCACTGATGACATCACTGATGACATCATCCATGTGATAATCTGATGCACCTCCTCACGGCCTAATAAAACCTTTTATACACCCACTTTAAAATACAGACTACCAATATTGAAAGCATAGACAGACCAATAGCAGTTAGTACATACCCACTCAGTGATTCATAGATCTACACACACACATCCACTCATTCACCCATACAGTAACTCATACATGCAGTCACTCATCAATACAGCACTATCATATGCACTCATACACCTATACATACACTCACACACCGCCACTCATCCATACTTACTCACACACCTACTCACTCATGCAAAGAATCAATCACACCCATTTACTCACCTATACAGTTATACACAGACCACCTCACTTATTTATACAAATACTAACACATACTTACTCTCTTATACAATCACTGATACAAGCACACACTCATCCATACAGCCACACTCACAATCACTCACTCTCACGTATAGTCATTTATATACTCCAACACTCACATATACTGCCATTCACATATGTAGTTACTCACATATATATCACTGAGATATCCATTCACTCACCAACACACCCATACACACATTCACCAACCCATACAGCCCTTCACAGATGCACTCTTGATCCCATACACCCAGTGAATCACCCTCTCACACATCTATGCACAGAGTCGCCTACCCCCCACCCACTCACAAAGACACTCAGGCACCCATACAGGTACTCAGACAACCAATCAATGACCCAAATAGACCGTCATGTAGCTACTCACCAACCCATGCAGCCGCTTATACACCAACTGACAGACTGATACAGACATTTACAGTTTACTCAATAACCCATGCATTCACTAAGACACGCTTAATCAGTCACTTATACAATCAGTCACGCACCTACTAAATCATCCATTCAGACACATACACCCATCATTCTTCAAAACACCTTGGCATATATATATATATATATAAAAAATATTTAAACTTTACAGAAACACACATTCACTGGATGATGTCATCAGTGATGACATCACTGATGACATCTCAAATGACATCAGTGATGTCACTGACCATGTCATGAGTGATGTAATATGTGACGTCATCAGCAGTGCATTGCGGGGGCGCGAGTTATAGTTAGCGCTTCTAACTATAACGGCCGAATTTCTCTGGTTTTGTTCGAGTGAAATGTCCAACTAACTATAACGTCCCTGAAACCTGTGGTTTTTTCAGTGAATATATATATATATATATATATATATATATATATATATATACACACACACATACATACACATAAAAATGAAAGTAGGGAACTCTGAATAGTTCCCAGGATTTAGGTGGGGACCAGCTTTTTTATGGAACACTCTACAAACACCACCAACACTGCGCATCTGATTATCTCAAATTCTGTTTCTCTACCAAAGTTTTTACTCATAGGTTTAGCACAGTGCCATCAACGCCTAGCTAGAATGTGACAAAGCCTTTTGCCATTTTTACAGTAAAGCCTTTAGGCATAGGATTATGAAGTGCTATCCATGCTGAGCTGAAAAATGGCAAATGCCTTATCCCTTTTCAGGCACAATATTACAACTTTGGATTAGTAAAATAACATCCAAGCAGACTTGGAATGAAAAAAAGCAACCTGTGACACATGTGCCATGGCTAGAGGGGCCGCTGCAATGTAGTAAAAAGGGGGAAGAGAGTGCAGCCTCTCTCCTGAGCCGTTAAAAGGTCCTATGAAATAACTATAACTGACTCCCCCGCCCTGCACAGTATGGTCATATATGATGTAATTTCAGATGCAAATCAATGATGCTATTAATGCTTCCATTGACCATATCATGAGTGATGTAAATGTGAGAATATAAGCAGTGCATGGTAAGTGCTTGAGTTATAGTTACTTCATAGGTTGATATATAGTTATTTCAGTTAACTACAGCTGGCGAATTTCAGTGTTTAGTTTAAAATGTTATGCTGTAAGTGACATTTTCACCTAACTATAACATCAATTTAACCCTAGTTTTTTAAAGTAAATTTCTAAGGCTTTTTTTACTATACCTAACTATAACTGTCACACTGTCACTTTAGCCTTTGTTTATTCAGTGGATAAATATAAAGACCAGTTATGTTGTATATGTTCTCAAATGCCCATGTGCAAAACTATATGTAGGCAGTGCTACTACACCTGTAGACAAATGTATACTTTAAAACATCAGAGCAATCACTAATAATGACCGTAGTTATCCTTTGCACTGCATTTTGAGAAATTCCATAACAACAACCCTACCAAGTTGAAGAAAACGAGTTACTTACCTGTAACTTTAGTTATCCAGTATTGGTATCTTTCATAGATTCACATGCTTAGAATCATCCCCGCCGACGAGGTGGGAGTCTCTCGGTACAATAAAATATATATATCATAGTCATAAAACATATATATATAGGCTACTATGTACAGTAAAGTCACTACATTAGCCTATCCTAGTCCTTTTGTAAAAAGAACCAAACTTGGAACACAGCCAATCAGGCTGCAGCACCCTCTTAGAACCTTCCCCCAGAGAGGCAGACCCTCAGATTTTCGTAGCACAAGTGACAGTAATATACCAGTAATAAGGTAAGCCTCTCCGGGAGGAGGGTGGTCGCATGTGAATCTATGAAAGATACCAATACTGGATAACTAAAGTTACAGGTAAGTAACTCGTTTTCTTATCCAGTATTGGGGTATCTTTCATAGATTCACAAGCTTAGAATCAGAATAGTTAGCAGTAAAACATCCTTAGTCGCAAAGTGGATGGTGGGTATCATAAGAAAAAACCATAGATACCTCGTAATACCAATACAGCCATGTAATATATCATTCTATCCCCAATAAGGGAGAAACATTACAAAATATGCATAAATATAAATATATATATAAAATTACACAGAATAATAATAATACTCATGTATATATGAACATGCAATAACGTAATCACCTCCAAACAGAGGCTTACCTTATTTAAAAAGGTTCTGCAACACTGCTTGACCCACAGATGATTCAGCCTCTGTCGCCAGATCCAGACAGTAATGCCGGGTAAAAGTGTGCACAGTTTTCCAGGTTGCAGCACGGCAAATCTTGTCTATAGGTACTCCGGCAAATAGAGCAGTAGATGAGGACACTGCCCTTGTAGAATGAGCATTAGGTCTTGAAGATAAAGCATGTCCAGCCTTATTATGGCAAAATTGGATAGTAGATGCAATCCACCTTGCAATAGTGGATTCCGTAACCGCTGTTCCAGGCTTTTGACCACCATAAGAAATGAATAGTTGATCCGATTTCCTGATGGATACAGTTCGTGAAATATAAAATTTCAGACACCTTTTAACGTTCAAGGTATGCAAAGTCTTTTCAGCAGAGGAAGACGGGTTGGCAAAGAAAGAACGCAGTATCACAGGCTCATTAAGATGGAATGTAGAGGGAACTTTCGGAATAAATGTAGGATTAGTTCTGAGGAGAACATAATCATTGGTAAATTTCAAAAAGGTTGTTTGATAGTGAAAGCCTGAATTTCGCTGACTCTCCGAGCAGAGGTGAGTGCCACTAAAATCGCCGTTTTCCAAGAAAGGTATTTGAGGTCAGCCTTGTGAACAGGCTCAAATGGATGTTTCATAAGTTGTTGTAATACCAGATTAAGCCTCCATTCTGGAGGAGGAGCTTTGACAGGTGGAAAAGTTCTGAATAGTCCTTTTAAAAATTGCTTGAACAGGCGATTAGAGCAAAGGGATGCAGCTCCTGCAGAACGTCTGTAGGTTGAAATAGCTGCTAAATGCAACTTGACAGAAGCAAACATAAGACCAGACTTAGATAATGACAGGAGATAAGGCAGAACTTTATCTGGAAAACATCGAACAGGATGTATATCTTTGTCAGCACACCAGGCACAGAATCGTTTCCATTTCAACGCATAGGTCTTTAGGGTAGAAGGAGCTCTTGCCCTAGCAAGAATATCTCTGCAGTCCTGGGGTAGGTCTATCTCCTTGAATTCTGTGAATCCAGAAACCATGCATGAAGATGCAATTGGACTGGACGAGGATGAAGAATCTGGCCCTTGCTCATCGACAACAGGGTCGGAACTGCAGGAAGGCGGTATGGCCTGCGTTTGGATAGCAAGAGAAGCTCCGTGAACCAATGCTGACGCGGCCACCGCGGAGCAATTAGAATCATGCAGCAAGGCTCCATCTTGAGTTTGCGTTGGAGTCTTGGGATCAACGGAAAGGGGGGAAATGCATAAGCAAAGATCCCTGTCCACCTCATCATGAAGGCGTTCCCCCACGAGCCCTCTTCCGGTTCCCAACTGGCAAAGAACGGGCACTTTCGATTGGTTTTGGAGGCAAAGAGATCCAGATGTGGTTTCCCACATCTGAAATATGTGATCCACTACTGACTGATCCAATTCCCATTCATGACAGGACTTCGACGTCCTGCTCAGAGTGTCCGCTAGAGTGTTGTGAATTCCTGGCAAATGTTCCACTTTGATTGTGATGTTGTGATACAGCAGCCATTCCCAAATGCTCTGAGCTTCTTGAGACAGAATGTGTGAACGGATACCTCCCTGCTTGTTTAAGTAATGCATGCAGGTGGTGTTGTCGGTTCTGATGAGAACTGTTGACCCTTGAAGCCTTGGGAGAAAAGATTGCAACGCCAGGAAAATGGCTCGAAGCTCCAGGAAGTTGATATGCATTTTTGCCATCGCCGAGGACCACCTTCCTCTTATGCATAGATCTTGAAGGTGCGCGCCCCATCCTTCTAGGGAGGCGTCTGTGGTCAGAATGAACTCCGGCACAGAAGGAAGAAAAGGAAGCCCGATAAAGACATTCTTGGAGCGCATCCACCAAAGAAGAGCTTTCCGCATAGTTGGAGTGATTATAACTAGGTCGTCGAACGACCCCGAGATCTGCAGCCATTGACTGTCCAGCTCCTCTTGGATCGGCCTCATCCTTAGACGGGTGTGAGGTACTAGTAGTATTGCTGAGGAAAGTATTCCCAGGAATAACTTGATGGTTCTCACAGAAGCGAACCGTTTTCTTTTGAGGTCTGATGCCAGAGAAATCAGACGTTCTTGCCTTTCTTTGGACAAGAATGCCTTGTCCTGAATAGTATCTAGTATCGCTCCCAGAAATTGAATCCTTTGTGAAGGGACGAGGACTGATTTTTGGATGTTGAGGGCCAGACCCAGAGACTGAAATAGTTGAAGGCATGTGGACGTTGCTCGAGATGCCTGCCGACAAGTAGGTGCCTTTATCAACCAATCGTCCAGATAAGGGAACAATTGTATGCCTTGAAGTCTGAGATAAGCCGCCACCGGGGCCATGAACTTGGTAAAGACTCTCGGGGCTGAACGCAGGCCGAAAGGGAGGACTTTGAACTGAAAATGAGCACCTGCTACAGTAAAACGAAGGAATTTCCGATGTTTGGGATGAATGGGGACATGGAAATATGCATCCTGGAGATCCAATGTTGTCATGAAATCTGCATGGTCCAGAAGCTGAAGGATTTCTTGAAGCGTGACCATGCGAAAGGATTTCTTTGAAGATATTTGTTCAGCTTCCTTAGATCCAGGATAGGTCTCCATTCTCCAGACTTTTTCTTTATCAGGAAAAAGCGGGAATAAAACCCCTTCCCCACTTGAGAGCGAGGCACTCTTTCTATCGCTCCTTTTGAAAGCATATTCTTTGCTTCCTTCCTGAGAAGAACAAGATGTGAAGGTTGTTTCTTTAAAGGTGGATGAGGAGGGGGGGTACTGATAAATTCCAATGTATGCCCGAATTTGAGGATATCCAAGACCCACTTGTCTGTGGTTAACCTTTTCCAATTGTTGACATATTGGGATACTTTTGGGATCTTGTAAAGAGGATGCGGCAGATCCGTTGCAGGTGCTAAGAAGTCGTCACTGCCTTCTAGCAGAGTCTCTGCCTTGAGATTGACGTCTTCTATTCTGCTGTCTGTAAGCGGCAGCTGGCGGATTTCTATAGGACTGCTGCTGTTGTTGCTGTTGGTAATTATATCTTCCTTGGTTACCTTGGCTTTGGTATCTCTGATAGCCACTACAAAAGGAATACGATCCTCTGCCTCTAGATCCTCGAAAAGGAGTCTTTCGATACTGTAAAGTGCCAAGGGCTCTAGCTGTGTCAGTATCTTTTTTGATGTTCTGCAAAGCCTCATCAATATGCTTTCCGAAAAGTATATCACCATCAAATGGCATGTCCAAGATTTTAGTTTGGACTTCAGGGCGGAAGGTGGTAGATTTTAACCATCCCTGACGTCTAAGGACTGCTGCTCCGGCAAGTTGGCGAAAGCCCGAGGAGGCTATGTCCATAGAAATATCTATAATTTCTGATGCAGCCCTTTCTCCTTCAAGAAGAATTTTCTTCGCCTCTTGTTTTTTATCGTCAGGTAAGTAATCGAGGTATGGGGAGATATCAGACCATAGCTGGCGGTCATACCTCGCTAGAATCGCCAAAGAATTTGTTGCACGAACTGAGGCACCCGCCATGGTGGTGAAACGCTTACCGATGTTATCAAGACGTCTTCCATCCTTATCTGGCGGTGCAGTCACAGGAATGGATGGATTCCGAGACTTCCGTTGAGCCGCTTGTGCAATAACGGAATCTGGTGTAGGATGTCCAGCGAGGCAAGCAGGAGTATTATCCGGTGCTTTGTATTTCTTATCGATTCTAGAGAGAATCGCAGGAACTGAAAACGGATGTTTCATTATCTTAGCTCCCTCTTCCCAGATGTGATCTATTATGGGAATGGAACGCACGGACTTCCTACCCTGGTCCTTAAAATCGTAAAGAAAACAATCCGTTTCCTTCACAGTTACGGTAAGATGAAACCGGGTTGCTGCCCTCTCCATAATTGCGTGAAATCCTCCAATGTCCTCTGGAGGGAATCTATTGCCTGAGGAACTGGTGAAGATGGCGTAGGAATTAAATATTCATCCCATTCATCCACAGTTGTGGGTGAGTTTGGTAGTTCTCCTCTTCAGCCACAGTATCCCCATCATCATCATGGGATAGATGCTGCGCAGGTAGGACTTCCTGCGGTTGAATAATAGGTGTTGAAGTACTTGCAATCTGCAAACCTGTAGGTGCAGTAGGTTGTGCTTGTATAGGTGCCGCTGGTGGGAAACGTGTATGGTAATCTCTCAGCATATCAGTTAGATCCTGCATTAAGGCAACAGGCATTTGCACCATAGGTTCATGCTGAAATGAAGGCTCTTGAGGACCTTGCAGAGACTCGCAAGGCTCGTAATACTCTTCCTCATCCTCCTCATCCTGATATTTAATCCGGAGTTGAGAAGGGTTGCGTGCTGGGCTAAAAAGTCCATCATCATCAGACTCCTCTAAATAGTGACTAGGAGGCAAGGGAGAAATATGTGAAACGTCCTGGTAATAGTTTTTGAAGATTGGAATGATGATGTTAATCTTGATGACAACACTGGCGTAATTTGTAAAGATGTAGGTCTTTTACGCTTCAGCGCCGTCGAAATATACATTGACGGTGAACTAGCCTCAGAAATAGCCATAATGGAAGTTGTCGTCGACGTTGTAACCATTGACGCCGCCAACGGAAATCCCATCGTCGAAGAAGTTGTCGCCGCTCAAAGTTGCTGTCGCTGCCGACGGTGAACTCGTCGACGGAAGGTGTTTCGCCGACGGCGGCCCCGTCGACGGTGGGCTCGTCGACGGTGGGCTCGTCGACGGAATTTGGATCGTTGTCGACGGCGGCTTCGTCGACGGGAGCTGTATTATCGTCGACGGAGCCGTAGACGGGAGACTCGTCGTCAACGTCGAGAGTGTCGACGGCATGGGCCCTGTCGACGACGATGCAGGCATCGATGTTATGGGCATCGTCGACGGCGATGATACAATCGTCGACGGTAACGTCGTCGACGGGAATTTCTTCATCGACGACGAGGAATCACTCACCGTCTGAGGAGATTTAATCGTCGACGGTGCTTTTTCGACGCCGACGGGTTCCTGACAGACTCAGAGTGAGTTTTTTGCTGTTTTGGAGCAATTTTAACAGGAATCTTCATTTTTTCCACAGTTTTCACCTCTGAAGAGAATGAAAGCTTCTCTTTTTAGAGGAAGAGTGACCCGTCTCGGAATGAGACTTCTTCAAGGTCTTGCTCTGTCGCTCAGGGGGATCATCAGATCTATCTCTCTTTTGGCAAGAGGGGTGGACGCCTGAGGACTATCACTGCCATCATCTCCTGAAACAACGTCAGAAGTAGCCTTCAACTTCTCCAGCCAAACCAGCAATCTTCCTTCTCTGTCTTTTAAAGTCTTGGCAGGAAAGGTTCTACAAATCCTGCAGTCCTTGACTTTATGAGCTGGATAAAGACAGTAGATGCATTCTTTGTGGGGATCCTCAAAATGCAGTCTCTTCTTCCCACAAGAAGGACAGGGTAAAAACAAGCTTTTCTTTGAAGAATCAGACATAATTACTTACAAAGTTCAGCCAAAGGTGAAGAAAAAACTGAGCAGAGCTCAGGGAGACTCCCTGTCACACGACGTGCGGTAGAAAATCTGAGGGACTACCTCTCTGGGGGGAAGGTTCTAAGAGGGTGCTGCAGCCTGATTGGCTGTGGTCCAAGTTTGGTTCTTTTTTACAAAAGGACGAGGATAGGCTAATGTAGTGACTTTACTGTACATAGTAGCCTATATATATATGTTTTATGACTATGATATATATATTTTATTGTACCGAGAGACTCCCACCTCGTCGGCGGGGATGATTCTAAGCATGTGAATCTATGAAAGATACCCCAATACTGGATAAGTATAGTTGTCTAGCACACATTCCCAGGAACAAAAGAGGGGGAGATATGGAAAAGGAACTCTGCAAATTGTAAACACACTTTAATTTTGAGCTAGACAGCAAAGAACCACAGGGCCTCATTAAGGACGAAGAGATGAATACTTGAGTAAATAGATGCCTGCCTCTATTACGTACACTTTCTTTGCGTCGTTCTGTATATCGACTGTTTAATAACCAGGATGAACGAAACAAACTTATTTTTTAGTTTTTTGTTAGCACTGTTTGTGCACGTACTTGTCTTTACAAGATTGTATATCCACTTATGCATTCTATCAGGCATCCGTTATGAAGTTGCTCCAATTAGGTCTCGTGACTCAGGGCCCATTTGGGTATATTAATGATGGTACCTAGGTCTGTGATATCCTCCCACTTGGGATCTGTGATCATTGTCTATATTAGACCACATTCCATGCAGTTTCAGATAGGTATTTAAACCTGTGCTATTCACCCACTTGGGACTATTACCAGTTTTTTCCCTAGACCACTATTGATGCTGCTTAACTGAGATCAGCCCGCCAACACTACGGGTGGTAACACAGAGACCTGCACAACTGTCTGCCACCTTGATTATCCAGGACATTACCAATCATTATAGGCACCTGGAGGATAATTGAGATGTTTTTATTGCTTCCCTTAGGATCTCTTTCTTAATATTTGATGCCCGATGTGAGCACTTTGTAAATACACACTAGAGCACTATGACATGGAAAAGCACAAGTGTTTAATATGGTGGTTACTATGATTTTCAGCCATTTTGTCACCACAAAACAACCAGTTTTATATTACAGCATCATGTTATATTTTTATTGGATATGAGTTTATTCGAATTGTACTTAATGAATTATGTGCCTGATGCGATGTATCTTTGAATAATGAATTATCATGATTGAACATGTTTAAAGATGGCAATTATGTATTGAGCTGATACTGCCATTCCTTTGTTTGCTTTACAACATGTGGTACAATATAAGCACAGAAAAAAAAGTTGCGCTTTGTCGTGAGCATGGCTGTAAGTTGGCAACAGAACCGTGTTGATTTTTGCTTATATCTCTCATTAAACCACCTTTGAGATCCTCGATCTAGGAGTGCCGCTCTCTTTCTTTGGATTTACGGAGATGAGAATTGTTATATATATTAAATTTCCCCCGTGAGTGCTGTACTTTATGTACAATGGAGCTGCGATATATATATACATACATACATACATATATATATACACACACACACTTTATTCTGTGTGTTATGGAGATGAGCATTTTTCTCTCCAATATATTTCAGAAAGGATTGATCATGTGATCAAATCCTTGTGGATAAAAGAAGGTGGTAATTAACCAAAGCAATGGTAAACCACAAACTAAATGATAGAATAATATTTTTGGTATGAGTAAAACCAATAAGAGGGGGTAATATAAAAACTAAAGAAATATGCTATTATTATTATAACTGCAGAAACAAATATATTCTTGTTAAGGAAAGAATATATTTTTTTCTTTAATGATGATTTCTATATTTTTCATTAAGAGGTAGCTAAACAAGAACACTTGTGGTGGTACTAGATATATACAACATAAATGAGGTGAAGAATAACGAAATTAGGAATTCATTTTTAGGCTGTGAAAGCATTTCCAGACTGACATGCTTGGCGGGTCTTTGATGGCAAAACTGGCTTATTTGATCTGTTCCATTGTTATTAGTTTTAAAGCATTTGATGTTATTGACATGTGTGACTTACTGAAAACAAATCTGTGCCATTAAAGAAACAACCCCTGAAACCATTGTGAATGATGTACACTATACCGATGTAGATTAAAGAATCAATTATCCTGATGAAGGTGGTATAGATCGAGTAATCTGTCAAAACGTGGCATGAAAGTAGCCCTATACGTACCCGATGTTATTGATTCCAACTGGTATAGGGAGTCATTCGCTTTACTTTATTTTGATGTTTGACAAAATAGGGGACTGAAAGTGTTATATTAGATGTGTGAACTGAGATAGGTTTTAAAAAAATAATTTATGGCTATTATTGTATTTTTGGGTTCAAGTCGTTGTTATTAAAATTACCAACATAATATAATATGACAGATATTGTAATTTCCACACTTTCAGTCCATCTATACCTTTAAGAGCAAAGTCATTCTATCGTGGGACAATGTCCGCCATTCACCAAAAATATAACAGAATAAACCTTTACATTTTCATGCAACTCAATAGAATAATCTCCACATAAAGCTTCGCAAATAGAAGGAAAGGGGGGTATGGGAAGGTTTGAAAGATAGGGAAATGAGGGGGTAAAGAGGACAGAATGAAGATCAAAGCAGAAAGAAAAGGGGAGGAACATTTCTGGTTGTAAAACCAAAGCAAAGTAAAACTAACCCCCAGAGAAAAAAAATCTCCTCCTAAATCCATGTCACATTAAACGCTGACAATTGGAGATCTTTGAACAGGAAAGTCCACTGGTTAATCACTCTGAATGCTAACAATCGGGTCACTTCTAACCTGATTCATGCCACAACCTTGACCCCATCCAGGAAGACCTGCCCCTCTTTATGCCATGTTACACTTTCAGTTTTGCAGGGTTCCATAATGACCCTCTGGATCCCACATCTTAAAATTCTTTGCAATGGGTCTACAACTACTGTCTTCTATCCTGTGTTTGTTGGCTAAAGTCCCAGAACAAAGTACCTTTTAGCCTTCTATTTGTAGAGATCACAGTTGTAGTAGTAGTTGACCTTTATTGAGGTTATTAATAACCATAAACGTTCACATAAAACATCATAAAATGAGAAAGGAAAAGGTTAATACACATTCACACATGGTCAAGTACATACTATTATCTAAGTACAAACACATGCATTAAATAATACTCCTATTAGCCAGCAAAAACCTCATGAGTGGTTACGCTATGCTCACTAATAGTAACTGAGAAATCTTAGTGGTTGTACTGTAAGGTTCTAATCAATAGTTCGAGCAAAGGATAAAAACCAACCAGATGAATTAATACCATGTGATACCAATTCTTTTAGGTCAAAAAGTGCAATGTGCAATTATATTAGGTCTAAAGTTTGTATTTTAGTTAGGGCCCTTATGACTTGGCGCACCCAAGTGTTTTGATGGATTCGTTAACCATTCATTGTTATAATGCAGACAATTTTGAAAACAGTAAACTTCGTATTGATAAATTTTATTTGAAAATCCTTGGGAATAGCTTATAAGACACTCTACTATACAACTAAAATACTCTCCCTGCTCCCAATAAGGTGCTTTTGTTGATTTTAGGCTAATAAACCTGACTCTTATAAGACAATCGTAGCTCCAATCAGTTGCACTTTACTGTATGATACCACCAGAAAATAAATAGATGGAATCATGAATACACACTGGCTTTTCTATAACTTCTACTGTAGGGAGGTGGTACTTTAAAAATATCATGCCCCTTTTCCTTCGCAGGAGTCCTACTGCAAATAGGTATCTGCTCAAACTGAATACCATATGCTAGGATTTATCACTTTTTAGGAACCAAATCGCTTCTATGTATTCCCTAACACCCGAGTTGTAACATAATGGGCAAATTCATTTCTTCCTAGGGCTTGCAGTAGAGAGGACAGAAAAATAAAAGTGTGCCACATTTTCTTTACCATGCAAATTGCACAAGGTATAATTACAATCTCCAGGAACATTATCTTTTTCCGTTTCGATGTGAGACCTGATTTCTAGCATGTCATAATGAAACGTTATATAAAGTGTTTTGGCCAACTGAGATTGTACGTCATCAAGAAATGCTTCGAAGAAAGGAGTCGGTTTAATGGCAAAAAACTGTGCTGAAAACTCCCCAATCTAGAGCTTTCATGCAGGTTAACAGTCATATATTCCCAATAAATCAGTTTCAATTGCTTTTATGGAATGTGTGGTCCAGGATTGAAGGTTGTTCCAAAAAGATCCTACGCCTAGTTTGACAAGCCAAGATTCAACATGTGAAAACCATGGGAAACTGAGTGACTTGTCCAGCTCCAATAGTTCCCTCATACCCTCCCTACATGGTGCAAGCGCCTGCACTGACCAAATTCTCACTGAATAAAGAAAGGATCTGAGAACCGCCACTTGTTCCACTCTCTTAAGCGCTACATCGCGAAACAACGGAATAAGGGGATACATTTGGGGAGATAAAGTAGGGATCTTATGAAGGTATTCTCACATAAAGTCAACCTTCCTACATTCTCTATTTCCGAAATTCAGCTCCATATAAGGCAGCTGCCTCGTCCTTTGGACTTATAAACTTCAATGATGGAGAACTAGATCTAGAAGTCGTTGTCTCCTGTTTTTTAAGTATTGCCAAAGCACTGTGTATAAGAATGGATCTGCGCTTTTTGATGTGTCAAAACCAGGACAACTTACTATACCAGCGTTATACCCAAGTATTCAAATGTATTTACTTGTTCTAATTTTCCTGTTGGAGCCCTGTGTTCCCTCTAAAAGTCTTGTGAGGTCTAATCACCATAACTTTGGTCTTGTTGGCATTTATTTCTAATCCCTTGGTTATGCAATAAGCATTAAAGCTGTCAAGTAGCGTCTGAAGACCCCTCAAGGTTTGTGACAATAAAAGGGTATCATCTGCAAATAACAATGCAGGCACTGGGGCCCCTTCTAACTTAGAGAAACCATGATTGCACGCCTGCAGAGTTTTTATGACGTCATTTATATATAGCTAAAAGAGTGTGGGTGCAAGCACACAACTTTGTCCCACACCCTTATGTACTGGGATACGATCAGTCAGTTCGCTCTGGGGGCCCCAACGAATTTGGGCGTAATCCCACTGATGCAATCTTATAATCTGGGTAAGGAGGTCTTCAGGAACTCCTTGGAGCTTAAGTGACTCCCATAGTGAGCCCCTTGCGCCTAGATCAAATGCCGCCCTCAGACCAACAAATGCAATATATAAACGGCCTCCTTTCAATTTTGTGTGCTTCCACGTAATGCAAATACGCCTAAACACCTGACCTATGGTGCTGCCCGGTGACCTGAAGCTGGCCTGATATCGTGACATAATATTATCCTCCTCTTTCCACTCAATGAGTTTGTTCAAAATCTATCTAGCATATACTTTTTGCAGGGTATCCAGGAGGCTTATTGGTCTGTAGTTATCTGGGGCATGTTGATTCCCTTTTTTAAAGATAGGGATTATTTCGGCTCTGTGCCAACTGTCAGGAACTGGGGCTCCTAGGGCTGTAGAGTTACATATCAAGTTGACATAAGGGGCCCATAACGGTATGTTTTGCCTGTAGGAAAGTGCCTCTTTTTGACATGGTCACCCCCACTTTTGCCTGGTATCTGATGCAATTTTGACAGATGTGCTCTGGATTCCTGCTATCCAGGTCCTCAGTGCCAGGTCTCTTTCCCTAAACTGTACAATTGTTCCCCCAATTGGCAATACCTGTATCACCCCTTGTAAGTCCCTAGTAAGTGGCACCCCAGGTATCCAGGGCAGGGAGGCTAAAGAGGGTCCTCAAGGGCTGCAGCATGTATTGTGCCACCCTAAGGATCCCCTCAGGACCAACATGCAAGCTGCCATTGCAGGCTGCATGTTTTGGTGTAAATAAAAGTGAAAACACAACATGGCACACATCCCTGTGTGCCATGCCTGCAGATATAGATAAGCCACCCCTACAGCAGGTCTTACAGCCCTAAGGCAGGGTGCACTACACTGCATGTGTTGACATATCTGCATGAGCAGATATGCTCCTGTGATACAGCTATCTTAGCTATCACAAGTGAACAGAGAAAACATTTTAAGTACATGTGCTGGACACTGGTAGAAACGAATTCCCCAGCTACATGACGGCTTCACTGAAATCTATGTTGCTTGGTATCAAGGCTCTTGATTGGAGCCTGTATGCCTCCTGTATCATGCCTTCTTTACCGCCAAATATAGACAGCTAACGGCACTAAAAAAAGAATGCATTGCTTCAGTAATCGGCTGTTTGGAGGGGGTGGAGGAGCAACCGGAAAACTCTAATACAGGTCCTCTGGCAATTATTCTCTATTTCTTCAATTTTACCATCAAGGAAATCAGCTGTCGTATTTTTAAAGCCACTCTGCTCTCCGGACTGTTGTTCTAGCTCTGCCTTTTTGGCCGCCAACTTCTGATCCTCCCCTCGACTGATTTCACAGCCACCTCGGTGCCTGTCACTGTGGATTCCATCACATCTAGCCTTATCTCAGTGAAAGTGGGCTCTTTTTCAACTTTTTCTCAATTCCTCGGAATGGAATCCAGTGTAATCAATATTTCTTTCTGGCCAGGTCATGCACCGCTCTCTTCTTCCCAGTCTCATTCACAGCAGTTTCCTTCCATCTCGAAATAAAAATCTACTTTCCATTTCAAAAGAAGAACACAGGAAGGAGGAGCGCTCCTATAAACTCATTTAGACAACAAAAGAGAGGCTAGTAAAGACTTGAACTAGAACATGAAATCCCAAATGAGAGTCAAATCATCAGAGCGACATCAAATTTAAATCAATGGATATAGACATCACAAAGCAAGTTTGTTTTGAAGAAGGTCATTCTTTATTTCTTTGTTCCAACTTTAAAATTAAAGATAAGGACACAGCCAACACGTTTCGTCCTGAAACATTGGGACTTCTTCAGGGCTGTTAAAAACATAACAAACAGAACTTAAAAAGACACGCACAATGAAGAAATCTACAAAATGCGAACACTATATATACAATAGACCAACAAAAACAAAGATCACAAAGTTAAAAACAACATATAACAGACATTAAAAATGAGATGCCTAGTATCCACATTTACATTTCTGCGACACTCTAAGACGAACACAGTGGTGCAAACAAACAATTTACATTTCAGTACATTCTTTGCACTGCATGGAAAATAGACAAAGAAAAACCTAATTGTCAAACCACAACAACGTAATGTGATGTCCTTATCACACAATATCACAATAGTATAAACATGATAAATGAAGGTGAGTCCATATACTGACTTCATATGGAACTCACACACACCTAGTGTGTCCTGGTAACTCTGAAGACAGCACACAAAAAACACCATAATTAGTATCTCTTCCATTTAGAGATATGTAATCCAGTCACACATGATAGGCAAAGAAACCTCTCCCGCAGTAATATGCACCTAGAGTGTTCATACAGTCACAGCAGCACTAAAGAGTCAGCCCCCAAAAAAGCTTACCAAAACATCTAAAGCCACGGCCGATAAATTGTTTGCAAGTAGGTACGCCCAATAGTACCTCTACTCACTTTCCTTCAGAGACATAGAAAGAAAAAAGAATCTTGTTTGTGTGTTCAAAAAGAAACAATAGGTTCTCAAAATTGAGTAAAAGATCATTGAACATAGAAGTAGAAAAGTAAAAAATTATAATAAATAAACTACACCAATGTCAACATAATCACTGTAAGTCAGAAAGAGGTCAAATTCATCACCACATAATTCGAAAACTCAGTGAATGAAGCGCATCCTTAATCCCAAGTAAAGCCAATAAATTGGTTACCTAGAAATGGCTTACCGTAAACCTAAACTTAAGAACTCTGCAAGGATACCGAGCATTTCATGCACAGCGGCAAAACTGTATTGTAAAGAGAGTCCTTTAGGAAAACACAAATCGAAAACAACAAATGTAACTCAGTCAGTAGGCATCCAATATATGCATCACAGAATTGTAGATGGGGTGGTATCCTCAGAAAAAAGAGGCAGTCCCCCCACTAAAACGTCACTTCTACCAGCAATTAAATTGATATAATTATCTTTAGAGATCAAAGAAATGTCATTACAACAACTCGATGTGTTTACCGTCAGGAAGTCGCACCCCTTACCTACATGTCTGAAGTGCTAACCTCCTCCAGTGCACTCTCAAAGGCTATGCCTAGATTTCGCTAATCTTTTGACTATAGTCCTGGTGCATTTCAAGTAGTAACACTTCCGGTATCCCATGATCATCATAAAAGAGATATTAATTAAAAAAAATTCCCTCCAAAACCTATAGATGAAATCTAAGCTGTTTTGACCGCTAACATGTCCCTGCACAATCGCAAAATAAACTACTGCAGAAAAACCCACTAAGAGGTCCAAATTAAATCGACTGGATAGTGTGCAGGCGTTGGCCCCCCACGGCATTAACAAGAAATTATTAACTGGCAGCATCACTCACCGAAAAAAGTTTCAAACGTATTCTCAGTCCTTGGCAAAGTTGCACCACACAGAAAAATACCAGACCGACTGAGCCTTATTAAAATACCCACAAAATCACTGTGTAATCAATCTCACCTGGCATTCCACCATTCCTAACGTGCACATGTGAAAAGGCTTCGCCCATTTTGTAATGTCATACAATTACGTAATCAGAGCATGAAAATGCAAGCGTGTTTTACCCAGAGGTCGTTGAATTAAAAACTAACTCTGTGTTATGCTCATTAGGCAATTATTATTAGAGAAAGCACAGTACATCTTCCACTTCATATATTTTTTAACGTGTACACAGACCGAATTCACACACTCAGAAGGTGGCGGCCGTATTCAACTGGCCAAGTATGTACGCGTTCTATCCACACGAAGTGGGCCACTAAATATTAGAAGAACTTGAGAAGGTGACAAACTAAGTAGAATTAATTTTAATTCTATTTTTTGCCCACATTAAACAATTACTATAACCAAAAGCACAGTACATCTTCCACTTCATGGTGTTGTGTGAAAGGTACACAACCATGTCAACAGACATGGAGAAAAGGTGGCCATATTGGAATGGCCAAGTGCGTGCGTGTGCTGACCATAACGTAGTGAGCCACTGATATAAAACAAACTTTTGAAAACCATGACAATCTATGTAAGGTTGTTCTATTCATAGATCAGCAAAAATGACCTGACAAGAAAGTAAAATACTATCTCAAAGAGACTAATCCATTCCAATAATTGTAAAGTTCTTCTCACAATGCTGTCTGGTGCATGAATGGAAAGATATCTTAATTTCCCAACAGTAAACAGCGGCCACATTAAAAAAAACAAAATGAATGCATGTTTAAGTTTACTATAACCTTCCATTGATTGTAATGCAGATTAGGACTGAAAATTGCTCATCCAGTCCTCTTGAATAATAAGAGTGTAAGCGCATATTCAGCACCTAATTAGTCGAACCATCATAGTGCCAGATTACATAAATACAACCACAACAATGAAAATGAATAACCTCAAAGTATGAGGAGTTCATGTCATTCAGATTGCACCAATAAAACAAAATAAGATTAAGATGAGGAATCCTTCTCTAACCAGATTACCCAATAAGAGTAAGAGCTCATTCTGTGCATAATTTGTCTGTTTGCTATGCTAGCTATCATAGACCCTGACTTTGTAAGTCTAGCAACCACAGCAAAAGACATGAACAAACTCAAATATGAAGAGTCCTATATCAATCGAATTGCAATAATGAAACTAAAGTCAAAGATGCAAAGAAAACCATCTAAGGGGAACCCAAAAAAGTGAAATATAAAAACAGTATAAGTCAGTATAGAAAAGAGTGTATGTCATTGTTCATCCATAAAGAGGACAACAAGTCCTTGTATGGAACAATAAACATGTTTCAAATTTCAAATAGGTCACAGATCATAGCACTAATAATAAAAACAGATAATGGCTAAAAGTGGTTTATAAAAAATGGTGAAACTCGTATTCTTTGTTTAAGCCAAACTCAATTGTTCTCAAACGCGAAATCCATTTTGCCTCGCACTGTCTAAGTGCGCGTTCCCTATTTCCACCACGGTCATCCACTGCTACAGTATCAATGTCATGGAATTTGAAGGGAGAATCCATATTCCTATCACAGACATGTGACAGAGGGTAGGCAGCATGCGTATTGCGGCTAACCCTCAGATGCTTTTTTTATCCAGAACCTAAGCTCCCTAGTTGTACTTCCTATATATATCTTCTCACAGGCACACACAATACCATAGACAACAAATGTAGTCCGACAATTAATTAATACATTAATCATATATTCTTGCCTTTGTTGTATGAGAAAGAAGTTGTTTTATTCAAGCCTAAACAGCACACTGTACAAGAAGTGTAAGTGTAGAACCCCTTAGGTTGTTGTGGTAACCAGCTTGTTGGCCTCCCTTTCTTAATAGGAGGCATATAGCTAGGGCTAACAATGTCCTTGATGATATGTCCCCTTCTGTAAGTTATTGTTGGTTTATTCTTAAGAACAGTATCCAAGCCTGGAACATTGGCTAATAGTCCCCAGTGTTTGTTCAGTATTTGCCAAATCTGGGGGCTAGATGAGTTGCATATAGTGATAAAGGCCAAGTGGCCATCTCTCTTATTGTGCTTTTTCAGATTCCCAAAAAGATCCATTCCATACTAGGTGGATGTGCACCGCTTGACAGCAGTATGCTATAACAGACCGTGGGTTTACAGAATACAGTACTTTGAATTTTGTTATTGAAAATGTAAAAGTTACACCTAGAAAGTCTATTCTATTTTTCTGACATTTCATGGTGAATTTCACATTCCATTTGTTGTTATTAAGAAAGTCAAAGTAACTCCATTTGTAATAGAGAGCCGTCCATAACAGTATAATATCATCAATATATCGCCCCCAAAACTGGATATGTTCTGTCCATTCGGCTGCCTCAGAGGACCAGGCATGCCCCCTCTCAAACCATCCCATGAACATGTTGGCATAAGAGGGGGCAAACCTGGAACCAATGGCAGTCCCTTGCAGTTGTTGAAACCACTGGCCATCATATATGAAAAGATTGTTACTCAGAATAAGTTAAGAGATTTCAAGCAACATCTGAGACTTTTCATACAAGTTAGCATGTCTGGTAGATAAATAATGTTCCAGAGCCCTCAAACCAAATTCCTTCTTAATTCACGTGTATAGACTCTCCATGTCAAAAGTTACAAACATCATTGAATCGGAAACCCACACTCCATCCACAAACTTACTGAGAATGTCAGTTGTATCCCGTACAAATGAAGGTAAACTCATGACAAGAGGCTTGAGAAAAATGTCAACAAACACAGAGATGTGTTACATGGGTGAGCCAATGCCTAAAAAGATGGGACGCCAGGTGGAAAAGCTGCCTCTTTAGGTATCTTCAGGAGCATGTTTAAACAAGGGTATTTTAGAGATTCCCCCATACGATATTTGAACTCAAGATTCATTAATAGACATATAATTAATGGCAATGTGACAACTTGTTGTTAATAGTGGTCATAATTGATGTAATGGGATTCTATCCTATAGCAATCTTTGTTGTTCAGTTTTCGCATGACCTCTTGATGATACTGACAGTGGTTCATAAAAACAACATTGCCCCCCCTTACCTGCTTCACGGATGATTATTGATTTCTTAGACCTCTAATTTCATAATGCTTGAAACTCATCATTAGTCAGATTATTCTGCGTGGTTTTATAAAAAACAGAAGTTCTGTTCTTGTCCTCCAAATCATACAAGTCAAGCATAACCCTTTGTGTGAAGAGTTCAATCCCATGAAACTGTTTGTTCTGGGGAATTAACTTAGATTTGGGTCTTAAATACTATCAGAGGTTAAGTCAGGTTGAATGTTCACATCTACCCACAACTCATCCATATTCAAATTGTAATTGCTGTCAATAGATAAACCACAATGAATGTCTTTCACATCTGAGATAGTCCTATCAGAAAGCGTAATGCTTCTTTTTACATCATACACTATTTGTGGATTCAAGGCAAAAAAAAGCTTTCGTTTTAAAGTTCTTGCAAAAGTAAAGCGATCAACAGAAAAATCACAATTATGGCAATAGCCTAAACCCTTATTAAGCACATTTGTTTCTGCACAATTCAGAGTATAGTCTGACAAATTGACAGTAAGATTGACATCATTGGCAAATCCACCTATACCAATATTCATGCCAGTTATTGCTCTCTTCTTCCCGGTCTCATTCACTGCAGTTTTCTTCAATCTAAAAAAAAGAAATCTAGTTTACATTTCTTGACTGCTTCCCTGCAATTGTTGTTTAAATAATGTGCATCGCTGTTACCATGTAGCCGCCAAGCTTTAAATTAAACTCCCTGGTCTCAGCAACCTCCACAAACCTGGCATCTGTCAGCTTGGATCTCACAGTCCTCCACTAGCCCCGGTTAAGCCTGCATCGCTTCCTGGCAATGGAGGGACCGCACTCCATCCATGTGAGCCACTACCAGCTCCAGTACATTGCCTCTGCTCTCACCAGACGCCACTTCTCAGTACTTCACAGGGCTTCTTGTCTCCATACTGTCCTAGATCATGTTCAGGGGGCCCATCTCTGAATGCCACAAACAGGGCCTCCAAGTGAAGCCACGTTTTTCTGGCAAGCCACGCCTCTCCATTTTGCCTACAGAGCCATTCAGAGTGTCTTCAGACCTAATGCCCAGCTCCAGATTACTCCAAGATTACTAAATAAAGCCTGGGCGAATAGCAGCCCTCTTAATTATTTTTTGATACTTTTGTCACAAAATAAGATTACATTGTATTGTAACATTTATGTAGTGCTTACTACTCCTATGCGGGGTACTGGAGTGCTTTCCTATACTGGCAGCATGTAAGGTGTGTGGTCGGAAGAGGGTTTTCCTAGTTTTTAATTCCAGGTGGGGAGTAATTTCACGCTGTTCGTGATGACTACTGAGGTGTGGATATAGTGTTACAGGATGCATCGCTTAGAAGTGTGGAGGATGAAGAGGTGTGATAGATAGACATGCAGTTTATGCTGCCAGCTTTGAGCAGTTTTGCAGATGTCTTTATGGTATTTCTTGTGACCATAGTCCACTTAGCCATTTGCTGCCCTGGGATGTCCAATCTGAGACATTTTGTATAAAGGTTTATGGTCCTGTGCAGGCATGGTTGGAGAGAGCAATGGTGGCGAGATCTGCTGGGATAGATTTTGTTACTATCATCTTCTATCTGACTGTTTTTGTTAGGTTTAAAGAAGTGGTATTAGAATGTAGGTAGTTAGGTCATGCAGTGATAGACTAGATTAGAGTTGTAAATAGAAAACGTTGCAGGGTTATTGATTTGCGCAAACTGTGTGTGCCCACTTATCTAATCTATAAGTAATCTTAGGTGCTCCAAGGATGAGAAGCGGCCACAATCACTTCCAATAGTGAAGACAAACTGTCTCCAAATGAACAATCAAAGAGTCTTCTGAGCACCAATCAGTGTCCAAAATTCAACACGTCCACCAAACGTTGGTATTCCTTCTTTGTACTTTATTTATTTGTCTTCACAAGCGTTCAAACATCTTCAACAGAACTTTCAGCCAACACGTGTTTCATCAGACGGTAAATCAACCTTTGAATTCATCAGGGTTCCCAAATAAAATGAAGCACTCAGTTCCAAACTCGTCAATTACTACAAGTTGTTAATATTTAAAAGAAACCAAATCATATCTTGTGGTTTTCAGCGTATCAATATTAGTAAATCTTCCAATTCAAGTTTGTGGTCACCTATTGTATAACCGCAATCGAAGGAGAGTACTACCCGACATGTATGGCTTCTGGCACGCTACTGGACTAGAGTCCTCTGACTGGTGAGCAGTATACCAAGTGAGAAAAGAATATTATTTATACGTTCTTTCTGCATTCATCTTTACATATACACATATAGGCACTAATGTTAAGCGGAACAAAAGTAATTGAGAATACAAGTGTAGACAATTAAGGTAGCAGGAGGCTTCAGAATAAAAAAACAGGGGATTTGAGTTTAGAATCTCAAGCAATGAGAAGTTGACCACCTATTGCGCTGACTGCTCTGAAAAGTAGTACCATAGCAATAAGGTGCCTACCTATGATAACAAGCATTGGCAAATCCAATAGGTCTTGCTTATGTGAGATTTATTGGCTTTGCTAATGTTTTTTAGCTATGTTGCAAATGGCTGAAAGTAATGGAAACACTGTATAACACAGCCAGCATTGTCCGCGGTATAACGCTTTTTTCAGTTATGCTGCACTGAAGCTATCACTGCTGTATAACATGGCTATAAACATCAATAAAGCCAATAGATCTTGCATAGGCGAGACCTATTGGCTTTGCCAAAGCTTAGTGTGGAATGCCATATGGTAAGTTATAAGTATACATATAGTGTTTACAACGGTTGAAGTGCTAATGTTATAGAAAGGAGAATGCCCTTGCCATTATGTTAGTGTGTCCAGATTCAGAAGCATTTTAGGACCATACAAAAACTGTGAAAATGTGCCATAAAATGCGCAGAATGTAACATACTTTGTAGGTAGACAGAAAAGTGCAATAGGTTACAGCTTTTATTACAGTGATGTGTTAGGCTATGTGTTACTTTGGGTGCAATGGTTACAAAAGAACCAAAAAAAGTAATCCAAACTGCTTGTTCAGTAGTAAAATATAGCAATAAATCGGTGTTCAGTGGGTTTCCTAGAGCTTTTGGTCACTGTGCCAACGCACATGCTGCACCATTCAAATCATGACCATAGAGCCTGCAAGGTAATTTCACTTGTGACTGCTTGTTTAGTAGTAAACTATAGCAATAATCTGTGTTCAGTGGGATACCTAGACCTTTTGGCCCCTGTGCCACGGTACCTACTGCACCATTCAAATAATGGCCCTAGTGCCTGCAAGGTAACTGCACATGTGACTGCTTGTTTAGTAGTACAATATAGCAATAATCGATGCTCAGTGGGCTTCCTAGACCTTTTGGCGCCTGTGCTGCTACACCTGCTGCACCATTCAAATCCTGGCCTAGTGCCTGCAAGGAGAAATTAGGAAATCGTTTATATCCAGTAATATGTGTATTCCAAAAAGGCACAGTTGCAAACGAATACATAATTATTGTGTAGCTAAACATAAACACAAAAACTTTCATAAAAAGTGCCTTAAAACTTATCCAACTCTCCAAAACGAGTTGCCACAGATATCATAAATGAAGCATATGCTTTTCACATCAAAGTGAAAACCAAGCATTGTTAAATTGTGTTACAATGTGGCTGGCTCTTTCCTGTGAAAAGATCTTATCCTCTGCTTGACAGTGAATGGGCCATAAACAGTGTAAATTGCCGGAGATCACCATATGTTAGGCTGATGCTGATGCTGAGACTGAAATACGGTTTTGCACTTTGTTCCTAAAAAGGCAGTTTCACCAGTCAAATGGACTCACCAAAGAAGAGGAATTTTGCAAAAAAGGTGCTAATGTTTTGTCCAGCTGAAGAAAGAGATACCTTTTGAGATGGCTATGTCTAAAACAAAAAACTTCAAAAAAGGGCACAAGCAGGTTCCATGGAGAAAGTATGCTGCATTCCTCTTTCCTATAAATACTCTCACTTCGAAATCAGCTGAAAGCAAAAAAAACACCAGGCTCCCACGAAAACACTGCTCTACATTTGACCTCAGTCTTTGAATGCCCAGCAAATGTGATGAGATAACAAGATTTAAAGGCATGTTTATTACAGAAATTGAGTCTGTGGAAAATTTCTATAAGCATTGCTTTAGCGTGGGGAGGTACGAACTCAAGCTGCACAGCCTAAAGCAAATAAAGCCAGCAAATGGAAAGGCAGAAAATGTGAGTAACAAACCACAAAGCCAATAGCAAGCAACGGGCGGAATGCATTCCCAGGTCAACTTTCTGAAAGTCCCCACTATGTCTTTCGCATAGCCAGACAGCTGTGCTGTCTGGTAGGAGGCGACCTAAAAATGTAAGTACAGTAGAACCACAAATCTCTGGACTACTGTACCCTAGAATGCACAGATATCTAACACTGCCAACCATCATTAACACTATGAATACAAAGAAAGATTTGGGACTACTACGACCTTACCAGTGAGGAGTCTGAGTCCAAAGTTGGGACTTGGGCCTTCACGATAGAGAAAACAGACTCCCATTCCGATCTTTCGGCCCCTTGTGTGCGGTTAGCTGTAACTGCTTGCATCTCATTCTCGCTTTCTGTGTCCATCAGATTATCGATATGAACAAACAACAAAACTTTTGTTGGAAGAGAAGCTACGCATCTGTCTAAAAACATGAAAATACAGAGGAAAACATTATGCACCATCACATACAATTTTATTAGGATGCTTTTGCTAGGACTTTTATGGTGCCAATATGCAGCTGGCTGACATTTAAGGGTTTTGACACATACATAACTGCAGGGACTGAGAAATGTGAAAAAGAGGCCAATAAACCGGAGGAATGCCAAAAACAACAAAAGAGTTAGACAAAGTCTGCCTATTAAAGATCGACTTTTCTGCCTTCTGAACATGAGGTTTTTCCATTTTATTGACTTTTTATAGCATCTTGCGCTCTGTATTATATATAAAGATATCAAAATTATAACATATGAATTGGAACGAAACCACAATTCAAAGTAAAGAACATCAAAGCAATACAGAGGATTCATTTTAGAAAACAGTAAAGTGTAGTCACGACTTTCTAAGTCTTAAAAATAAATAATTCATTAGAAGGGAAATGCATAAGGAAATTGAGTTTGTTTTTTAAGTTCAATGGCCAGCAAAGAAGGTATAGTTTCAAAGCAAGACAGTTGGATGGAGGATACATTGACAGTAAGAAGGAAATAAGGAGTAGAGCAAGCGAGTGATGAACTTTAAAGACAATTCAGATGAAGTGATAATGAACATACATAAAAAGGAGGTAAATGAGTAGTGTAAGGAAGCAAAAATGAAATCAATAAGTATGTTGACATTTTGAAAGGATTTGGTTTTGTGTTTGAGTACCAAATTATCTGACTAAAAACTGGAACTGTGTGCTCAGTTACAATTTGTTTCATTTTAACCGTATATCAAATATGAGATATGAAGGGACAGTTGCTGAAATATTGAACTTGAAATATTGCTAACCCTGTTTTTATGGTTCCTTTATAGACTTTTAATCTATATATTGTATTTTATGCTGTTTTACTGTGTTTTATGTGGTTTAAAGACCAATGGTCATAATAAACTTATTTTTGAATTGAATTGATAGTTGCTGTTTAGCAAATGTAAGTACTTGCTAACTACTACCACTACAAGTTACGAAACAACTCAAGAAATACTGGAACCTTACCATGACACAAATAGTAAAGGTTAACATCTTTAAAATACTAATCCTCTTTAAGGTAAGTTTTCTCTTCGTTAATGTGTTGCTATATCTTCTCACAAAGTTCTTGTTAAGCTGTAATACATTGCTTTAAATTTCTTTGGGCTGGAAAAACTCACATCAAGTTTGAAGGGGAAAAAGGGGTCTAAACAGGAAGCATGTCTATTTGAACTAAGTAGGTAACATGCAAATCTACCCGATTGTTTCGAACCTCCTTGATAAATTTTTAATCTATAAAAAGCTCTTGCTGTTATCTTCCCAATTGAACCGGGTGAGCAATATTCTGACGTGTGAGGATTCCTTCCAAAAATCAACATGTAAAAGTTGACTAGTCTGGATTAATGCTACTACTTAGACTCGTCATATAGGCAGGCTCCCTGCTCTGTTCACATACCTTCATAGCCCCTACACTTCGGCCTATGCTCTTGTGGCCGCCGTCTTCATTGTTCATAGCTAAGTAGGTGCATGGACTAGCGTGGCCTCCTCCACTGCTTAATGCGCCTTGCCATTGCCCTGTCCAGGAAGAGCCATGGGGGTATACCCTGGGTCACGTTGGCTGCTATCAGGGCTGCAGTCCATGCTCTACGACAATTCTTGCCACCTATCATTCACACTCCCCCTAGATTTCCTCTATATTATTGTCTGCGTCTGTCTCCATCACTCCTCATCCATCCTTCCCATCTGTGCAGGCTCTTACTGATCCTTTATTTATTCCCTTTACATTCCTGTTTTTTAATCCCTCCTCGCTCTCCATCAATATAGCTCCTCTGAACTGCACTGCACAGAGTGCTAATTATACGCTTATAACTGTGTATGTCTTTGTAGAGGTGGGCAAGCCAAGCAAGACTCACGTCTGGATCGGGCTAATTATCTGGCTTGGCCCCTGTGTAGTGGGGAACGGCGAACCAAAACAGAACCGAGTCAAATCATCCTATGAAATACCCCTTTCCCTTTCTAATGTAGTTTTAAAAGTCAGAACCACCAGATGTTTGACAGCGGCGCGTAGGAAACCTGAAAAGGTGTTTCTTTTTTTGCTGTGTGTGTCTGCAAGCCAAGGTGAGCTGCAATTCACGTGTCTTCCTGAAGGCCTACAAGAAGCCACAGACCGCTTGGTTTTGTTACTCAATGTAACTACAGTCCTTGAGGTGCTGACCCTGTACTTTATAGATATAGGGGCATATGTACAAGGAGTTAGTGCCGCCGTAACGTCAATTTTTTGACGTTACGGCAGCTTTTTTTTTAATCGCCGTATTTACAAGTTGCCGCTAACCGCAGTTAGCTGCAGTTTTCTGGCGTAAACGTGCTTTTTTCAGATCGCCAGTTCTGTTAGCGGGACTTAACAAAAATGAGATGCAAGGTAGGCATTCCCGTGCAAAAACTGCCGCTAACCCCACTTCGCGATATTTACAAGGAAATCCTTGTATGGTGCAAAACCAAAAAAACTGCCTCTAATTTCAGTTAGAGGCAGTTTTTTAAGACCAGAAAATAGCTGGTCTTAAAAATGGTGCAAACACTTGGGGCCTCATTACAGAAGGTTTTGGTGCTGAACAGCGCTGCAAGGAATGTTGCTGCGCTGCCCTGCAACAAAACTACAGGGCAGGAATGCGCACCATCAATAAGATAGGGTGCATTCCTGGGCCTCATTCATGAAAAGTGTTGCATCGCTGCGACAAAACAGCGTTGCAACACTTTTCACTACGCCCTTCTTCCGACACCATGGATGCGCTGTATTTACTGTACAGCGCTCCATGTCGCAATTAATGACAGATACGTCTGGAATCCTGACGTATCTGTCAGCCCTAAAGTCACGCATTGCTGCAGTTGTGTCACAAGCATGACGCAACTCCACCAATGCATGGGGCCAGCCTATCCCTGTGGCACTGCATCACCCTTACGCCTGCCATGAGGCAGGCGTAAGATACTGACGCAGTGGCGTCCTACAATTGTTGCAGTGAAATCTGATGGATTTCACTGCACCACTCCTATGAGGCTTTGTTGCGTGGGAACGCCCACCCTGCATACATCATACCTGATGCAGGTATAATGTGGCACAGGGCTTCACAAGGTCACGCATATGCCTAGATGCGTCACTTTGCAAATACGACGCAACGTGGTGCAAGAATCACGCTGTAAGTACGTCAAGAAATGGATGCACCGGCGGGGTGAAACTGTCAGAAGGGGCCCATGAATAAGCCCCCCTGTGTTTTTCCCCTACGTTGGCGCACAATGGTGGTGGTGCTGAGGGAGTTGACAGGAAGCTCTTCGGTGGCCTTGATCCAGCTGTGACTGGGAGGGCAATGATGGTGATGGTGGTCATGGTGAAGGCGTGATGTAAACAATGATGGTCGGTACAGGAGAGTCCTGTGGTGTGGATGTAGTTGAAGTTCCCGCTGGTGGAGAAGACGGGCTCAAGCGTGTGTCAGGCTATGTGGGTTGGTGCGGTGACTAGCTGCTTGAGTCGGATGTTGGCGAGGTTCCCCAGGAGGGGGGTGGTGTTCTGGTCACTGGGGTTGTCCAGGTGGAACTTGAGGTCTCCAAGCAGGATGTAGTCGGTGGATGGGAGAGCCTGGGGTGCAATTAGGTCTACAATGGCACCAGTGAATGGGGGTTCATGGCCCGGGGGGCCTGTAGATGAGGGTGCCGTGGAGGGTGATGTTGGGGTTGGTCTGGACCTGGAAGTGGAGGTGATCAATGGTCACCGTCGGGTCATTAGAGTGCGTGGTCAGTTGGAGTGTGCCTTTTTTAGACAATGGCAATGCCTCCTCCTGACCGCTCGGGGTGGTCCGTGTGGGTGAATTTGTAGCCATTGTGGATGGTGATGGCGATGTCCGGTCCGGAGCAGAGGTTGGTTCAGGTTTCCGTTAAGAAGGTGATGTCTGAAGAGGTGGCGTTGAGGAGGTCCCAGATTTCTGTTGGGTGTTTGTGGAGGGACCGCACGTTGAGGAGGATGCAGTTGAGCTGGTAGGCTGCACTGTTGGTCGACTGGGCGGCAGGAGGCGCTGGTGTGCTCATGTGGCAGAAGGTGCGTTTGCAGTTTCAACAGGCGCAGGGTGCAAGTGAATTCTACAGTTTTGCTAGATGGCAGGCGGTGTGGCGTCCAGGGTTGATGGCGAGGAGGGTGCTGGCGTCGTAGCGGTGGAGTGTCCGAGAGGAAGGGTCCTTGGTGCTGGGTGCGGTCCAGGGGCAGACGGACGCAGACGGGCTTGCCTTTGATGCACCAGTGGTACGCCCGCTGCGCATGGCCGCACAGCTGCTGCCATTATGTAGTGCTGCGGGGGGGACTGGACAGCTGGGAGGCGCAAAATGCGGGAAAGGACCCTAGAGGGGACGCGGGGGTTGCAAATATATTTTATATAAATTCTTACCTCGAGGCCGGGTCCTGCATCTTCTGTGCTCCTGCTCTCCTGAGTCTGCTACCAGGAACAGGAAGCAGGCAGCCAGGCTCCCATCCCTAAGCCAACCAAATCACTGCAATGTGGCATTGTGATTGTTCTTGAGTGCCGTGCTAAGGCTTTCAGCCAGGGGTTGGAGGGGTGGGCATGTTCTCCATGCAGGCTGTAGTGCAGCCTTAATTGCGAACAGGGATGTGCGCATAACTGCTTTGGGCGGCCTGAGAGGGCCGAGCAAACAGTCATTGCACACTTGAGTGGGCATACCACTCTGCCCCTGCCCTGCTCCGTGGGTAGAGCAGCCCCACCCACCCTACCACCCGCAAAGGAAAAATAGCAGGAGTACATCAGAAAGTTATCATCATGTTATGTTTCCTCTTCTTGCACTGCTTGAAAGCAGTGGGGCGACGCTCTCCCGCCATAGCGGATGAGCCGCCACTGGGGGTGCGTCACCCATAGGTGCTAGGCCTGGGCCCGACTCGACCCCCGGGCCTACTCCACTAGGCGTCCCACCTTCTCCTCACCTGGACATTGACACTGTGGCGCTATCCGCTGCACTCTCTCCAAATCTGTGACTCAGCCAGCAGGAGTCTCAGCCAGGCAGGATTTCACAAGCCAGGGTTCAGCAGTCGCCGCCAAGTCCGCTGGGGAACCTCCCGATGCAGGTGATGCAACAGGGCCCCCTTAGGCATGAAGTTGCAGCGCTCCCACGACACTAGTTCGGAGCAGCTCAGGGGCCTCGCCCTCCACAGCGACTGGCCAGCGCAACATCCTCCGGCCTGTGATGCAGAGAGGAGCAGCCTACCATTGGTAATCTCCTCCGTGCACCCCGGTGTAGTGTTGGCGTGGGGTATGCGATGCAGACCTCCCTACGTTGGTGCGCTTGAGCGCCTCTACCGTTCACAGCTCCAAGGGGCACCAGGCGGTCTTCTCGCACAGGTCAGCAACGTGTCTCCATGTGACCTGGCAGACTTCACCACCAGGTAAGGGCGATCGCCGACGCCTCAATGTCTACCACCACGGCCCAGCAACTCCACAGCACCTCCGCATCCCACTCCGGGGCCCAAACGCAGGCCCAGCAAGGCCTCCGGTCCCCGGGGACTGTCCACGCTTTCAAGGTTTTGGATGCCATGGTTTTGCAAGGAGTACGTAATGATAAGTGATGCATCACTGGTTTTGCCCAGCGATGTGCCTCTTTTCATGATTGTAGCCCTGGAATTCCTCTTCCCCTGGGACTCTGGCTGGTCATCCTGGCTGTTGGGGGGCATGTGGGGGTTGTTGATCTGTGCTGCACTTGGCCCTTGCTGCTCCAATCTGCATTCCATTGGTTTTGTTTCCTATTTTTCATTGGAGGCGGACTTATAGGCTATTTTTGCCTCTAGAGGCAAAAAAAGTCACGTTGGGCTGACTAACATGAGTTTTTTGCCTGCAAATTTGCCTTTCATCAGTTTTTGCCCGCTAACGCCAGAATTTGTATCGCCTTCACGCTAGTGTTAACAGCAGTTTTCACCACGGCTACCTGAAACTATCGCCATGTAGCGACGTATTGTAAATACATCGCTAACAGGGCGATAGTTTTTGGTGATAGGCCGCGTTAAGAAAACTGCCGCTAACTAGCGTTAGTTAGCGGCAGTTCTTGTACATATCCCCCATAGTGTGTCAAACTGAACTAAATTGTAGAGTACTGAACATTTAGCTCAAGAAATAGAAGAACACAAAGCATTGTGCCTTTGTAGTTAAAGGGACAAGGAAGGAGTTATTCGTCAAGTGACTGAATGTCAAAAGTGCAATCAAGAAACCTGAGTTCAAGTCCTGGCTCTCCCACTTGACCAAATACTGTGCAAATCAGTACTTCACTGTGGCTCATTTTTACTGAGTGTCCCATCTCAGAGCAACTTGAAGGGCTATATTTTGAGTGTTATATAAAAAAAAATCTCTTGTGAATGGTTTATAAACAATAATGTGGCTCTACTTACAATACTCGCTATATACATACTGCACGACACTCTGGCATCTTTTGGTTCACTCATGGCATTGTTTTTGTTGCATCAGTGCAGGTAAACAGTGCCTGATTACAAATATTACTTTTAACAGATGTCAATGCAGTGGCATAATCCAATTTATTGTAGTAGAACGCAGGCGTTCAAGATATAATCTAACTTAATTTGTGTTGCCTTATCTTTACATGATGTTTAAATGACGAAAGTTTTGATGACTTTCTACGTGATTAGGCTCGTTGAGACAAGCACGCTCCTGGCTCGGCTCGTCTTATGGATTTCAGCCTTGTCCACCTCTATACTTTTAAAGTATGAAGGGAGCTGCACTGCTGTTGTGTATGCTGTGTACCCAGGGCTTTAAGTGGGATGAAAAAACTGGGGGGGGTCTCGCAAAGGGGCGTGGCCAATGTAATTAAGGGCGTGGCTTAAAAACACGTAAGCTAAAAAACATTGCTTAGCATAGTGAGCTGCCCGACTTGTATTTTGCTGTTTCTGTCATTGCATCCAGATATATGATACAAGTAACATCATACCTACAACAAGTGAGGACTATTGGCTTTGTCAATGGTTGTTAGTTGCATAAGATAAAGAAGCAGCAACTATGACTTGTATATAATATTGAAAAAGCTTCCACCTAAAACCACGACTATATTGCTGCTCCTGCGTTTCAAAAAGAGAAGGGAAATCCAGAGAGAAAATGACTCTCTTTGAAGGATTTCCCTTCCCCTGCAATGCTCACCTGGCATGACGTCATGCCGTAACTTCTCCAATAGTGAGCAGTGTGAACACGTGCACATCGATGTGCCTGCTGTCACTGCAGGCGGGGAAAAAACGGACCGCCTGTGCCAGGGCACAAAACAGAGCCCGATAGGGACCCGTTTCGAGGCCCTTTTGAAAAAACTGCCGGTGCTCCCGGCGAGACCCGGCCCACTTAAAGCCCTGTGTGTACCTCTCACTTTACATGAGGAAATATTTACCACTGCGGCCCATATTGTACCTATTCAAAAAGTGTGTGTGACCCGCACTGTTGCTCACGTGGCGAGCGCTCTGTATCTTAAAGGAGTTTGAAAATATTTTCACAATACAAATGAGGGTGATTTCATCAAGGCTTGTTTTGCAATTGGAAAGTCAATCTTCCTTCTATTGCTGTCCGGCTGTTCCCAACTATGCCGAAACATACACACTATTCTAAACCCATGTGACAGCCGGAATGCACCGCTGTGCTGCTGTTGCTATGGTGATTGGACGCATACAGGCCTGGCTCCGCCCCAGAAACGGTCACTGTGTTGAACAGGGTTTGCAGGCATTTATCTATGTTGTGTTGGGCTACAGATAAGTTCCGCGTTATGTACCCGGCACCCTCCGCAGTCTGTAAAAAAAACACCGGCTTCATCACTTACCTGCCCGTTACCTGCTGCAGTTCTCTTCAGGCAGCACCTGAGGAGGCGGAACTTTTGCCCTTCACCGCCCTGCACCCAGGTCCTAGCAGCTGTATACAAAGCTCTGGTCTCTTGAACCCGAGCTCCACTAAAAACATGAGGTACATTAATGTTTTGAGTTTTATATTTTGCTAACTGATTTTGTATTACTTCGATACTGAGAAATTTTGTAGGGGGTTGAGTGTCAATAATATTTAAAAAAGGAAGTATTGCATTTATATGACCATATAGGACCTGAATCGTCACCTCCCGTTGAAAACTCTCATTTGTATAATTGTCAGGCCCCCGCCCCTCTTTGAATTTGGACTCTTCATTGGCTGTTGACTGGTTCCGGGGATAACTGAAACACTAGACGACGGTTTTAGCATTTTGCTGTCCTTTTGGTGGCCATGTTTGATGTAGGTAAACATTCGTGCCCGTCGTCTCATAGGAAACTTGCGGGTGACGTGCCCTTCGTCGCTGTTTGTTTGCAGAGAGCAAGTTCTTTCCGGTCCACTCCGAGTTCTTGCTCTAGTTCTCTCTTGTAGGAGGAGCGGTTATTTCGTGGAGTGTCTTTCTGGCTTCATCTTTGGGAGGTGCGTGTAGTTCATCTGGTGGTTGTTCCCCGATTTTGTAAACTCTGTGCAAGGTCTCTTCGTCCTACGGAGGGATGTCGAGAATAATTTGGGATGGCTTCGTTTATAAATACTGGGCTTTACACAGAGGGAATCGAAAGAGAAACCACAAACCGTGGCGCCATGGTGAAGAGGCTGTGTGCGGGGCTCAGAGGAGACATAGAGAACAAGACGTTCTTTTGTCAGGTTTAGTGTAGCGTTATGTCTTGCTGAATGCCGAACTCAAATATTTCAGTGTTCGATGTACACGCTTCATTGATGTGCATGTAGGTCTACCTGCCCCTCTATCGAACTTGCAGATAACTAGTGAACTAGATAGATGTTTCACATTTGCAAGTGATTCTTTTATGCAATATATTCAAAATCTTTGTGCGTATTTTGAACTGATCGTAAATCCAAGCGGTCTCACTGTGCTGGGTTAAAACGTGATCTGAGTTAAATACGGCTAGAAGGGATTATTGGGTGCGACCTCGATCATTTCTCTCAAGGCAGCCCTAAAAATGTCTTTCGTTGCTTGCAAAGCGACAAATCATCAGTGCAGAACTGAAGATGGACTGGAAGGTTTTCCATCACTTGGTATTTTCCCATTAAAAATGTCATTCTTGCTGTGAAGTATTTATACTTTTCTTTTCAAATTAAAGAAGTCCATATACTTAAGTTACAATTTCTTTATCTCCGGTTCACGTGTCAGTTTATTGTGAATAGAGGTGGGCGAACTACTGCAAGTTCGAGTGAGATCTCTGGCTCAGTTCGAGATCCCCTTGGACAATAGGCTCAAAACCAGCCCAGAATTTATGTGGCGTTTGCCCACCTATAAAGTCACTGTCCAAGCCCCCTCGTCCATCATGTAGCAAAGGAGTTGTTGCTAGACTCTGTGGTCTTTCTGCAGGTAGGCTGATAGATAAGTCTCATCAGAGTGTTGTGAAAGTGCTCATTGAGGAACATTATGCCAATGATTTTTCAAACAGTTTACTGTGAAATCAGACGATTTGTAAATCATCAGCCAATACCATAGAGTTCAAGGACAGGCGCTGATAATCTTTATATTGGACATCGACTTATAGATACCTTCTGTGTGAGGAAAAATATCACTAAGAAGTCTATTTCCAATTATTAGACAGTAGAAGATATCCAAACGTATCCATACTAATGCAAAGATCAGATATTCCCATCCAGATGAATTGTTGACATATCTAATACAGGGACAAATATGTATATGGAGCAATGAGAATGTCCGTTACCCATAGGGTGACATCCCAAATATGGTCGGTGATCGTATTGCACATGGTTGCAAAAGAGAACTTAATTGACTGGAATATACATATAGAATACAACTTGATTGTGTTCATGAGAAGGATGCATATTGTGGTTATTATACTAATTATGCATAATGACTAAATAGATTTATGCCAGCAGTGTGCACATGTTTAAGAGCAATATGACGCATCGTTGTTTTGAATAACAGTGTTGCATGCAGTTACGAAAGAGCACTTGAGAGAATCGACTATACAAATGAAGTATAACTAGATGAAGTTCAGGAGAAGGGTGTATATAGTGATTATTGTAGGGGGTGGAGCTTGCCACAGCACAAGATGGCGCGTGAACGAAGAGCTCCGCGGGCCATCGCAACTACGCAGCATTTATCCTCACATCCATAATCGCTACCGATACATGAACGAGAGGAGGTTGCAGAGTATTTTCATAGCTATCCTCCGGTGCCACGTTTGACGTCGGAGCCCGCACAGAAGGAAGGGGGTGATCGCGACCGTGGCCTGTGCAGCTGACGGCCGCGCCGGCGGGCCTGATTGACTTCCACAGCCGGCTGGGTGACCTGTCCGAAACGGATTGCGGCTGGAGCCTTCTTACCCGCAGCACCTGACTGCTGTTCCACGGAGGGCTTTGGGAGCCACGACAAACGTGGCGTGCCCCTGCCGCTAACGGCTACTTCCCGCGGTGCGTCTCCCGAGTTGAGACCTCCCCGGGCGGGCCCGGAGTCGGCCGAGGGCTGGATCACGCCAGCGGAAGGCCCACGGCAGAGCGACGATCGCGCAGGAGCCCGGCGCGCTGAGCCTGATCCGATCCCTGGACGAGGCGGTGAGTGTGGAGCGCCCGGACTTCCGTGACTGGAGACGGAGGTGCGGCCTGAGATGTGAGCGCCGGTGCGGGCTGGGAGTCCTGGGCCACCGAACAGCGCAACAGGGCTACAGATACAGCGCAACCCTGGGGGGCCCTCAAACATACGTCGCCGCCTGACTTTTGTCTTTGCTTTAGGGGGAGGAGGGGCTGACAGCCCCAACAGAAAGACGCCTTGAACCCCGCAGGCCCCCGTGAGACATTGTGCCCCATCAGACACAGGCCTCACCACCATAGAACAGGGTTTCCACCTCCTGCCCATAGCGCCCGGAGGGCACCCCAAGTGAAGGGATAGCCCCTGCCTACTACACCTTCCCCCACACACCACAGCGTCTGGAGAGGGGGCCTCCTGCCGGGGGCCATCCTTGGGGCGCAGGAGGAACACTATTTTGGGATTCCTGGCAAGCGATAACTGGGAGGTAGAGGCTCTCTCCAGCGCGGCCGGAGACACCGACGGACACGGTGGCCTGTTCCCTGCGAAGTGGGCCCCGGGTGAACTTGGTACCCCAAATCACAGCACTAACGCACACCGGTCGGGTGCTGCGCCCCAACGGTCGACATAATGGGCAAAGTAGATAAGACTCAAACGAAACTGCTCTTCGACCAAAAGAAAACCAGAGCCAGAGAAGCGGGGGCATCCCGCTCCTTGGATGACCAGGCGGACGACCCAGAGGAAGAGCCCGGCGACGTAAAGCAGATGTTTGCCGCGGTGCAAAAGAGCTTATTAATGATTGACGGTAATGGATAGAATGTCGGAGCGCCTCGACAAACAGGCTGAGCGCCGGGTTACCGAGTTGGAAGAGGCGCAATCGGAAACGGACTCGATTCAAAAACAAATGGCTAAAGCGCTCACGACACTACAGGACAAATCGGAAGATTTAGAGGCCAGGTCCAGAAGGAGCAACATCCGCATCACAGGTTTGACAGAGTCTACTTCGATGGGCAATATGGAAGAGTTCACAGAAAAATTCCTAATCTCCCTGCTGGGCCGCGAAACTTTCTCTGATATGCTTGTGGTGGAGCGTGCCCATTGTTCGCTCGGCCCTCGGCCGCCTCCTGGAGCTCCTCCGCGTCCAATGATAGCGAAACTGCTAAACTACAGGGACAGGGATGCTGCACTAAGGCGGGCCAGGGAGTTGGGGGAGCTACAGTACCAGGGTTCTGCAATCTCCTTCTATCCGGACTTTACTATGAAGGTCCAGGAAGCCAGACGCCAATTCAACTCCCTAAACCGACGACTCCGTGACCAAAACATAGAATACGCCATGCTCTATCCAGCCAGACTAAGAGTCACCCTGAACGGCAAGGCTCGTATCTTCTCGGACCCTAAATCGCTGCAAAAAGCCCTGAAGGACCTCTCCAAGACGGTGGAGCGAGATCCAGAAGCTGAGCGTCTCAACGAGGCGACCGGGGGGGCGTCAGGTGGCGGCCTGGATGAGCAGGACTGAATAGACCGCTGGGCCCCCTGGCTCTTTGGCTGCCTGGGCCCGTTGGCGATGCATCCGGCTGAGCGAGGTGCGTGGCAGTGAGCTACTGCTGGCTATGTTTGCCAAAGATATCACGAAGATCGGCGGGGAGTAGCAACCCGAACTCTCGCAAGTATTGTTATTGACAGTTCCTTAGGCTCGTCGGAGAGCCACAGTGTTCCCTACTGTTGCCATCGTTTTTCTTTACCTTGCTCTTTTAGAGAATGCTTTGCCCACCGGGATGGCGATGCTGTACTCTCCCTCACCATGTATAAGTATCCATGACAGTTCAGATAGTCTCGGATGTGCCATATCTGTTTTGATGGCATGGCATACAGCCTGTTGCCACTAGTAGTGCTATGGTAACATCTGCCCCTGCGTGTTGCACACCACATGGCCTGTTGCCATATCTACTTAAGGGTTAGGGGTGGGGTGGATACTGACTGTGCTAAGTTTGGGTTTGCATGGCGTGGGCGGGGGGTGGGGTTTCTGTTTTGGGAATTGTTTTTGCTTCTATGTTTTGATTTGGTCACAGTGAGAGTCTTGTATCTGACACCTGCACCTAGAGCGGTCGGTGGTATAGGGCCGATTAGTGATTGTAGTGCTAGAGGGCACCAGAGAAGCCCAGATGGGAAATTGTCTCCCCCTTTCCAGATGCAATGGGCGACAGGTTAAGATTGCTGACCTGGAATGTCAGGGGGCTGAATGACCAGCGTAAAACCAGGAAAGTGATGGCGTACTTAGCTAGGCACAATATAGATATTGCACTATTGCAGGAAACCCACCTTCCACTTGACAATTTGGCGCTGGCCCGTAGAAGGATACGTGGCACATTCCACGTTGCCGGCTTCTCCACACATGCCCGGGGGGTGATCACCTGGGTGAACCCTAGGACTGGATTCTCCCTAGAAGAACTGTATTCAGATGCTGGGGGCAGATATACTAAATCTAAATGTAAAGGGAAAGGCATGGAATGTGTTCTCATTAATGTATACCGCCCCAACTATGATCACCCACAGTTTTTTCGGAACATCCTAGCATTAGCACGCCAATTGCCTTCTTTGCCGCAAATCTGGGGGGGGGGGACTTTAATTGTGTGTTGAATCCAGCCATTGACCGTTCTGGGGGCCCTGTTAGGCGTCAGTCATTAGCAGCCAAAGCGATTGTAGACGCAATAACCGAACTGGGGTTTGTTGACGTTTGGCGTTGACAATCGGGAGACGCGGGGGTTTTACACATTATGCAGGCCCTTATAATCTGCATACCAGGATAGATTACTGGTTCCTGGCAGGCTCACTTAGTCATGCCATACGGGGATGTGAGATGTTTCCCAGCTCGTATTCAGACCACTCACTAATACTACTGGACCTGGAGTGCCCTATAAAGCGCCCTCCTCCATTTACTTGGAGATTCCCGCCATATGCACTATTAGACGAAGCCTTTAAGGGGGAGATGTCAGAAGCCATAGATGTTTTCTTTGCTACCAACATCGTCTCAGACTCACAATTTGCTACCATTTGGGAAGCTTTCAAGGTTTATATCCGAGGAATAGCTATTTCTAAGCACTCGGGGGGGGGGGGGTTGAGATCTATCAGAGGGCGCTTAGCATCGCTGGAGCGGAAGCTGGCGGAATTAGAGCGAGAAACTCTTGAGGGAGGCAGCGATCAGGTTATGGACGAACTAAAGAATACGCTAGAGGAATATAATGAAGAGGCCGACAGGGAGGTTAAACTAATGGGAAAGTACGCAATAGCGAGAACATACGGGGAGGGGGAACGTCCCGGCGCCACGTTGGCGGCTACAATGAGAGGTAGGCGGGAGAGGGCAGGCCCCATAGAGATTAGCTTAGACTCAGGGGAGAAGTCCAGCGACCCTGATGCTGTGGCGGAGCGCTTTAGGGGTTACTACTCTGAATTATATAGCTCCAAATCCCAAGGCGCGGACCCGAACATGCTGGAATACTTGGACTATATAAAACTACCTTGGTTGGCAGATGAACACAGAGAGTACCTGATGAGACCTCTAGAGGCATTATAAGTCCTTGATGCGCTGCGATCTATGCGTGCCAGCAGCGCTCCAGGTCAAGATGGGCTCACGGTGGCCTTCTATAAAGAATTCAGTGAACAACTGACCCCCCATCTGATCTCTTTATTTGAGGAAATGGGCGAATGCGGATCCATGCCACCCACGATGCATGGAGCTTTGCTAGTAGCTCTCCTAAAGCCGGGCAAACCGCCACACAATTGCGCTTCATACAGGCCTCTGTCCCTTCTAAATGTGGACACTAAAATATTTGCCAAGATCCTTGCGAACCGATTGGCTCCCCTTATCCTGTTCTTAGTTGGCCCCGAACAGGCAGGATTTGTCCCTGGGCGAACTTTAACCCACAACACACCAAACCAGATACTAAGGTGGCAGCGATCTTCCTAGACGCTGAAAAAGCTTTTGATTCCGTGGAATGGAATTTTATGCTGTTAGTGCTTGACCGTATGGGGCTGGGGAGCCTCTTTATTCGTCTGGTGAAAGTCCTGTATACTACCCCAATGGGGATCCAAGTACACACGTGCTCGGAAACAGTATTTAAGGAAAACTACGGCAGAGCGATTGCTAGATTGGAAGACAATATAAATAGACGGATTCGACACCCCTTATCGCTCCTAGGAAGGATATCGCTCATGAAGATGGTAATGCTACCGAGACTCCTCTTCTTGTTTTTAAATATACCAATCGTCCTCCCAGCTCATTTTTTCCAACACCTTAAGTCTTTGCAGGTCAAATTGGCTTGGGCCGGTTAGCAACCACGAGACAGATGGGAGCCCCGGATTTAGATCTCTATTATCGGGCGGCTCAATGCTCGCACGCCTTTTACTGGTTACACCAACACACCCCATCTCCACATAGAGAGGGTGGCTGTGACTCCATCACACTTGACTACAGCGCTGTTCCGCGCGGCGATACGACGCACTGGGACCTTAGATTCTATAAACGCGACCACACACGCCTGGCAACACCTAACTAACCGCCAGGCGGTCCCGATCCTTTATTCCCCCCTCACACCCATTGAGTGGTGCGCTTGGCTCCCAACTATCACAGAACCGGAAGTAGTGCGGGCCATGCACACCCTAGACATATCAGTAATTGGAAATTTCTTTGCAGATGGGAGGGGGCGGGACTGGGAAGAGCTGGCCTCTAATAAACCGGATGTTTCCCCTTAACGATATTCCACTACTATAGAGTCCGACGTGCACTCCGAGAGTTGCTAGGCGAGGAGTTGTTGGAACCTCCGGAAGTGGTGCCCCTTACCACAATGTTCCGCGCGGACTCCCCGAGTAGGCTAGTCTTGCACATATACAGTAAAACACAGGAACTTCGCCAGAATCAGTACACTAAGGATAGGCTAGACTGGCAATCGGACTTAGAGGTTCAGTTAGACGACGACACATGGAAGTATTGCTGTGAGGCAACACAACGCATTTCTTTGAACGGTCGACACCGTCTCATTCGATTTAAAATTCTTAATAGAATATACCATACTCCAGTCCGGTTATATAGGTTTGGTCTGCGTGATACTGACAAATGCGAAAGATGTGGGGAGGAGTCGGCTGGCTTCTTACTCTTAGCATGGGTATGCCCCTCAATAGCTAACTTTTGGATACTGATATTCTCCAAACTGAGTGAGATCATCGGTGAAACCCTGAGTCCAGACCCACTGCTGGCTCTATTGGGCTTCTCCAAACGGGTTCGTAAAGATATTAGGCGCCTAATAGACATGGGGCTCCTGATAGCAAAACGAGTGGTGGCAATGCATTGGGCGCGAGGTCCTCCCCCTACCCTGACGCAATGGTCCAGAGATATGCTGTTCTGCAATACGCAATCTGAATCATACAGTGAATTGCTCCGCCCCTAGAAGCTGCCCTAAGAATTTTTGGAGCTTATATAAGAGTTACTTAGAAGGCCAGAAATGAGTGAACAAATCAGTAGGGGGCCTATATGAACAACTAGATTTGGAAGGTGTACATGTGTCACTCTGATCACATAATCAGTGTATTATGCAAATTCCATACCAGTAATGTACTTTGGTGTATGCCCACGAGCGCTCTGACTCATTGTGCCTTTTATTTATTTATTTATTTATTTATTTTGGTTGAATTGTATGTATTGTATTTTCGTTTCTTGATTATAAAAACTAATAAAGAAAAAAAAAAATATATAGTGATTATTGTATTAATTATACATAATGACTCTAAATGGATTTATGCCAGCGATGTCGACTTGTTTTCTTCATTATCACATGTGAGAGCACCTTCAACTATGTGATTGCAGCACGTCTGCTGTACGCTTTTTAGTTTGATTTAATAGGCTAAACTTTGCTAATAAGAATGTAGCCCATGTATAGAGTACACATGACCCCTGACTTGCCTCTTAGTTCACTAATATTGTCATCGGGGTAGGTTCAGAAATGTTTTTCACTTCAAGTTTAAAAACTATAACTTTTAATAAATATATTACTAAATCATGATGTTGCAGCACACTGTCATTTACTGACAAAACATTTTCAGTTGAAAGGGCAATTAACTTTCCCATTGACATGCAGTTTTACTGATAAAACTATATAGCATACAAATGATAATGTGTGTAATTCTGGTTTCAGCAAATATTTATCATTTGCACATCACCAAGTGAAGTGTTCTGATTTGTTTATGTACTACTAAATCTTTGTTCCCATCACACTTCAGAATTACCAAAAATGTCCTTTCCTAACTGCTATGTTTTGAAATATTTGTTTAGTTCATTTACAAGCTATTTAAATGTGTTTTAGAAAACGTACTGACATCCTATAGCCTTTCATTTCACACTACCGTGTCTGACAGTTCACTTTACAAAATCCTCTAACTGTGCAGTAAGAAAAATAAAACACTAATGTAACAAGATAAAGACAAGATTTAAAGGTATCTGCATTGCTAATTCAATTCCTGAATGAACAGAACACAAGCTCTTTGTGGGCTTCAGCTCTCTCACTAGAAAGGACTAATAGGCCCTAAAAATAGCTCACCATAGCGAGTGGGCGAGTAGATTTTTTGAGGCCCGACTATACAATAGCAGCCTGTACCAGACAATACGACAGGCCATACTATACCAAGACACACCACACCATACCATATCATACTCTACAATAACAGACATACCATACAAACTATACAATGACATCCCATACCATATTATACAATGACGGTCATACCATACTAGACAATGACAGACTATACCATACCGTAACAGGCTATACTGTACCATACTATACTATACAATGGCAGGCCATACCACACTATACAATGGCAGGCCATACCACACTATATTATACTCTTTGTGAACACTGCAGACAGCCAGGAGACTCCTGGTAAAGCTTTGACCCCACTACTTGACAAGTGGAATAAGTAGAAAAATTAAAACTCTGTGTTTATAGTAATTTACGTACATCCGGAAAGGCCAAGTAGAATTTGCACTCTTTGATTAAGTTTACATCTACCAAACAGCAGGCAGTCAGATTTCAAATTGTCTAGTTGAAAATAAATGCAGTTTTAAGTTCTTTCAAAACTCTTGATTGGAAAGAGATTTAAAAACAGCCTTAGGGCGGAGTGGGACTCCTCATGATAAACTGTATTTCTAAATGCTGGCTGGATTCCTATTGCTGTTATCTGCACAGAAAGAATACTTTTGTGCATCTTACATGTTGTAGTAGAAAGGCTGTTAGTTGCGCTGAATGCAGCCTCTTTGCAAACTCATGCCTTAAAGCCAGGGCCACTGGAATTATGCGGCAGGAGAGGGCAAAATTATGCAGCAGGGTTGAGTAAATTATGCGGGACGAAAAGGCAAATTATGCAGCATAATACCGCACATTTGTAATAGTATTATTTTGTACTTTTTACACTTGTTTACACTGTCTTGGCATTGGATCCACCTCATTAGTACCAGTTTAATACCCAAATATAGCAATAAGCAACAGAAAGGTGACCAGTCAACCTTTGCAGCAGGCCTTCCACTGCGCGGTAACACGTGCCACTGCATTATGAGTAGCTTTTGAACAGTTTGAGCTAGAATCACTTTTTTTTGTTTACATCTGCAGATTATGCAGCAGATGATGAATTATGTGGCAAATGCGGCAAATCTATAATCATGCGAAAATCACTGCAGCCGCACAATCGCATAATTTCAGTGGCCCTGCTAAAAGTTGTCTCACTAGTCCAATCTATACTGATGATTGGAAACCAAGCCGCTTGCCTCTGTAATATTAATTTACAGTGTTTCATTTATGAGTCTTTGTTACTATTCAGTGCTAGCTGGCTGGCTGTCAAAATACGGCCAGGCTGTCTTGTTACAGATGCTTCTCTAAAAGACAGAAATGTTTCCCTTTTTAAACACAGTGCACGTCCCTGGAGCTTGTTTAGTAGCCCTAAATAGAATTCCCCAGCACCTTACTGACATTAGGGTTTTTGGTTAAACATTTAGTAGCGAGCCTGGCTTAAGTGAGTTTCTACAGCCTGAATCATGAACTAGATTGTCATCAATGGTGTCCACGCATATTGGTGAGAGAGTAGCAGATAAGGACGAGATCAGTCGTTATATTGTGGACTGGTTTTCTTGATCATATGAGTGAGGAGAGCAGAACAGTGAGCGTTGTTCACAATGAGAGAAATGAGGAACAAACGTCTACCATATGGGCATGGTGAGAATAGCTGATAATGCATAATATTGTTTTTTAGGTCTCGCGCCTAGCGTTGCACTGCGCAGCAGTGCTCGTGCAGCGCAAGACATTTAGTAGATGAAAAAACGGGGATTCAGCACTGACCTAGGAATCGCACACGCTCGTGCGTGTGCGATTCCTTTTGTGCTACCCCATTGGCGTTATCGTGCGTCTTTTTCTAAAACACTGCACGCAATTGGCTAAAGGTGGGCGCATTGCTCCGCCCATGGCCTATTGGTGTCTATTACGCGCTTGGTGCGCGTAATAGACACCAATATGCCATGTGGTTTCAATTATCGTGCCCAGACACGGGCGCGATAATTGAAACCGCATGTTTCGCTGTGGCACGCGCGCGCGGCGCGCACCACTCGCGGGCGTGTTTTTTTTTTACAATAGCGATAGCTTTCGCGATTGCTTTCACTGCCGCTTGTTCAATAAGTAGGTGCCATACAGAAATGTGATCGCCATGTCACCAAATCACAAAGATGAGATCAGTCAAGTCATGACAAGCGGAGGGACAGTGGTTACATGGTACGAAAACAATAACCTAACTCCAGTAACTGTACGCTAACGGTAAGTATACTGTAATGACACCGGAGCTCATTCAATTTTAAAAGTAGCTAATGAGTCTCTTGTAATTACTAGCAAAGTAAGCAGCACCCATGGTGGTAAGGCCCTCTGACAAGCCAAGACGTCATGGTTGCATAGTATGAGAATATTTGGAAGTTGCTATATGAGTCTCTTGAAAGACTGCAGCACCCTTGGTAAAAAGAGCAATATCCGTGATAAAGAAAGGGCACGAAACAATAATACTACTCATAGTTGGTAAAAAATCAGTCTGTGATGGTACCATCTACACCTATGAATAAATTGCATCTATATGTAGAGCTTACCCTTGATGCAGAATTCAAACAAAGCGGGTGCTGGCTCTCGGCTTTCAAGAAATTTGCAAGTTTATCATACTTTAACAAATATATTTCATTTTTTCACACTTTTTTGTGTCCCTATCTGAAGGCGTTGAGATTAAGAAACTGGCTAGCAGGCTCGCTAATCGATCGCCATCTAGCAGGATGCCTCACCATCAGATGAGGAATTCGGCAGGTGTTGTCTTGCCCGCTAAGAGTGACATCTGCTCCCACCGTTGACACCGGCATCTTTGCACAGTGTGGAGAGCCCTTGGGTTTGCCACCTCTGAAAATACTCCCTACCCAGTGTTTTGTGCTTAGTTTCCTTCTCATTGGTCTCTATGAGAAACTTTCCACAGTCGGGGGGGGGGGATGTTCTGCCTCTGATACCACGTGGTGAATAAAGTTAGGCGGGAATGAGCACAACTCACTGTGATTGCCCAGGACTGTGCTGTGAGGGTATGATACTCTTGGCTCTGAGCATATGCCCTTCACTTTGGCTGCCTCTATCGGACAATCTTCTGTCCCAGCAGAAGGGCAGATCTTTACACATGAATAACGACAATCTACACTTCATGCATGGAGATTGAGTGGAACCAACTAAGGGGTTTTAATATTCCATTAGAAGTGATAGATGTCCTTCTGGTTGCTCACATCCCTCCACCAAGTCTATATATTCAGGCTGAATTTGTCACCTGGCTTAAAGAGAAACAAGTCCACTCTCTACAGGTGAAGCTGTTTGATTTTGTAGTGTTTGGCCCAGCAGGGCTTTGCTGCTTGCACAGTATTTGGTTATTTATTGGCCTTTCTTTGTTTGCCTGATCAGCCCTCCATCAGTCAAGTTACTGGTAGTTGTGCGTTATTAAAGGGGCTTTATTTTCCCTGCCTTCCTTCATTATGCTGCAGTGGGACCTTAATTCACTGACTGGCACGTACCTAGAACCCATGCTTACAAAAGTAGAGGCACCTTTTAAAGTCAGGGAGTGCATCAGCTCCCTACGTTCTCTTCTCCGTCACCTCCATTTGAAGAGCAATAGAGTGTACAACGGTTAGACCCATGATGTACCCTATGCTCAGGAACTCTTTTGATGATCACCATTTTGTGATGTTCGCTGAGGCGATTAACTGAGAGGCGGTCCAAACTCGGACATTAATCACGAAGGATTATCCTTGGCATCAAAGTCAAAAAAGGATGTTGTGTGGGTCTTTGAGTTCATTCCATAAGGATGAATTCAGCTCTAGTTCCGTGTGTTCGAGTCTTTGATATCTGTCAGGCTGCCACATGTGCATCTGTCCATACTTTTACCGAGGACTAGTGCATCTATTCTCCCGTTAAAAGGAGAGTCACATTGTCTGTTCGGTCCATCAGAACTTGCACTCAAACCATTTTCTTGGCGTGATGTCGCGTGGGTAGGGCTATATGTGCGTATTCCTGCAGTGGCACTCCATTGCAGAAGAAAGCATATTTGCCTCACGGTATGGAACTGGCGGCACAAAGCATTTCCAACCCAAAGCTCTAGTTCTATATTCTATCTAAAAATGCCATTATACTTTCAAAGTTTGCCTTGGTACTGTATGCCGGGTGACGGTTATTTAAAAACAAAATAGCAAAGAAAAAAACAGTTCAGCCACTAGATCAATAATTAGTGTGCTGTAAGAGTTATAATGCAAGAAAGTCCATGCAAGGACCTGTGGAATCTATTAAGTCAGAGTTCTTAAAAATGTACGTTTCTTTAAACTCGACAAGTGCAGCTTAGAGCTATTAGTAGGATAAAAACCTATTGTTTATGAACAGTTGGTATTTTCAGTAATTCCACCCTGTTTCTGGAAACGCCTTTAATACAGGGGGTGATGTTCTTTCTGTCCAGACAGTTGGAGAACAGACATCAGATTTTGATCTTGTTCCTTTAAAGTTAATACTTGTACATAATGTGTACCATATTTATTTTTGTGTCATGGACTAGCAAAATGTGTTCACGTACAAATTTTTCTTGGGTGGGATTGAATGAAAATGCAGCATGTGAGAATGGCCTGAAAACAAGCATTTGAACGTGTTATTTTATATGAATCCCACTCTTTATTTTCTAAAACACAAAATAAATGATTCACATTTGTTTTCAAGGGGATTCATCAAATGTGAAAATATTTTAATGTGTAATTGCAGTTACAGCGTTGTGCTTGAGAACTAAGTGTTTATGCACATTTAACATATAAATGAATTGCCATATTTATCAGTTGCCATAGTTCCTTTCACACGGCCAAAACATCATCTGCACTTGTTCTGTTCACGTTGGATTGCTGCAATAGCTTATCTGATATCTAGCCACAGATTCCTTACCTCAGAATTATCCCCATAGCAGACTGGATCAGGAAATACTTGAACGGTACCCCTGCACAATGGTAGTTGGCTCCGCGCTGGAAGTTATACACAGTACCTATATAGGCACCACCCTAGCGCACTGACATCAGTTCTTTCCTTATTGCGCCAGTCAGTGCAGATCTGGAAGAGTCACTTTTAGACTATGGTTTTTCGATGTTTTGTCAAAGGTATTTTTTTGAAAATCCTTTCTCCAGGTGTGCGAGGGATGTCACCCAAGAAAACGACAGGTTTTAAACCCTGTGGTACCTGTCACTGGCAAATATCTGTGACAGACCCAATCTTTGTTTGTGGTGCTTGAAGCAGGACTACTACTCCAAGGCTTTTGAGGACTGCCGCAAAATAAACCCATGGTTGCTGAGGGAATGTTCCCTGAAGCTCCTCATCTCCTGATGTTAGACGACCCAGTGACGTTATCTGTCGCCGACAATCTTGGTCCCAGTCTAAATCGTCTGGTACGTCCACAAGAAGTCAACAAAGTTGAACCATTCTTTAATTTCTGTGTACCAGTCCAAGTCATTGGACGAGGCGCAGCAACGATTACACCACTCTAGGCCTTACTGATCCTGGGTCCGCTCTGCGCCTCCCAGAGTTTCCCAGACCCAGAGTGACCCCGACCCAACCACGAGTTCTATGAGGCCGTGCACCTCATATTTGGGCGGCCTGAGCCCTCTGGAGCATTTTCAGGCCCCACGGGTCTGGGAGGGGCCCCTACTAGATTCCTGCTGTTGGGTGCACCCTCAGCGTCAGTCGGGCCCATGGATCCCATTGTTCGATCTGAAGCAACTCCACCCGCGAGACCGCAACCTTCCACGGAGCCCGCGCCAGTGCAGTTGTTCATGGCACCGCCTAAGCCCTGCGGTGGCACCGACCTCATTGTCATTGCCAAATCTGATACATAGCCGGGTAGGCATCACCCAATGTAGATTCCGGCACTGGCCGGTATTTTGCCCTTTGACACAGAGCCAATGTCTTTTTTTTCTTCCTTCAATTGGTCTTGCCAGGGAGATGATTGGGAGGGGTTTGAAGACCCTTAGTCATTCCTTAACCCCCTAGATGAACCGAGGACAACTCGTATGATGAACTGGCGGATGCCAATGGGTTAAACACCTCACCAGACACTGACTTGGTCTCGTTTCTTACTGTGGCTACGGAGGAGGGAGCCTCCTTTGCAGTGGAGGTGCGGAGAATGGTTGAGGTTTGCAACCTTCAGTTGCCATTGGTGGCAGTCACGACAAGCGTCTTGACAGAGGTGCTTTAGCTGGGAGTTGCTGCTTTCCAATCTCTCCTCCCATTCAACAAAGCCCTTACTGATGTCCTGCTTGGGCTTTGGCCCAAACCCTGTACAGGGCCCCCTATGCATAGAAATTGCCCGCCACAGCCGCCCCACTTCTGTGACCCCAGTTTCCTCACCCAGCACCTCACCTCAGAGGGCATGGTGGTCCAAGCCTCCACCTCCAGAATCCATCCCTGTGTGTTCCCGGTCACCCCACCAGATAGGGAACCCAATAGGCTGGATACCTTTGGCAAGAAAAATGTTCTCTTCTGCCAGCCTAGCCCAGCGGTCGGTGAACACGAAGTGCCTTTTTGGCCGACACACCCACGCTATGTGGGACTTCGTTGTGCAAATGCTGCCCATGGTCTCAAATGATGACCGAGCCATACTCACCCAAGCAATTGCTGACGGGTGAGATGCAGCAAAGTTCACCATCAGATGTGTGGTGGACATGACCGGCTCGCTAGGTAGAGCGATTCTGTTGTCAGTGGCTACACCTGGTTGCAAACTACTGGCTTTTCCGGGGATGTCCAAACTTCCCTCATGGACATGCCCTTTGATGGCTCTCAAAGGGCTAGCTACGTGCTGGAGCACTTTTAAGACAGAAGAGGTATGACCATGTCTTTGGGCCTCTCCATAACTACCTGCCAACCCGGTCTGCCTTTCACCCCTTCTGTGGCTACAGGAGGACGTCCTTTCCCACCCAGTCACTGGTCCAAGAGCACTTTCGGTTTGCTGTGCTTCCCTTTGGCCTTACCAGCACCCCTCGGGTGTTCACCATGGTGATGGCGGTGTTGCAGCGCATCTATGGAGGTCAGGATCCAGGCTTTCCCTACCTTGACGATTGGCTGCTGAAGGCGGGCTCGCCCAGGCAGTTGTCTCCCAGCACACCAGACTGCGACGGACCTCCTGCTTTAGCTGGGGTTTACTATAATCGTGCCAAAGTCAAATCTGAATCCCTCTCAGATGATCCCTTTCATCAAAACTGTTCTGGACACAGTGCATTTTCAGGCCCATCCTCCCGATCGGCGAGTCCAGGATATTTGGGCTATGATACTGATGTTTCAGACTTTATCCTGGATTTCTGTGAGATTAACTGAAGCTGTTGGGAATCATGGCTTCCTGCATCCTGCTAGTGACACTTGCCCATTGGCATATGTGAATGGGCGCAGATCTCGGTGGGAACTGCAGAGCCTTCTCCCTTCCCCCAATTCCTGAGCATGAGCATCGGTCCTCTGATCAGGCTGCTCCTTAGCATTGCACACCATTGCCTCTGCATTCTTCGTGGCTCCGCATGTCTGGTGTTGAAAGACGTGAAAAACTGATGTCAGCGCGCTGAGGTGGCACCTATATAGGCACCGTACACAGCATTTTCGATGCGGCTGACACTGAGCTGATCGACACCACCTACTGGCGCACAGGGTTACTGCTCAAGAATTTCCAGGTCCAGTCTGACGCCTGTGGATGATTCTAAGGTAAAGATCTGCGACTAGATAGTCTCTACCAGATATGGCGTTACATAAAATAAGTAACTTGTCCATTAATTGTCCTCTCTAACTATGCCTTCTTACCCTTGGGGGAGTGCTGTTGTAATCTGAGATTTTGCAGTAGGTTGAAGATTGTGTCATGTTTGTGAAATACATAGTCCTGTTTAAAATGTTGTGGCTTCAGGAGACTATAATTCCATTATTACTTTTTTTTTCTTCCAGCGAGCATATTACTCTTGTCTCCCCTCCATCATAACCCGTTTCCCATTTTCTGGTTCTCCAGCACCGCGAGGCCATACGAATGGCAATAGCGCTATGCAAATATCACTCCACTGCATACAAAAAAACAAAAGTTAAAAAAGTTGTCATTTTCAACACCAAGATCTCTAGCTTTCACAAATGCGAGACCTATTGCATTGCAAATGCTTGTTCTTTTAAATATGATTATCGAACATGTGGTTGCTTGAGTGTGTTCTATAAAACACACAGAACAATAAATGCTAGCTGCAAAGTTTAGACAGCCGATCATTGATGCAATCTTGTGTTTCACTTGATTGTCTGCAGTATGTTTTAATATCACCTGACTATGTGCCTTATTTACGAGTTTGGCGGTCCATAAGACTGCTGAACCCGTGGTTGCGGTCCGACCACCTCCACACTGCAGGACTGCCCGCAGTATTAGGACCGCGGCTGTCAGACTACCACGGCACCGCCGGGATCAAGGATCCCGCTGGGCCGGTGGTCTCTCACCGGCAGGAATATGCTGGTGTGAAAAGGGTGGCGCAATGGCAACAAAGGGGGCCCTAATAGTGTCACCGTGCTGGATTTGGGCCTGGGGGTGCATGTGGGGCGGCGCATGTAGTGCCCCCCTGGATTTGCACCCCCTTTTCCTGCACGGTGTGACATATATGCCACACCGTGCAGGAAGGTGCAGTCGGTGCTCTGGCAGTGGTGGACTGCATGTGAGGCTCTTCTATGAGCCTCACAGACCGCCCGCCAGACCAGGATTGAAGTCCTAATCTGGCGAGCTGCAGCACCACGCTTTGGTGGTCCTACAGAGGATGGCGCTTTGCACAGTCTGCTGTAGGACCGACAAAGTCGTAATCTGGCCCTGAGTGAGCCTGCTGTTACAACTAATCCATGATGTATGTTGCTTTTGTTAAAATAGGGATGGTAATTTTTCCCAAAATGTAGTGCTTTCTTGGTAGGGAGATCTCACACTGTTAAAACAGATTTCTCTTGATGTTTACATGTTTACAAATTGTTATTGTCTACACGTTACCTATCAAAGAAAGCTCCCAACAGTCCAGAGGGGAAACCCTCTCAGAGTTTGGCCTAACTGAATGAAAACATTGGTTTCAGAAATAAAGCTACAACTTGAAAACTGCATGTTGGGTTGTCCTGAAGGAATTTCAGGCATCTCACTGATTTCTTTTTTTATTTTGAAAAGGTGAGTACTATGCTGAGTAACAACTATTTTCTGCAATTTTTGAAACCTAGAGCACAATGTCTGAGCTGAGTGATGAGTCCAGCGAATCAGAGCTGCTGAACTGCAGTCTGTCCATGTGGTATGGGGTGAGCCCACTGATTGGCCGAGAAGAGCTGGATCTTCCTCTGGACGTCCATACAGCAGCTTCCATTGGGCAGTATGAAGTGGTGAAAGAGTGCATTCAGAGGTAAGAATATTTACCTAGCTTTTAAATTCCTGAGGCAGGATATATGACAGAGAATAACTATTGAGCTTGCCTTGGAAACCTAGACACATTCTTTGGTAGGGAAGTCAAGGGCTGAACATGAACGGGCACTCGGCTTTCCTATGGCCATTGAACCCATTGGTCCTTAGAGAAAATAAGGCAAGAGTGGCTTCAGGAATTAAAGTCTCTTTTCCACGTAGAGAAGAGACTCTTGATAGAGCCCAGATTTTGTTGGGACACAAGCTGACCGCTATTTTCATCTAGAGGTGCTCATTAGTAACAGCTGAAAAATTGAATTGGCTAAGCAAATACTGATGGGAAGCTTTCATTGTTAGTGGCTCAGCTCTACCTCCTGTGTGCACTTGAAAGAAGATTCAATCACTTCTTGGCTCAGCTTATTGAAGTATTCATCTCTCACCTAATTCTATTGGCTGTTTTGCCTCTGCTCTAATGCTTACATTGAACTTCATTGGGACTGCTTTGCAACTATAGCCCTCTCTTTCCTCTCCTGCTGCCCCACTGATTGCCTTGCTGTAATGTGCTAACGCTGCACCCTGTAGCACTTTAAACCCAGACCTATTGGTATTTTGCCAATATTTGTTTTTGATCCCTGCCTTCTCCCTTTCTCCGGATTTCATAAGTTGCTCTTCCTCCTCCAGTCTCCATTTTCTACCTTTCTGTCTTGCTCGGAGTCAAAGTCTGATGGTGTAAAAAAGGCCCAGTCTCCAAAGATGGGTGCCAGTTCTGACCAGGTGCGGTCACCGCCACAAATTGTGTTTTGGGTTGGTGCTCACCAGGTGCGGTCACCGCCACAAATTGTGTTCTGGGTTAAAAGAACTGTTTTCTGTACTGTTTGCTTTCACTGTGTTAGGGAAGCTCTCTCTCCTACTATCTATATCGTGCCATGTCTGTTTAATGTTCTTTTTAAATGTCTTTCTCAGTAGTACGCTTATTCACTACTATTATATTGTACTTTCAAATGTTATTTTTTGGGGTGTTGCGGCTTGTACTGCTTCTGCCCATGCTGTTATTGTTGTTCCATCAATAGAATCTTGTTGTTAGGACCGAAAAGTCCTTCACATGGTGACAGATGCGTACCCCTGCCCTATGTGCACCAGCTGCAACGATGTTTGGCTCCCTAGTGCTGATTTTTGTTGTCATGGGAGAACACGGATAATGCGTGTGCGCCATTTCATAGGCCTGTCTCACAGATTATGGTCTTGTTGGACCGGGAGGAGCGCCCAAAGCGCTACACCCCTAGTGGTAAAAGGCTGCTGCCTTTGCCAGGATTTAAGTGGCACAAGCGCAGCAGGTATATTCGCATTTCTCAACCGATGACTTATTTGTGACATGTCTCACTTAAGCCTAGCTGGAAATGGAAATTGACTTTAAGAACATGACTGTGACTCTACTTATTTTCCAAAGGGCCTATTTTGCTTTTGAAATGAAGCTTCAGGATCGCATCCAGATTACCAGGGAGGGAATAGAGCTTGAAAATGAAATGTGGTCTCTGAACTCCATATGGTATATTGTGTAGGTCTGATTTGACAGCGCAGCTGCCACAGACAAAGAGCTTTCAAAAATATTACTATGAGAGGGGCTTTGGCTCCATCCACATGTTGATTTTCTTGAATGCACATTTGACTGGTCAGAATTTCTGTGATTCCACTGAAAAAGGGTAGTTCTATTGCACTTTTTTTCTTTATGAGAAAACTTACGCTCAATATGCCAGAATTGTGTTGAGATTGGTAGCAATCCAATAATCAAAGGTATGTGCCTGATCTGTTTATAATGAAAAGTTATGACAAAGGCAGTTGTCCTGGCTCGTTTATTGTGAAAAGTGTTTGTTAAAGCAATATACCTTTAGCAGTGGATTGTTACAGTACTACATTACAGGCTGTAGACAGGTATTTTGTAACATGAAATCTCACAGATTACCGATGAAGGTAAGGGTTTTGGTGTTGGTCACTCACTTTGAAAAACCCAGAGGGTAGACTATTTTCACTATGATGTTTCTTGGGCCCTTTCGAAATGGCTTGTTTATCTTGCCTTTTGTAATTTTGTTCATATCTACAATTTTATAATGTATGTCTTATGGCTGGAATCATTTGCGCAGTTTAGTAAGCCTATGTTGGTTATGGTGACAAGCCAATGCTAAAGGCTATGGACATTATTGGGTCACTGGAAAACGTTATGTCACTCCATAGGTTTGATCTGTTTAGTATGAAAACCTATAACAACACCAATAGGCCTAATTTAACCCTCATGAAAAGCATATGTTAAGGGCATTATGTTTTTAAAGGTGGATTGTTATTACTCTGTGTGAAAGGATGTTTTTTGTTACAGGTCTTTTTGTTACAGGTCTTTTTGCAAAAGTTTTTTTTGTTACAAGCCTTTCTGCAAAAGGTCTTTTTGTTACAGGTCTTTTGATACATTGAATCTTACAATAACCGTAGTATGCAAGAGTTTTGGTGTTGGTGACTTACTTTAACAAACTGGGGTGGGTGGTAGATTTGAATGATGCTAAAACTTATTTGACCGCTTTAGTAGGGGTTATAGTGTTTTGGCAACTGTAATGTTGAACATATTTGTTCTTTTATTACTGTATGCTTGATGGTTGCATGTGGAAAAGCTTACGGTCAGTACAGTAGGCCTGAGTTGGTTATCATATCTGATAGAAACTTCTAGCTGTAGATTCCTTGCCTTTGAATTTCCCAGGTGTCAGACTGGATCCGGAAACTTGTGTGAGCAGTTCCCTTGAGTGCCGTTGGGTGGCTCCGTTCGGTTCCGCATGGCGTAGTTAGCGCCGGATGTGACTTCGCCGTCACCTTATAGGCGCCACCCAGGCACATGGACGTCAGTTCTTTTCTTTCTGTGCCAGTTAGCGCTGATCCGGAGAAGATCTACCCCTCTGTCTCCTTTTGACAGACTTTTTTTGATGTTTTATCAGAGATTTTATCCTTGTGTGTCAAGGATGACCTCTAGAAAGGTAGGGTTTAAGCCATGTGGTGCCTGTCACCGTGCCATGCCGGTTACCAACCCGCACCATGTGTGCTTATGGTGTCTTGAGCGTGACCACAACTTGAAGTCGTGCACGGCGCCGAAGGCTTTAGGGGAGCGGTCCCTAAAGCTGTTGCAGCCCGGCAGTCTAGGCCATCTAGTGCGACTCCTCGGAGGTCTCGGTCCCGATCGAGAAAGAGGTCGCGGGACCGCTCCAGGAGCTCAAAGTCTTCTTCATCGCACTTGCGTTCCTTGGCACACTCAGGGAAGATGCACAAAAAGAAGAAGTCTAGACGGACTTCGACTTCACCTCGTTCGTTGAGGAACATCGATGTTCCAGGCACTGTTCTGCCGAGCTGTTGCTAGGTCCGACTCTGCGCCTCTTCTCGTTTCCCCCATTAGGTTCAGCGCCGACCGTTCCAGCATCGGCTCCGGTGGGGTAGCATGAATCTAATACAGATTGGCGCCAGTCTTGCCGACGCGACCTTCCCCGGCGCTGGTCCCGATGTCGATGCTCCCGGTGCCCATCGGCGCTGCCATCCCCATTCTGATTCCAGACGACTGAGTTGGAACGGCGTCGATCGACACCGATTCTGGTGCCGATGGAGCCCGTGAGCTCTAGTTCGTAGCCTGAACATTTTGAGGAGGTAACAGGCATGGTGGAAGAGTGGGAGAGGGGGGTCACTGGACCCTATAGAACACCAGTTAGATACTCCTGGTGAGGAATTGGACTGGTATGAGGAGCTTGCGGTAGCCGGTGGACTGGTCACCTCTCCAGATACTGGTATGCTCTCGCCACCTACTGTGGCTATGGAAGAAGGAGCATCTTATGCTATGATGGTGCAGAGGGCAGCAGAGGTCATTGACCTGGAGCTGACCTCGGTGCAGGTCAAGATTAACCTCTTGACCGAAGTATTTCAGCCTGGGGCATCCTCATCCGAACCTCTTTTGCCCTTCAGTGAAGCACTATCGGATGTCCTTCTAGGCGAAAACGGTTGCGCAAGTGCTGCCACAGGTCCTGGAGGAGGCCCGGGCTGTGCTCTCCCAAGCAGTGAGAGATGGGAGTAATGCAGCAGAGTTCACCATTAGGTGTGGTCTGGATACGACTGACTCGCTGCACAGAGCGGTTTCGTCAACGGTGCCCTTGCAGTGTCCCGCCTGGCTGAGAACATCTGGCTTTTCGGGGGATTCCCATGCCTACCTCATGGACATACCCTTCAATGGGACTCGTCTCTTCGGAGAGAAGGCAGACTCGCCCCTGGAGCTCTTCAAGGATGCCCCCAGTCTGCCTCACCCCCTTTCGTGGCAATGGAAGGGGCTTTCAACCACGGCAGCCATACCCCAGCCACCTTCCTGCACAGGCTTCCCAAGTTGCATGAGGACGTGGACGCGGTGCATTCAGGCCTCATGGGAATGGTAACCAGAAGTCGTCTGCCACCAACCCCTCGGCAGTTGCAGGCCCAAAGTCCTCCTAGTTTGGTTCTTCAAGACCATGGGTGTCTAGTTTGAGGGAGAATTCAACATCATCTCCTCCACTGGCAGTCCATAACAACAGACGAATGGGTCTTTCAGATTATTCAGAGGGGTAACTCCCTTCCTCTCCAATCCCCCCACACCCCCTATTACCGCCATCTCAAGAACGGCTGGCAGAGGATCATCTTATCTTGCTCCGAGAGGAAGTTACAGCTCTCCTGGCCAAGGGGGCTATAGAAAGGGTTCCGATATCAGAAGTAGGCTGTGGTTGTTGTTCCCGCCACTTTCTGATACCCAAAAAGAACAAAGGTTTTCGTCCTAGTCTAGACCTTCGAACCGTCAATCTCTTCCTCAAAAAGGAGAAATTCAAGATGCTCACATTGTCTCAGGTCTTTTCTTCCCTAGACCAAGGAGACTGGCTGGTAGCGTTGAACTTGCAGGATGCGGGTTTTCACATCCTCATCCTGCCTGCCCACAGGCGTTACCTGTGGTTCAAGGTAGGCCATGAGCACTTTCAGTTCACTGTGCTACCCTTTGGCCTTACCAGCACTCCCCGGGTGTTCACAAGGTGATGGCTGTGGTTGCAGCTCATCTGCGCAGGTTAGGGGTTCTAGTCTTCCCCTACCTCGACAACTGGCTGTTGAAGGCCTCCTCGCCCTAGACTGTCGTTTCCCACCTCCAGACTGCGGCGGACCTCCTGCATTCTCTGAGGTTCACTATAAAGGTGCCAAATTTACACCTGACTCCTTTTCAGGCTTTCCCTTTTATCGGAGCTTTTCTGGACACAGTGCAGTTTCAGGCTTATCCTCCTGAGCAGCGAGTCAAGGATATACAGGTTATGATACCAATGTTTTAGCCTCTATCCTGGATTGTGGTGAGAATGACTCTGAGGCTGCTTGGCCTCATGCATCCTGTTGGTAAATCATGCCAGATGGCGCATGTGGGCTCTGCAGTGGGACCTGAAGTTCCAGTGGGCACAGCATCAGTGGAATCTCTCCGATGTGGTCCAGATCTCAGAAGGAACTGCCAAGGACCTCCAGTGGTGGCTTACAAACTGCGATTGGGTCAGAGGCAGACCCCTCTCCCTTCCCCAACCAGATCCCACAGTAGTGACAGATGCGTCACTCCTGGAATGGGGCAGCCATTTGGGAGAGGTGGAGTTCAGAGGACTTTGGTCTCCAGCGGAATCAGGGCTCCACATCAACTCGTTGGAGCTTCGGGCGATCCGACTAGCATTGAAAGCATTTCTTCCTTCTGTCAAGGGGAAGTTAGTACAGGTTTTCACAGACAACACCACTGCCATGCGGTACTGCAACAAGCAGAGTGGGGTGGGGTCATGGACTATTTCTCAGGAGGCCCTGCATCTCTGGACATGGCTGGAACAGCAGGGCATATCCCTGGTGGTTCAACGCCGGGCAGGTTCTCTGCATACCAGGGCAGACAAACTCAGCCGTCGATGCCTAGTGGATCACGAATGGTGTCTCCAGCCAAAGGTGGCGCATGGTCTCTCAGGGGTGGGGAATTCCTATCTCCCGACGCCCGAGACATCTAGATTTCTTACAAGGGCAAGAGGTTTTAATTTCTAACTTGTCCAAAGGACAAGTAGACAGTCTTACGGTAATCCGATACACAGCTGTTCAACCCTTTTGGTCACAGCCAGTTAATAAGGAGCTCTGAGCAGTTTATTGGGAGTGAAAAGGGTCAATGCAAAAGCTGGGGCTTACACTTTAATTTCCCCAAAGCAGAACAACATCATGATGGAGCCGAGCTCAAAGTTGCAGCTACATATAAAACATCCACAGCACTGTCAGGTAAGAGTCTTTTTGCTTTCTCCCCGAGGCTAGTGTGTGGCTTCCAGGCCCTCCTCTGGTCCTTTCATTTTCTTCGAGCACGGAGCACGAGACGCAGCTCCAGAACACTCACATCACTGGAATGTAAGAGGCTGCCTTAAGGGCCTCTTGGCTCCTGCTCTGACTTTAACCTTGTGACCCCCTGCCTTTTATTCTGTGCTTCACCCTTGAGCCTCAAATCGGCCCCAAGATCCCTCCTCACCCTCGCCTCCGGGGGCCTACAGTAAAGCCCATGCTTTCCACTGCTCATGCAGCCCCTGCACAACCCTCCTTTGCACTTTGCTTTGCCTGTACACCGTATGTTTCACCCGGTGCCTGTACTTGCTAATCCCACCCCCTCTGCTGCCCCCTCTGACTGCCCTGACCCGATCCCCTTGGCCTCTCATATCTTATCTCATCCAGGGCTTACATTAAAGTTCATTAGTTTCCCCATGGGGAATTCATGCAATCCTCAGGCGCACCCTCATTTCTCTCCTTGCACTGGACCTCTCGTCTCACTTTGTGCATGCACCAGGGGCATCTGAACACGCCGCTGTAGCAGCTACAGCAGCTGTGGAGTTCTTAATGGGCCTCTTCTTTCTGCAGGTCCAGGCAAAGGTTCATAATTGACATGAAAGGGTGGCTGGATATATACATGGATGAATGAGTGAAAGGATGGATGTAAGGATGGATGAGTGAAAGAATGGATGGATGGATGAGTGAATGGGTGGATGAGTGCAAGGGTGAATGAATTGATGGATGGGGTGAAAGTGGATGGATGAGTGAAAGGATGGATGGTTGAATAAAAGGGTGGATTGATGGATGAGAGAGTGGATGAATGGCTGATGGAGTGGGTGGATGAATGGCTGATGGAGTGGGTGGATGGATGGATGGCTGGGTGGCTGGGTGGATGGATGGCTGGGTGGATGGCTGGGTAGATGGATGGCTGGGTGGATGGCTGGGTAGATGGATGGGTGGCTGGGTGGAAGGATGGATGGCTGGGTGGAAGGATGGATGGCTGGGTGGAAGGATGGATGGCTGGGTGGAAGGATGGATGGATGGCTGGGTGGAAGGATGGATGGCTGGGTGGAAGGATGGATGGCTGGATGGATGGATGGCTGGATGGATGGATGGCTGGAAGGATGGATGGCTGGGTGGAAGGAAGGATGGATGGCTGGGTGGAAGGATGGATGGCTGGGTGGAAGGATGGATGGCTGGGTGGAAGGAAGGATGGATGGCTGGGTGGAAGGATGGATGGCTGGGTGGAAGAATGGGTGAAAGGATGTGGAAGGATGGATGGCTGGGTGGAAGGCTGGGTGGATGGGTGGATGGATGGCTGGGTGGATGGATGGCTGGGTGGATGGATGGCTGGATGGCTGGGTGGATGGATGGCTGGGTGGATGGATGGATGGATGGCTGGGTGGAAGGATGGATGGCTGGGTGGAAGGATGGATGGCTGGGTGGAAGGATGGATGGGTGGCTGGGTGGGTGGATGGATGGATGGCTGGGTGGAAGGATGGCTGGATGGGTGGATGGATGGATGGATGGGTGGATGGATGGATGGATGGGTGGATGGATGGATGGGTGGGTGGATGGATGGATGGGTGGGTGGGTGGGTGGATGGATGGGTGGGTGGATGGATGGATGGATGGGTGGATGGGTGGGTGGGTGGGTGGGTGGGTGGGTGGGTGGGTGGGTGGATGGATGGATGGGTGGATGGATGGATGGATGGATGGGTGGATGGATGGGTGGATGGATGGATGGATGGAAGGATGGAAGGAAGGATGGATGGATGGATGGATGGATGGAAGGATGGATGGCTGGGTGGAAGGATGGATGGCTGGGTGGAAGGAAGGATGGATGGATGGCTGGGTGGAAGGAAGGATGGATGGCTGGGTGGAAGAATGGGTGAAAGGATGTGGAAGGATGGATGGCTGGGTGGAAGGCTGGGTGGAAGGCTGGCTGGGTGGATGGATGGCTGGGTGGATGGATGGCTGGGTGGATGGATGGCTGGGTGGATGGATGGCTGGGTGGATGGATGGCTGGGTGGATGGATGGCTGGGTGGATGGATGGGTGGATGGATGGATGGATGGATGGGTGGGTGGAAGGATGGATGGCTGGGTGGAAGGATGGATGGCTGGGTGGAAGGATGGATGGCTGGGTGGAAGGATGGATGGCTGGGTGGAAGGATGGATGGGTGGCTGGGTGGGTGGATGGATGGATGGGTGGATGGATGGATGGATGGGTGGATGGGTGGATGGATGGGTGGATGGATGGATGGATGGATGGCTGGGTGGAAGGATGGATGGCTGGGTGGAAGGATGGCTGGGTGGATGGCTGGGTGGATGGCTGGATGGATGGCTGGGTGGATGGCTGGGTGGATGGATGGATGGCTGGATGGATGGCTGGGTGGATGGGTGGGTGGGTGGATGGGTGGGTGGGTGGATGGGTGGGTGGATGGGTGGGTGGATGGGTGGATGGATGGGTGGATGGATGGGTGGATGGATGGGTGGATGGATGGGTGGGTGGGTGGGTGGATGGGTGGATGGGTGGGTGGGTGGGTGGATGGGTGGGTGGGTGGGTGGATGGGTGGGTGGGTGGGTGGGTGGGTGGATGGGTGGGTGGGTGGGTGGATGGGTGGGTGGGTGGGTGGATGGGTGGGTGGGTGGGTGGAAGGATGGGTGGGTGGGTGGAAGGATGGATGGGTGGAAGGATGGATGGATGGGTGGAAGGATGGAAGGATGGGTGGAAGGATGGAAGGATGGATGGGTGGATAGATTGATGGGTGGATAGTTGAGTGAAACGGTGGATGGAGGGATGAGTGAAAGGGTGGATGGATATGAGTGGAAAGGAGGATGGAGGGTGAAAGATGGAAGAGCAAAAGGATGGCTAGATAGAGGGATGAGTGAAAGAGTGGATGGATATGAGTGAAAGGGTGGATGGAGGGGTGAAAGTGGATGGATGGATGAGTGGAAGGAAGGAGGGATGGATGAGTTTGAATGATAGATTTGGAGCTGGAAGGATAGGTTTGGCCCCAAGGGCGTTGTGAACCACTCGCTTTAGCAGGTACAGCGGGGGTGGAGCTCTTAATGAGCCTCTTCTGTCTGCAGCTAAGCAGACAAAGGCCCATAATTAACGTGTAAGGGTGAGTGAGTGAAAGGATGGATGTGTGGGTGAAAGAGTGGATAGATATGAGTGTTAGTGTGGCTTGCTAGATGGATGAATGAGTGAAAGGATGGATGAGTGACAGGGATGGTGGATGGACGATGGATGTGTTGAAGGAAAGGGTGAAAAGATAGATGGGTTGCAGGGTGGATGGATCAGTAAGCGAAAGGATGGATGAGTGAAAGGGTAAATTGATGGATGAGCAGAAGGATGGAAGAGTGAAAGGGTAAATTGATGGATGAGCGGAAGAATGGGTGAGCGAAAGGATGGACAGATGGCTGAGATGGATGGATGGGTATGTTTGGGGATGGATGGGTAGATTTGGATATGGATGGGCGGATGGATAGATTGACAAACAGAATGGTGAAAGGCTGATGAAAGAATGAATGGAAGCCAATGTAAAGCTGAAATGCTAGAGATCAGTGGGTGAATGAAAGGATGAATGGGTAGATCTGCAGAAAAGAGGCAAAATAAGGAAATCACTAGTATTCAAATCCTTCTATACTATGAGCCTGACATAACCAGAGAGGCTATTATTCGAGCTCTTCTATAATGAGTGCTGCCATTATTTGACGGTGCACTACATGATGGCACCAAAGGGACAAGTGGATTTTGTACAGGACAAGTAGATTTATGAAGCTACCTGTCCCATGGACAAGTAGATATTTTAATAAATTCCACACCCCTGGTCTCTTTCAGCAGTGGAGAGAGCCCTGGTTAGATCTGTTCACTTCCGAAGAGAACACGTAATGTCAGCAATATTGCACGTTAGAGTTTCCAAGGCGGCTATCGCTCGGCAACGCTTTTCATCGCGAGTGGAGCTCAGGCCTCAAGTACGCCTTCCTGCCCATACCATTCCTGCTCAGAGTTCTCAAGAAGATCAGGAATGACCAGGTCCAAGTCATTCTTGTGGTTCCAGACTGGACACAGAGAGTTTGGTATTCCGAGCTTCTGACAATGAGCATTGAGCCTCTGATCAGGCCGCCCCTTCGGGAGGATCTTCTGTCGCAGCAGCAGGGGAGGGTTCTCCTCCCGAACCCATCAACTCTCTGCCTCCTTGCATGGAGATTGAGCAGCGGCAGTTGATAGCTTTTGATCTTCTTCCCGGAGTTTGTACAGTTATTCTGGCAGCCAGGCGGCCCTCCACCAAAGCGGTATACGCTTGCTGTTGGCAAAAATGTGTAAAATATTATACAGAAAAGTTTAATAACCCTCTTTCTGCCTCTCTTTCTGATATTCTTCTCTTTATTGTTACCCTGGCCCGGCAGGGCTCTGCCATGGGCACTCTCAAGGGTTATCTTTCTGCTCTGTCCGCTTTCCTGCGGCTGCCTGACCAGCCCTGTTTATTCAAGTCCCCTATTGTAAATAGGTTCCTAAAAGGGCTTGTGCATATGTTTCCCCTACACCCTTCATTATGCCTCAGTGGGATCTGGACCTGGTTCTCACTTACCTTGTGTGCTCTGTTTGAGCCGCTACATAATTGTCCCCTCCAGTTGCTTACCATCAAGACAGCATTTCTAGTGGCAATATAATTTGCCCGGAGGGTGAGTGAGCTGCAGGCTTTATCATCCAAGCCTCCCTATCTTATGGTATTCCCAGACAGGTGGTGCTTTGCACCCGGAACTCTTTCCTACCTAAAGTGGTAACCCCATTCCATTTGGGTCAATCTGTCACACTGCCTACCTTTTATGCTCCTACACATACCTCTGAGGAAGAGGAGCGACTCCATCGTCTGGACCCAAAAAGAGCATTGTAGTTTTACCTTGACAGCACAAAAGAGTTCGGGTGGATGAGCAATTCTTTGTGGGCTATGTGGGAGCTAAAAAAGTAGGGCAGTACAGAAGCGGCCCATTTCGCGCTGGGTCATTCTCTGTATAAAGATCTGCCATGCCATGGCTAAAAAGCAGCCTCCTGAAGGCTTAAGAGCCCATTCCACCAGTGGCAGTGTTGCGACCACGGCGTTAGCTCGTGGGCTGCCTGTCCTGGGCATCTGTCAGGCAGTAATGTGGGCTTCCCTGCACATGTTTGCTAAACACTACTGCCTGGACAGTCGGGTCCGTAGGAATTAGCATTTCACTCATTCGGTCCTGCAGGACTTTTGTAGATTGGTAATTTTTCTGCAGCCCACAACCAGGATGGTATGGCTATGGTATGTATTCAAAGGTAAGGAATCTGCAGTTGAACAAGTTACTTAACTCCGGTACCGCATTATTTGGTTGAGACCTTATCTAGCTGCAGATTCCTTACAGACCCACCCATGCCTCCCTGCTCTGCTGACATATTTATAGGGCTAGGGTTGCTCCCTTTTCAGGGCCCTAGTTTGGACACAGACTAGTCAGTTTGCTTCATGGCTCTGCGCTTCTGGCGTGGAATGTTAGTAAAGTAACTGACATCCGCGTGCCTGGGTGGTGTCTATATAGGTGACTGTGATGTCACATCTGGCGCCAACGCCAAGCGGAATCAAACGGAGCCACCTGACGGCGCACTGGGGTACTGCTCACGCAAAAGTTTCCGGATCCAGTCTGGCGCCTGGGAAATTCAAAGGTCAGGAATCTGGAGCTAGATATTCTCTCTCCCCGTTAATGCTTTACCAAAGGTAAGTAACCTGTTCGACAAGTCATTCATGAATGATGGAGGCCTATTTGGTTCATTGTCAGGTGGCATAGACCAGATATATTTCTAAATAGAAGTTACTACAAAGGCAGTAGGTCTGATTTATTTATTACAAAACGCTTATGTTAAAGCCCATAGGCTTTAAGGGTTGTAGGAGGCTGGCTTAGTATATGGTGCACTCTTATTTAAGTGGAGCACCTTGCACTAATCCTGACAAACCTTATGGTGATTTTAGTGGTCTTAGACAGCCATAGAAAGCTCTCCAAGTGGTAGCTGTGGAGAGCAGCCTTCAGGCTTAGTCCAGAAGGAGTGTTAAGCAGCCTGTTTTACCAGAACTAATCTTGTAGTGTAGGTTAACCGAAAAAGAACCACACAGTGTAGTTATAAGAATAGTTATATTTATTATACACACTCACTAACATATTGGTATATCTCCTATCCGGAGATATAAACACAATATTTCAAAAGGAAACAGGTAAGTAAGCATGAATACACAGTGGTCTCCAGGGGGAGACCAAACCATATACTAAAGAAGTGGAATGCGAACTGCAACCGAAGTAGAGACTTTACCCAGAAGACTCAGAAGAGCTTGGGACCCAAGGATCCACCCAAGGTAAGTAGGCAGGTGTTAGAAATGGGATTTCTGGTTGGCTAAGGCTTGCGCCAAAGCCAGGCAGAAACCACCACTCTAGTCAGGGCAAGGGAGTTACACACCCAAGATAACCCCTGCTCACCCCCTTGGTAGCTTGGCACGAGCAGTCAGGCTTATCCCAGAGGCAATGTGTAAAGCGTTTGCGCAACAAACACATACAGCAGCAACAAACTAGGCACCCTACTAAAGAAACTCCACACAAGGTTATATAAAAAATAGCCTTTGTATTGTCATAAACACATTAGAAACAGAATCACACATTTACACTGTGCCAACTGGCACGGGCAATATTCACAGGGGAATTATATACAGGACCAGGCCAATCGGGCCACGGTCAGAACCATCGGAACAGGTAAGTAAATGCAAAACATAACCAGTAACTACTGGTACCAAAATGACCTCAGCATTATCACATTAGGCATAAACCCACATTAGACCCAAACCTCATCAGCATAAACACATTACGCAATGGGCCTCACCAGCATAAACACATTATGCAATAACCTCATAAGCATAAACACATTACTCAAATAGGCACTACCCCAAAACATCATAACATTAGGCATAACCACATTAGGCCCAGACCTCATTAGCATAAACACATTACGCACTAGGCCTCACCAGCATAAACACATTACGCCATCACTTTAGGCATAACAATACGCATAAATGACATTGGGCATAAGCATATTAGGTAGGAACTCAGTAGTGCACCACAGTAACACCACTACAAGGTGCATACATCACCTTAGGGCCTTGCGCCCTTTCATTATCCCACCTATGACCCCCCCCCAGGCCAGCTGGCCTCCTCTAGGGCTCAAATGCCCTCTGTCCTAAATGTCAGGGCGCTAACCTGCCACCTGCAGCTAAAGCAAGAAGTGCGCAATGCGCTGGCACCACTGTGCCTCCTGGGGCTCCTCAATACACTCTGGCCTAAACGTTGCAGCTGCCGCTAATTGCGGTGCAGCTGTGCAGCAAAAAGATGGGCACTGGCACTCACTGTGCCCTCTGTCCCTCACTGGAACTCCAACACCCAAATGCGCCCAAACGTTGCAGCTGCCTGCACTTTCGCTGGGCAGCTGGGACTGGCCCTGGCACCACTGTGCTTTCTGAGCCCCCACTGGGACTCTAATCATCCAAATTGCCCCAAACGCTGCAGCTGCCCCCTACGGCGGTGCAGCTGTGAAGAAGACCGAGGCACGGGCACCTCTTTGCCTTAGGGCGACCCCAGGGGGAGGGCACCGACAATGAGCCCCGACACACCCCCTTGCCTCTGGGTCAAGACAACAGTGCCCCAAGGGAGAAAATGGCACGGGCACTACACGTGCCGCCTGAGCCCCACTCCGGGACGCTTAAAGTCCAAGGTGCGCCCTCTGAAAATGAGCACTGGCACTATGCCCAATATGAGGCCCACTCATCGGGGTCTCCCTCTGGTGCCACGGGCACCCGGAAGACTGGCCAGACTCAGCCCCCTTTGAGCCCCACTCACCGGGACTACTTTGGAGCAGGACTCGTCCGGTCTCCAGGCTGGTGCAGCACACGCTGGGTTCCTCCTGGGAGGCGGGCAAGGCTCTCTCAGCTCACGAGAGCCCCGTGCAGACTTGCCGGCTTCTTCCTTCGTCCCGGGACGCCCTGGGAGGCGGGGTAGGTTCCCGTCCTCCCTCCTGGCCGCAGCTACTCGTCACACACAGGGCTCCCACCGGTACACGGGAGCCCTGCTCGGCAGGCGCCGACTTCTTCTTGGCTGTTCCACCCGCAAGGCCCCGCCCACAACCAGGCAAGGCCGCTTGGCTTCCTGGTCGCCGCGCGATCGCGGCGGCTGTTTCTTCTCTCCTTCTTCTCCTTCGGCGGTGGCAATACGGGGTAGGCTCCCATTTTAAATAAAGACACTCGCGGGGTGAGCACCCGCTCAAAGGCACCAAACGCGGGGTGGGCACCCGCTCCCACCGGCAGTTCGGGGGAATCCCCACGACGGGATTCCCTCGATCGGCACTGCAGCAGCGCGCTGCACGCCGCCAGCTCCTCTTCCTTAGGGCAAATTAAGATACAGCGCTCACGAGGCGCTAGAAGCCAACCAAAAGTCCAAGGGGCATAGCTGGACCCAGGGAGGCCAGCACACAGGGCCCTCCAGCAGGGAGGCAAGCCCCCATGGCGGTTCCTCCCGGGCCCCAGCAGCAGCAAGCCCTCAGCAAGTCCAGGAACAGCTCATTTTCATGGGGTCACAGCCCCTACATTTATACTCCTTTGTCTGTAGTGCAGGGCATGGGGGAACCAGATGCAACTGGTTCAGGGGGGATTTTGAGCACTTTGTTTTCCAAGCTCCTCTTCCCCTTTGTCAGGTGGGGGCTAGGTGATCAGACACACCACAGGGGGCGGAGCCAGCATTGTACAGGGCAGGCACACTCCTATTCAGAGTCAGGGGATTACTCCTCCCACTACCCCCAGCCCAGAGGTCCTATTCAGCCTCCACTGACTCACCCTGCCCCTCCTGGAGCCACACACCTCCCAGCCCCTGTCACTCACAAGCCAGACATGCAATTCACATCAGGCAGGCAGACACATAGCACACAGAAATGCCAACTTCTAAAAGTGGCATTTCTAAAATAGTTATAATAAATCTGTGCACACCATTGCGCAGCATTTATTATCACTATTCCAAATATACCAAACTTGACCACGCTGCGCCTCTCATATCAGGAATTACCACTGAAACACTTATCAGGGAATCCCCAATGCATTCCTATGGGAGGGCAGCCCCATAGTAGTGAGAAATCAAAATGGCTGTTTGTCACTACCAGGACATGTCACACACTTAAGGTACATGTCCTATCTTTTACCTACAATGCACCCTGCCCATAGGGCTAGCTAGGGCGTACCTTAGGGGTGACTGACATGTAGTAAAAGGGGGGTCACGGACATGGCACACACTTTAGGTGCCACGTCACAGCGGCAGTAACACTGCGCGCACAGGCCCTGCAATGGCAGAGGCCTGAGTTAGGTTTGAAAGGCTACTTTGGTGGGTGGCGCAATCAGCGCTGCAAGCCCACCAGTAGCATTTAATCTACCAGCCCTGGGTATATGAGATACCACTTTACAAGGGACTGACAGGTAAATTAAATAGGCCAAACAGGTGTAGACCAATCGTACCACATTTGACACGGAGAGCACACACACTTTACACTGGACAGCAGTGCAAAAGTGCCCAGAGTCCTAAAACCACCAACACCATGTCAGAACAAGCATTTGCAATGCAATAGGTCTCGCATTTATGCGAGTTTGAGCTATTGACATTGCAAATGACAATGCCTTTTATTTTTGTTTTCGTTTTTAAAACATAACTAAAAGGCATTGTCATTTACAATGCCAATAGCTTAAACTCGTGTAAATGCGAGACCTATTGCATTGCAAATGCTTGTTATTATCAAAGCGTGCAGTGGCTGTTTCCAGGACAGGGAGAGAGCAGGCACAGAGTGTGAGCAGGGAGAGGTAACAAGTACCCCAGGAGAGGAAGCAAGCAAGAAGAAGCAGGCACACAGAGAGGGCAGGGAGCGGTAACAAGAATCCCAGGAGAGTAAGCAAGCAAGAAGAAGCAGGCACACAGAGAGAGCAGGGAGCGGTAACAAGAATCCCAGGAGAGTAAGCAAGCAGGAAGAAACAGGGACACAGCATGTGAGCAGAGAGGGGTAACAAATACCCCAGGAGAGTAAGCAAGTAGGCACAAAGAGAAAGCATAGAGAGGTAACAAGTACCCCAGGAGAGTAAACGAATAAGAAGCAGGCACACAAGAGTGTGAGCAGGCAGAGGTAACAAGCATCCCATGAGAGTAAGCAAGGAGAAAGAAGCAGGCACAGAGGGAGAGCATGGAGAGGTAACAAGTAACCCAGCAGAGGAAGCAAGCATAAAGAAGCGGGCACAGAGTGTAAGCAGGGAGAGGTAACAAGTACCTTAGCAGAGTAAGCAACCAGGAAGAAGCAGGCACAGAGTGTGAGCAGGGATAGGTAACCAGTACCTCAGGAGAGTAAGCAAGCAGGAAGAAGCAGGGACACAGCATGTGAGCAGAGAGGGGTAACAAGTACCTCTGGAGAGTAAGCAAGCAGGAAGAAGCAGGCACAAAGTGTGAGCAGGAAGGGGTAACAAGAACCCCAGCAGAGTAAGCAAGCAGGAAGAAGCAGGCACAAAGTGTGAGCAGGAAGGGGTAACAAGTAACCCAGGAAAGTAAGCAAGCAGGAAGAAGCAGGCACACAGAGTGTGAGCAGGAAGAGGTAACAAGAACCCCAGCAGAGTAAGCAAGCAGGAAGAAGCAGGGACACAGCATGTGAGCAGGAAGAGGTAACAAGAACCCCAGCAGAGTAAGCCAGTAGGAAGAAGCAGGCACAAAGTGTGAGCAGGAAGGGGTAACAAGTAACCCAGCAGAGTGAGCAAGCAGGAAGAAGCATGCACAGGGACCCATGACATTGTTTCCATACGTTATGGTTCTCTGTGAAATATGTTTTTTTTTTTTTATACCACTGCATTTTGACTCACCTGGGAGGTTTCTGATTGACTTGATCAATTTTTTGAAGATTTAATTAACTGTTTTCTTTAAAAATGGCAGTAAGATCACAGGTGTGCAGAACAAACACTACAGACTAATAAAAGACAGTCCCCTCCTCAAAGCCGGCATCCCGCTACACCCCTCCCCGCCACACACACACACACAGCTTTCAGAGCACCTATTTGGAACTTCCTGTAAGATAAGTAGGCTGACTCCAGGTATAAAATATATAAATATATACAGGTGTTTCAGGCAGAGCACACCGAAGGATTAGTCTGTAGTCAATTCTAGGCGCCGAGTTTGCAGTTCTCCCAGAGAACGCCGATCTTTTTGCGTTTTGTTCCATCTGGTGCCTTCTTTTAGCTGAATCATATAATCTTAATTACAATTGATTGCCAATGCTTATATTCACTTTTTATGCTCGAGACGTGTCTCTTTTTGGCACGTGAAAGGGCCGTCTCTGGGAGGAAGGTGTATGCCTGATCCATTGTGTCATCTTTGTGACGGTCAGTGAATGTTTGGAATCACCAACATATTGGAAACGATACTTTTCAAGATGTCTTTTCATGAAAACATAATGTAATATTTATTTACTGTTACCAGATGGCTCCAAGTCATCAGGACATCTCTTTCCTAGTCTTGGGGTTTGTTCAGCACATACTTTGCTTTCTGGGCGCTGTAGTTTTGATGCACTTTCGTTGAACCTTTTGGACAAAAACACCACCCCTGAGGCGTTTTACTGCCTCTATCATATCCCCAATTTCCCTTCTCTATTGTTGTTCTACCCCTGGGGCCGATAAATGCCTGTCAGATCTACCTAGTCCTCTGTCTGTCTACCCCTGAGGCATTACCAGGTGTCTCTCATAATCTCCACTTGTCTTCCACGCAGGTTCCACTCTGAGGCATTTATGCGAACCCTTTATTTCTCCCCTGTCTTTCTTTGTCTCTCCAGTACTGTATTTATTCCCCGGAAGCATTTAAATGTCTCTTTCTTTTATGTTCACACTCCCTCCTCTGATGTTCGTCGACTCCTCAGGTTTTTAAATGTCTTCCTCGTGTCCCCCTCTCATCTACTGTGTATAGATGCATCCCTTCTGTTCTTCTTCCTAAGACGTCTGCTGACTCCCAGCAGCTTTTTAATATAGTTCGTCTTTCTGGACACTTCGGAGTCCTTCTAGACATGATCCTGCCCCAGCCCTGCCAGGACTTGAGCTGCCAGAAGCGGTTCTGATTGGCTGCAGGTTATGGGGTTCATAAATACGTCTCCTTCTAGCAAGAAGATCCAGTGTCCGCCTGCAGCCACAAGAGGGCGCTCTTCACACATGCGTCCCCCCGTGAGTACATCCCTCCGCCCAGGGCGCCGCAGTGTTGTGACATCCGACACCCACCACAGAGCAGCGCTGAGAGAGTGAGCATGTCCCAGAAGATAAGGGGTGCGTGGCTGGCTGTGGGCCTGGCCTTTGTTGTCTCACAGGCAGCCGCAGTAACTCACTCACCTCCTTCCTGACTGAGTGTCAGCAGCGAGGGCTGGAGACGCGCGCTCAGTGAAGGCTGTCGGGGCTGCAGGCTGAAGAAACCCTCTCCATTGTACCCCACCCCCTCACACTGCGGTGTGTTGTGCTGAATGGCTCAGTGCTTAATTTGAGCCGGTGATTTCGGGGTGCAATATGTGCACTATGATGTTGCACCCAGTTATGCTATGTCACGCTGTTATAAGATGTTGCAAGAAACAGACTGTGAACCTTTGTGTTATATGGTCACGTTGTGCTGCCTTCTGTTGTAACGTGTTACTCTGTGATTAGATACGTCATCATTCATCGAGCTCCCCTTGCTGTGTAATCTCACGTTATTAAAGTTTTTTGAGATAACACATGTCATTAATGTCCCCACGAGGTTTTGTGGAACGTGATGTGCTGACTTGTTGTGAAGGTTAGATTTATTTGTGCGCATGCGCCTTCGAGGGGGTGTTGTGGTGTGTTGTTAGCTCTCTTGGGTTTTGCTGCAGTTTTATACACTCCCATCTAGCACTGTTCTGTTGTGTTGCGTTGTGCTCTGCGCATGATATTTCTGAATGAATCGCTTTATTTTGTCTAGTAAAGCGCTTCCACCCTGCACTGCCCGGTCACCAGGTGTGCTGTGAGCACTCGGGGTGGACACCGTGTGCCTGATGAGGGGGGCACAGTGTGTCCTGGGGTGCCCCTGAAACTCTCCACTCTGAGGAACTCTGCAGTTTGTGACTGGACAAAAACTTCATCATTAGGGGCTCGCAGCTGTTGCCCTGTAAGTCATCGGCTCCTGATACATCGGCTGAATCCCCCCAACATTTGTCCGGGCTCAAACATGATCACAAGGTCCATCAACCCCTGCTGGAGAACGTCAAACACAGCGCCAGACACAACAGAGTGTCTCTCGAGCACCCTTCTCTTCCTCGGCGCTGGGCTCAGGCACTGAAGAGGTGGGGATCTCTTCCGAGCACCAGCATCACAGGGTGCGCGTGCTCTCTGGGTGTCAGACCCCTGTGTCCATATGTGGGGTGTGGAAATTAAACTTTCAGCGAAGCTCTGTGAGGTTCACAAGCTTTGCACTCCGAGGGGTGAACTTTGCAAGCCTCTTCTGCGCCAAGGAAGGGTGAACCTCACGGCAAATTCACCTGTGCGGGAGGCTGTTCTTGCAAACGCCTTTCCCCAGGAGAATTCTCAGTCTAAAAGTAGGTCCTTGTGGGATGGTCTCCCCCCGAAAAACCTATTTTCAGTGTTTTTTACAGCCACCTTTTGTTAATGTTCATTAACTTTGTGAGTTTAAAGTTTGAAGCAGCTCTTTGAAGGGATAGCTATGGGAGGGTGAACATTAGGGGGCACTTGTGACCTATCTTAGGTGAGGGATGTCACAACAGCCTGGAAAGATGAAGTCATCGGCTGTCATGAAAAAAAGCGCTTCTCCAATTTTCCAGCAGGGATTGAATGCTGAGAAGTAGTTAATAACAAGCGCGGTCCCGAAAGTGAAAGAGGACCGCGCTGCAGCCGATCTCTTGTCTTTATGGGGCCATGTGTTAGAAACACATGGCCCCATAAAGATAAGAAATCTCTTACGACAGAAGGAAAGCAGGCGAGCCAGTCCAAGTGGGCCGGCACAAAAAGCCAAAGGGAGGCAACATACATAGCTCATTTCCAAAGGCTGGCCACCGTTTAGCATAAACTGTGACGCCAGCCAATGGAAATGAGGGGCGGGGCTTAAAGCCCTCTTCTGAAAATCCTCTCCTACAAAATCTCTCGCGGAGGCGGAGCAGGGCTCTGCCCTGCAACGCCACGCAAGACCTAATAAAAATGGCTAGGAGAAAGGCAAAAAAGTTTAGGGATGACCCTGCAAAAAGGCCAAGTCCAACAGCAGGAAACCCACGGAGGCTGTGTGCAGAGTGGAAACACAGCAGCGTACTCAATGCAAGTCAATGGGGAAGTTGCAGTTTTGAAGAAGGACCCTGCCCAGTGGCCCCTGAAGAAACACCGTGGAAGTTGGAAGGTTGGAGAGTCACCCCACCCGTGGATACCCCAGGAAACCTGATACCTACACCAGGGAAGTCGGGTGCATAGGTGCGATGTGACGTCGGAAACCGCCGTAGATCATAATGGAGGACTTCAGTGAATATGTCGCTGGCGAAGAAGGTGAAAGAATCCGATGGAACCCAAGGATGGATTCTTGAAGAGAAGTACCTGCGAGCAGAGGGAACAGAGTCTATGCCACTCGGGAGTGACCAGGAGGCACGGTAGACCAATGGCCACAGATAATGGAAGATGCAGGGGAATTGACGGTGACCATGTCGCTGCAGCTGTGAGGACCAGGCGGCGCTGTGAAAGACCAGGAGCCGTTCACGACCTGTCCCACGTTGGAAGTCGAGAACCAAGGGATCGGTGTCTGGCGGGAGTACCAACAAGCCTTGGCAGCAGCAACAGATGTGGTAAACGAAGAAGATGCAGTGTCGGGACCAGCAAGGTCCAGGGGACTCACCAAATGCAAGAGAGTCAGAGCAGGCGCCGAGCAAGCAGGGGCGCTGACTGAAGCCAAAGAAGACCCTCAAGAGGGCCCACAGGACTGAGGCACAGGAGTCGCAAGAGGACCTTGAGCGGCTCACCAAGAATGCAGGCCCACGGTGCAGAGGATGCGGTGAGGACGAAGATCTTGGTAGCAAGAGATGCTGGAGCGTCTTATAGCCCTAAGATCTCTGGAGGACAGACTCAACAAGCCTTGGCAATGCAAGTCGACGCAGCGCACAGGGAGTTCTGTTCCAGCGGTTCCAACGAGGGATACTGGCCTCAAACTTGCTGAGAAGACAGTGCAGGCCTCAAGGGAGCTGAAGACACCACCTGTGTTGCTGAGCCTTTTGGAGTCCATGGGACCTCAGGAGCAGCAGACCAGTCAGCTTTGTTGCGGTGCCTGCAAATGCAGGGGAGTGTCTCCTTCACTCCAAGGTAGATTACTTTGGGTGTCTTTGATGCCCACAGGCCTGGAGAAGAACCTGGATGAAGCACAGGCGACACAGAAGACTGGCAGGACGACGAGACCAGGAGCAGCAGGAGTCTTCCTTGATGCAGTCTTGGTTCAAAATGAAGTCCAACGAAGTCCAAGGTGCCCAGACGGTTGAAGTGGAAGTAGTTTCAGATCTAAATCTTGTCCCATGACGAATCTGAAGAGCCACCCACAAGTAAGCCCTTAAGTACCCTAAGGAAAGGGTTGGGACGATCCAGGGACCCCTTCCAGAGGAGAGGCTGGACAGAGGGGAGGATACTCGCATGTTCTTTGTCCAGTTTCGTGCCTGAGCGGGAGCCAACGGCTCCGTGAACTGGTTCCAACTGGAGTATGCAAGGAGGGCACCAAATGTGCCCTTCAAAGCAGTCTGACGCTGGCAAGCGCCCCCACCCCAGCCCAATACACTAAGTTGTGTCTGGGA